>VXBO01009855.1:57703-68884 GCA_013400135.1 Rhinoptilus africanus | reverse complement strand
AAATCTTAATACAATGGGGATATTTTTTGTCCAAGCTTGGTCTCCAAATCTCTAATCCTAAAACTAATTACTTCAATAAAAGCTTTTCCTTTAACAAAAAGGAAGACCCTTAACCCCCTCAAAAAAGCATTTAATATCTCCTAAATACAATACAGTTGACTTCATATATTTATAAGAAAGTACACTTTTAGTAAACACATTTTGAGAAGACTTAGATTAGGAGTTTTAAAAGCGGTGTTTGTTCTCAGATTAAAAATCAGCAAAGCTGAGTTCAAAATACATTAAATTACATGTCACAATAAAATCCCTTTTATTTAGGGACAGAATTACTGTTTCTAAATCTTGACACAAAATTTTAGTAGAGTGCTCCTAAATTAAGCTTATGTTTAAGAGCTGTGGGAGGCAATGGTCTGTGCTATTATTAAAGCAAGATTTCTTTAATGATATGAATATCCTACATACACACGATAAAATCCAATGGTGTGCTTTTATTCACATTCACTGGCATATTTGATGAAACCCATATAACTCTTCCCCCCGACACCCCTTCCCTCCCAATTACCCTGAGCCCTCACTACCTGGAATTATCAATTTCTACTATTGCTTCCTAACACTTCTTCATTTTACATACCTAACCTTGAGTATGTGCTTCCCATTCAATATAGATATTGTCTGAGTATCAGAATAGAAGGCCACACCTTCCTAAGAAAGAGATTACTAACCCTAATTTAGTAAAGGAACAGTGCAGATGTGAGATACTGGGACAACACACTTATGGCAGCTGCTACTGTAAAGAACACAGGTTGCTCTACCTACTGTCAGTTAAAGTTTTTTCAGATATGAATCACCACACTTGCAAAAGAATCAAATGTCAAAAGCAATTGCCTAGTGATACACATAGTACAATTACTAAGCAAAATACTACCAGATGCTAGCAATGTAAAATCAACTACTATGAACATGTTTATACAGAAACTTCTGTTAAAATAAGAGGAATTTGGCAGAACACAGACATTTTGCAAAGAAAAATAGAAATTATGCAGAAACCACAACTATTACATGGTCGCTTCCACTTCCTTATTTTGCAAAGGTAAAAGTTAAATTCTATTTTTAGGAGTCAAATGCTTCTTAAAAAGTTTTAATTCAGCTGATTTAGCAGCTCTAGAGCTACATAAATAGTACCAGAAATTGAGAAAGAACAAGAGGCTAAGGTAAAAGCTTTGCAAAAATACAATTTGCATTATGGATTCAAGTCTGTTTGCCAATATTGTGCCCAAAGAAATGTAGAACTGCCAAGTTATAACCTCTGAAAATAAGGTTTAAAATTGAAATGCTGACAGGCCCCCATTTACAAGAAATGAGCTGGCCATTACTAAAAGCAGAAACCAAAGTAACAAGACAGCGTGACATTCATGCTTTATTAGTAAATCGTACAAAATTAGTATTTCTACAATTCCTATTTAGATAAATTCAGACAATGTTTTCAATTAAGCAATTCCTCCTTCAAAACAAACAAGAGGTAAAAAGGAGCCAAGATGGACAGAGAAAGTGTAAGCACAGTAGACTCTTCATTTTTATAAAAGCACTATAACTATTCAAATTCTAAGCAGCAATTTCTTTTTTCTTCCCTCGGAAAGGTAGCCAAAAAGGCAAAGCTTTGGCTGCAAAACACTATTTGCATTATAATATGCATAGATCATTTCTCTAGTAAAAAATTAAGATTTCCAATAATAAATCTTATCACCTGGGAACAAGTAAGAATGGTTGAGCAAAGCAAGTCAGCGAGCCAACAAAAATAGGTTAAGCCCCAAGAATATTTTTAAGCAAATAGCTTAAAGTTTAAAATAATTACATATTTTAGTAAGGAAACCCAACATCTCCAGGTATTTTACCCAGATAAAAACTCTGTGCTTTCCATTCATTTGCTTTAAGCCAGCAACTTATTCATGAGCAGCAGCCAAGAACTAGTATTTCCCAAATTAATTCAATGTCATACTTTTGGTCTACATACCTCCAAGAGGCACCTAAGCCTCTGTCTAAGAATGGTCAGCCTCACAAAGCACATGAACTATGAATTTACTCTAATAGTAAAATACCATCCATTTATAAGAAAGTAGAAATATTTTTTTCACCAGCTCCTATTATTTGATTACAACATGCAGCAAGTACACGAATTTTGAAAGAAGATGGAGAAGTGACTTTAGCTTTCATCTGAACATGCATTAATATTTTGTCATCTGTCCAAATTGGAGAAATGGCCACTTGCTGTCTAAAACACATTCCTGTTATTTTGTAGTCACTAAAAAAACCAAAGACTCTTCTGGCATAAAAATATTTAAATGCGTCAATGTATCCATTTTTACTGGGTCGAAAGGTGCTAACAGCTCCTTGACAGGAGACATAACAGCAAGCGCTACCAGAACACTAATGACAGTGTAGTGTGAACTGTTTTAAGAGTCTCCAAATGGGACATCTGAAAAAACAGATTACTTGACACTTCTGAATGGTTTTATTTTCAGTGGCTGGCCACATCAGCCTTGTAACAAAGTGAAGTCAGTCAGCACTAATGCTTATGTACAAAAAGAATATTTAAGAATTGAAGGATTTATATCTTTTGACTGATAATGCCTAACAAATACAAAAGTTTCACTTGTCACAGTGGTTTGTGCTTCTTGGGATCAATAAGCGATACGGATTCCTGCATTGTTACAATAAACTGAGGTGTCTTTTAGCGCTTTTTCTTGACCTGAAATTTCTGACCCCTGTTAAATCCAAGCTAGGTATTTTGTTATCGTGTAATGGGCTTACCACTGCAGGTTTACTTCAAAGTTTCAGCTAGTATATCATAATACAACACACTTTCATGAAGTAGTAGTAAAAAAAAATACCCAAGCAGGTAGGTAGACTATTGTTAGCTTATTAGCAATACTTGCAAAGATAATAATTGTATCAGTTTCTTAAAAGACAAAATGAAGATAGAATGCTTTACCGAAGTAGTTCTGTCCTAAAAAGAAAATACACATGAAAGATGCAGAAGAAATGATTACCGAAAGGAGAAACTTGAAGGAGAGCAACAGCATAATGAACTTTCACTATTTTGTTAGGAGACCTGTTAATAGTTATTTTTCCATTAACTGACTGATGAATGGGTGACATGAATCATGTGTTTATTTGTTCATAATCGTAAGTTTAACTTATAGGAGAATTCACTTTGAATTCTAAGTTCACTTTGAACTGAAGTCCAAAAAGAATATAAGAACGAAACATACATGCTACTATGGGAAGTATTTAATTTAATTTTTAAGGACATGTAGTATGAAAATACAATCAGCAGACATTTGATATATACACAGTTTAAGATGCCTAGATGAAAGAGATTTTGTAAAGGTTTATGTAAGTATACCTTACTTGGATGCAGTCACTTACCTTCAGGACTTCTTTTTTGCCATTGATTATATTCCGCTGTTAAAGCTTTCACTTGCATCATTAACAAGGAAAGCTGTATAACAAGAAAAGAAGCATCTCTTGAAGTGTGTTGAGTTGCATTGGAGTGAAATGAGATAGAGCAGTATAGGAATTCAATTACTACATTTATACATCAGAAAATAAAAGACCAGATATTACAATAGACCACTTATTCCTTCAAAGATTTTAAAAGCCATTTGCAGGGATCAAGAAATATTTTTATTCTTTTTTTCAAAAGGGGTAAATCAGAAGTGGTCAGAGTTGGAAACTTTCCCCTAATTTCCTCTGTAATATCAGACAATGACCACAATTGAAGATGAGCCATTAGAAGGAATGAAAGTACTTCACATCCCCACTCCTCCTCAGATGCATGGTTGATAGACATTGACGGTTAAATGGACTGTGCTTGATATGTGTAACGACTAAACAAAAAGACTAGCTTCCAAAAACCAGCAGTCAAATAAATCTATCAAAACCACATCTGTGGACTCAACAAAAAAATGCTTTAGAACTAGTGCTCTAGCTCATTGTGATCATTGAAAATATAGGAGCAATAAGAAAAAACACCAGTTCAGAAGAGTTTATTAAAAAACCCAAAGTAAACAGCCGTAGATTTTTAAAAGAGTACTTATTTTAATATCTTACTATATTCTGGAGAAAGAATATATTCATTATTACTATTCCACTTCCTGAAACTGAGGACTACACATGTCATTTTTTTAAAAAAACCCAGCATTTGTAAATTATATATAGATAGCATATTACAAGTAATCTGATACGAAATTAAGCATACATTTAAATACAAAGGGTACTGCTGGTATCCTCAAGCATTCCACAAGAAGCACTGCAGATTGTATTTGGCTTTACATCAAGTAAAAAGACAAAAACTTGCTAAGAATCATCAGTCAATTTCTTGTAACAAAAATATCAAGAACTGACAACTTAAGCTTAGCTTTTCACTACTCAAAATAACTTTGTAAACTGCATTTTTAAAAGACAATATTTTGAAATAAAGGAAAAGAAAATAAACCAAAACCAAAAGAAATAACCACCATACAAACACGCTTTATTTTCTAGATCTGGGGGACCGTAAAATTGTCGTCTCATTCATAATACCATCAGCTCATTCTTTGTTCCTTTAAACTTGATAAAAAAGGATGTACGGAATGTTCTAAATATTCCAGTAACTGCAGAAAAAACCCCTTTTCAAATAAATTAATGCTATCATTCAGCAACCTTTAATCGAGGACCATCTTTTCAACAAACAAATACATACAGCAAATATGTACATCAGATATCTCTCTCTCATGGCCTATATACAATCCTAGCAAAATACGCTGCTCAGTAACTAATCCATTGTATTGGAGACCAGAATCAGTCCCCAGACTTAAAGGATAAAATCACAGAGAGCATATTCCAAGATTACAGTCTTGAGGTGACTAAGAAAAGAAGCTGGGATGGGACACAGCCTTTTTTTTGCCTTTTTCTTCCAGTTCTCCCCCTGTCCCACCACTGGGTATGGGGAGTGAGCAAGTGGCCTGGTGGTTCCTTGTTGCCAGCTGGGGCTAAACCATGACAGCCAGTTACAATTAAAATAGAATAGAATAGTTCAGATGGAAGGGACCTATAGCGATCCATCCATCCGTCAGTCCAACTGCTTGACCACTTCAGGGCTGAACAAAAGTTAAAGCATGTTATTAAGGGTATTGTTCAAANCAAACTTGCTAATGGTGCATTCAACTCCTGCATCCAGATTGTTAATAAATAAACACGTTGAACAGAACTGGCTCTAGAATTGAGCCCTCAGGAGCACCGCTGGTGACCAGCCAGATGCAGCCCCATTCACTACATTCCTTTGAGACCTGCCATCCAGCCAACTCTTTGCCTGGTGCTCTGTGTACCTGTTCATCTCAGTTGGATATGTCCAGAAGGATGCTGTGAGGGATAGTATCAAAAGCCTTACTAAAATCTAGAAAAACTACATCCACTGCCTTTCCCTTCACCCACCTTCTCATAGAAGCATATCAAAACAGTTAAACAAGACTTTCCTTTTGTGAACCCACGTTGACTGTGCCTGATGATTGCATTGTTCTTTAAATGTCTTTCACTGACACCCAGTATGATCTTTTCCATAATTTTTCCAGGAATTGAGGTTATACTGAGAGATCTGTACTTTCCTGTGACAATACAAGTGCCTATGTTAGGGCTGAAATGAGATCCCACTAAAGTTGCTGACAGAGGGTATAACACGACCTTTTACTCTCCTCCTTATTTTCTTTCATGAAGTGCAATCTTAATGTCATCTTCATTTTTGCAACTCCATTTAATCATTGTCTTGCTATAACAGTTTTCAAGAAAAGCTCAGTGTTCAGCTATTTATGCTTTCCAAATTTGGGGTCCTCATATAAATTCTGTTTTAAAGATTCCTATTTAGAATTTACGAACAACTAAACAGTGAGCCAGCATTGCCTTTTTGCATGTTGCCCAAAATTTAAGGGACACAGGAGCTCACATTAACGCACTCAGCATCATTCAGTTCATTTCTAATTCAAGCACATCAGCTTCCTAATTATACCCACAAATGAGGGAACTGTAATTTTCAAATACAAAGTTCCAGAGTAAAACTAGAGGGATCCATATAGTTTCACAAATTACTTATACACTGATTAGGAAATAGTCCAATTGTGTATTGAAGTTACATACCCCTCCTTTTTGCTGCCCATGTTAGTCATTTATCAGTTGTGTGGCAGAACTGCATGTAACCTTTTTGCTATATGTTAAGTGCAACTTTTCAGTATTTGCTGCATATATACTTCAGAATACAGCTCCAAAGTTAGTGAAACCATCAGCTTTAGAGAATAAGTGAAGATAATTTGATTTCCTTCTTTTGGAAACACATCACATCTTTACAGAAAAGTAAATATTTTGTGGAGAATAAAAAAAAATAAAAGAAAATATTGTCTTACCTTGGCATCTGATTGTAACAGTGTTTCCGTTCCTAGAAGCATTAGCTTGCTCTGACACTTGGTAGAAAACAAACAAAACACAAACAATGTTTACTTATTCTTCCCTTTGGTAGCAAAAGAAACACAATGCTTTAAAATCCCAACAAAAGTTGTTTGATATAGGAAACAAAGAGTTTTGACTTGGCTCCTACCACATCTCTCAGAGCCTGACTCAGAATAGCAAATTAAGAAATATTTTGAAATCATACCATGGTAAAAAAGTAGAACTTCAATTAATTGAGAAATAGAAAAGTTAATGAAAGATGTATGATTTGAAGAAAAAGGACAGTTACAAGGGAAAAGCTTATACAGGGAAAGGCACTGAATAGATCAAGAACACGAGACATTGGGAAGAGGGAGTCATGGACAAGGCTGAACAGGAAAGCTGCTAAGAAGTTAACACACTTGCCGAAACTATTCTGGCTCTGCAAACAGTATAATTGCATTATGATACACATTTTTAGTTTTAACTCATTTAGGGCAACATACGATACACTTCAGAAATGGTCTGATTTTTAGAAATGCACTACATCAGCTCCTATGACTGCAATGGGATGTATATCAGGTCTGAAATTCAGGCCACTACAGATATCCAAGGCTTCAGCAGGAGACACCTGCTAAACTCTTTCTTGTTTTATAACTGGCAGCAATTTTAACCTGCCCCATGACAGGGTAGGATATATTCTACTAAGCAGTGAAACTACTAAGCAGTACTTTGGAAACATTGCTGTTAATATTTGGAACCAAAACACCATACAGGATTTCTCCAACAAAAACTGCTAATGCTGACACACAATCATTGGAACATTACGTAATAAATGACATAACCTAGGAGCTAATTCAATGACTATTAGTTGTTCAAACTTTTTGTTGAAAAATGCATGCATCCAGGATGCAATAATCACAAAGTAATGAAAATCCTACTATTTTTTTATCCATTTCCAAAAAAGCACACTTCCTGTATTGTTTTGGGGATGCTGTAGATGAGATAAAAGTTATCAAAAATTTTCAATTAAATTTAAAAAAAAAAACATTCTAACTTCCCTTTCTAATTTTAAAATTTCAAAGAAAGTTCACATCCTCTGAAGCGGTGTGAAACGAAACTTCTTTTGATCACTTACTACAGTACTTCAGAAACCTAGAGGCAGGATTCCCTGTCACTTTTTCAATATGTTTCAAGATAAGTTTACATGTAACTACAAGTAAGAATCACATTAGTCTCTTTAAATATAATTCTGCAAAGTTATTGCACTGTGGGTTGGCTACACTTTGTTCTCCTTTAAGTTTGGAAGTATTTCTACTTCAGTTCCTGATACTTTTAATGCCTTGAATCTACAACTCTGAATTCATGCAAATAGTGTATAAATACAACATAAAATTAAGTGAAGAAATTAAGATGCTCAAGATATAATTTAGAACATGACTTTCAACAAACTCAGCAGAATCTTACAGTATGCATAGTATAGCAGTCCCTCAGAACTGTTAAAAGTTTATCTCTCCTGGGATCCCTGTAAATAAAACTACCTTGTTCTAAAATTTTGTTATTAGCATATTGGACCATGTATCTGGTGAGATAAAATTTATTCTTGGGGATGTGCTGTCAGTTTGTATGAGCTTATCCTTACTTTAACTTCCTTCTATGCCACTTCGTCCTACCATTTTCTCTCTAAGCTCCAAACTACTTGTGAACAGCAGTTGAATCCCATCTCGTAAGAGGCTAAAGAGAGCAGGTTCTCAAGTCTCAGTGTGCTGGTACTACCAGAACACAAGTAAACTGTTTAGTTTTCATTAGTTTTAACAAACATTCCCATTCTATTTAACCAAATCATAACATCAGCACACTATTACAAAAGTTTGACAGTGCAAGGTATTCTTCACCCCTGCCAGCAGATCTACTTTTGGCCTTTCTGAAGAATTTTTATTCCCCTCTACCCCGCCCTATTTTTGTTTTGTTTTGTTGTTGTAGTTTCTTTGGAGGGGGTGAGGTAAGCATGCAGTGAAGGATGGGGAGATGAATAAAAAAAAAAAGCCACCAAGGAAAGTTTACAACAAATCTATTCTGTCACTTGTGATTTGCATACCTCTTCTATGTGCTTCCAAATATTCTCACATTCATTCAAGAGTTCTTCCTTGGCATCTTCAGGACAAATGTATTCATTGGAGATTTTTGGTAAGTATTCATCCTATTAACAAGGAAACAGTACAGTTATCACGTAGATCTATAGTAATTATTAACAGGTTACTGAATCATATCTGCTACTTCAGGTCAGATATGTAACAGAGCAATAACTCCAAATCCAAAGCTTTCGGTTAACTCCCCTATATTTCTAGATAGCACCCAATCATTCAGTAAAATCAGCTAACTATATTACTTTAGTAAAATTTAAAGACACTAATAATGCTTTTTAAAATTGAATCACAAAGTCTTAAGTTTTCAAAACTGCTTTGATTATTTGCAATGCCATTTTTTATTCTTATTAAAGAAATTATAAGACTATCTCACATCTACAAAGCACACTTTCCTTCCATATATCTGCAAAGTTCTTAAGCACAGTTATTTTTGCTCTGTCTTCCAATAAATGTTCTAATCTATTTCTCCTTATGAGAACTTGAATTCAGAATCTTTTCTATTAAGAAATTAGAGTGTCCAGAAGGTTACTAGAAAAACAAACAGAAGAATTCAGAGATAATGCAGGCAACCAAGGAAACAGGGCATCAAGGCAGCGAGGAGAAAAATCAATGCAAGTTCATTTGAAAACTTTGAGAAACTGTTGTGTCAGGTACGAAACATACAAATTCAGAAATTTAATGCTAGTTAAATCTATAAAGAGATACATGAATGACAACAGCAATTAAGAGGGAAAACCAAGAAGGGGCAAAATAACACTCAAAAGGAAATTTTGTTTTTGAAGGTAAAAAAACCAACAGGAATTTCCTACACGTGCAAAATGCAGGAAGCCTTTAAAATACCTAAATGGATCACTAAGACTATCAGATACTTAACAGATTAAAATGAGACATTTAAAAAAATAAAGATCTAAAGATGAAATAAACATCTCTGCCTTCTTAATGATGCACAAAATTCCTAAGTCAACCTTTTGTCCGCTTTCAGAACACAAACTCAACATCAGAGAAAGTTATGTTGAAACCCTGAATAATTTAAAAGGAGTGAAATATTCAACTAGTATCTCCAAAGTTCAAGTATGCCACAGCACAGTGGCTAAGAAAAAAAAAATCAGAATGTCTCACTGAACTCTGGAAGTATTCTAGAGTACTGAAAGGTAGCAATACTTCTACTAAGACTTCCTGGCAAATTTGTTGCACCAGTAATTAAAAACAGAACACTAGAAAATCTAGATTGCCATGATCTGATACGGTCTAATGAGCACACAGTTTTTGCGAAGGAAAAATCATTATCTTCTTAAGAGTCTTGGAATGTCTCCACAGCATAGAAGAGAAATAGTTTACATAATTTATTAATACTTCTGAAATACCTCCAGCAAAGTCCACCACAGAAGGCTAGTAAGGAAACTAAGCAGTCTTGAGATGCAATGTACTTTTTTTCTAGGAACAAAAGCTGCCAAGGATGCAAACAAATAAGAAAAAAAAAAAAAAGCCTGAACAGATAATTTTCATCATGACAAAAAGGCTCAGTGGCAGAGCCAAGAGGGCCTGAAAAAAAAAAAAAAGGGCCTGGAAGTGGGGAAAGAGAGGAAGATAAAACCTTTTGAAATTTGAAAGTAGTCTTGGGGGTAAAATAAAAAATATGATCATCCTGTGTTCCCTTGCAATAATACAATTCATCAACGTGAAAACATTATATGAAATAAATCTCTGAGTATGTAGCAAAAAAAATATCTCAAAGACGGTTAGAAAGATTTTATTATTGCTGCCTTTCAAAATTTCCATGCTTGATTTCACACCACGTTTCAAAACATACATACCATTAGGAGATCCTACAGGCCTCTGCAGCGCAAGCCAAAATGACTTGTGGTCCCTAATACTGTGCTGTTAATTACCTTATAAAGTATATACATTAAAGTGTCATGTTCATATGTTTTTCCTCGTACCTGAAGTTTTCCCTATTTCTGAATGGTAAAATTAGGTTTCTGTTTGTACACTATACCTGAAAACGGAAGCCTTTTTTTTGGCATATCGTTAACATTAATGCTTTCCAGTTTTAACTAGCTATTTCTTCTTATCTCATTTTAGAACTGTGTAATTAGGTAAAAAACCAACACCCAGGGACAAGTGTGCATCGTGGACTCTCTGCCAAGCAAACAGGCAAGCTTTGTAAGAAATGTTTCATGTCAATAAATACAAACCAACCCACTACTGGAAGAAATTCAGAGATGACAAAGGAAAGGAACAGGAGCCCTGAGAAAAGTGATATAGGAAAAGTTAAAAAAAAAAAACAAACTAAAAAAAAAGACAGAAGACCGTGAGTCCACGTTAGGATGAATAAAAGCAGGATACGAACATCACTAAAGAGCTCAGAGAGGGAGCTCCCACTCCCCCTGACACAGACCCCCAGAACTACAGCAGGCGCCCCCATTCTCTCCGACACCCCCCCCAGAACGGCACTAGCGACGGGAGGCGGCGAGGACGGCGGTTACTCCCCACAGGCCGGGGCTGAGCGCAGCCTCTTCCCGCTCCGCAGCCGCCCGGCAGCCAGCCCCCTCCCCGCGGCCATAACAGCCGCCACGTCCCC
>VXBO01009855.1:25586-50344 GCA_013400135.1 Rhinoptilus africanus | reverse complement strand
TGATTTTTTTTTTTTTCTGTAGATGTTTACTGAACTTCAGCAGATGAGACAGCAACTACCTGACATGGAGTTTGGCCGACGTATGGCAGTTGAGCGTGAGCTGGAGAAAGTGGATGCAGTCAGATTAATTAATATAATTTTTGATGAAACTGGACACTTTGTTCTCTATGGAACAATGTTGGGCATTAAGGTCATAAATGTAGAGACTAACAGGTAAGTTCCAGTGACACATGTTGGGATAAATATGTTAGTTTCAAAGTCTGTATTCATTTGTAGTATATTTAAAACTTGGTATGACTGGGGGAAGGTCTCTCATCTTTCTTTGTTGTTACTTGGGAGCCTTACATTAGACGTAATGTAATTCCATGCTTTGTAATGAGTTGTAGCAGTTTAAAACTTAGTAAAATGAGGAGAAAACACAGCAAGCATATTTGTACTAAAAATGTGTAATTAATTAATCTCTGGCTAACTAGATGTGGTAATGTAAATGTGGATCATGCAGTTGGGATTTTATCACATAAGGAGGCTGACAAATGATGTAGAGAGTTTGAATAGAGAAAAACAATTAGTAAAAAAATTACTTTGAGAGGGTTTTGGAATTTTGTTTTGAGTCTTGCAGTCAGAAAGGAGACATTCTCTTACTGTGAGCAGCTAATAGTAGCTACACCTTTTCACATCTTGCGCTTCAGGTGTATTCGTATCTTGGGAAAACAAGAGAACATCAGAATGATGCAGCTAGCTTTGTTCCAAGGAGTCGCCAAGAAACATCGTGCAGCAATCACTATAGAGATGAAGGCATCTGAAAATCCTGTTCTCCAGAATATCCAGGCAGATCCAACAGTAATCTGCACAGCTTTTAAAAAAAATAGGTTTTACATGGTGCGTGTTGTTTCTACTTAACTAACTCTGTTATGGTATTGATGTGTTCTCTGCGGTATTTTTTATTTTTCTCCTTGCACCTTTTCAGCACTTTTTGTCTTGAGTATTTGCGAACACAACTTTTCCAGAGGATTCCCTTTATATTGCAATTATATTCTAGAATTTTCAGCCTGAACCAGCTATAAGTTCACTAGAAGCAGTTTTAATGTTTTCATTATTGCTCAAGCAGTTTAATAAACTTGGGATCTTTGGGCTGTCTGAATTATAGTTCTCTGAGAACAGTATATGCTTTGTTCTAGTTGAGAAAAAATGCCCTTAAGTAAGAACAATTTAAAAACCTAACTAGATCTTATATTGATAAACAATAATTAACTGTACAAAATATGTAATAAAAAAATGATTCAATTCAGAGCAGCATCAGGACTCAGTAGCACCAAGTACCTTATGGGCAACTAACTAAGACAGGAGTTGTCTTCCTGTTCACAATTTAGATTTTAGGTGAGATGCAAGGAATAAGCCAAACAGATGAGCGATTGCAGAGTAGTTAGTAGTTGATCTGCGATGTGGTCACCAGAGAGGTTAGAGATCGGTCTGTTTGTCTGTTGCTTGTGCTTGAACTTGGTCATGTTTTCTGTTGGAGGAGGAGTTTCTAAAGCTTTGTGTGGTTAGTCTGCAGTATATACTGGAGTACACTACCCTACACAATTTGACAAGTGAGGAGGAAAAGTTAGACAAAGCCTGGAAACATTACTCACCGTCAGAGAACACGTGACTATATCCATGCAGAAAGATTAGGGGTTGTCATTTGATGTGTAAGCGTACTACTCGCTTAAGTGGATGCTCGTGTACTTGTGTGTTTATTCTGTTTTTCTGTAAGTATTCTACAAATTACATTTCTGAGATCTCTCCTGTTTTGAGTGGAATTTTCTGTTTTTCTATAGTTTTGTATTAATGCAGTAGTGGAATAAGAGGATTTAGTTTGGCTTTGTAGTGAAACTAAAAGTTTGTGATGAAACTGACAGTTTTGTATGAATATACTAGAACACATTGATACTCTCCACTCTTTTTTTAAAGACAAGATGCTGAGCTACTGTGGGCTTTCTGTTGAAAAGGGGAGGAGTTTTAAAGATAACAGATTATAAAAAGTTACTTGGATTTGCATGTGTTTGTACTGGCATTTGTGACTGTGGAAATGCTGGTAATGCACAGCACTGAAATGCAAGAATAGACTGTCTATGAACCTCTCCCTACATTTCCAGTCTAGTTTGGCGTTTCGCAGGTTGAAGAATCACATAGATGTCTTAAGTGCAGAACGGTGTGTAAGATAAAGGAAAAAAAGAGAAAACCAAACAGTTAACCTGCTGTTCTTTCGTTCTTCAGTTTACTAAACGTGAACCAGAAGATACGAAGAGTGCAGATTCTGACAGAGATGTATTTAATGAGAAACCTTCTAAAGAAGAGGTTATGGCAGCCACTCAGGCAGAAGGTCCCAAAAGAGTTTCAGACAGTGCCATCATCCACACAAGCATGGGAGATATTCATATCAAGCTTTTTCCTGTTGAGTACGTATTTGGTAGTTTTTCTGTTATTTTGGTTTTCCTTCCTTCTGTGCCTCTTGGTGGCAGTATCCAAGATTTACATTTAAAGTTAGGAATAGTTGTTTTCTTCCCCCTTTTCTACTTGTTCCTTGTTTCCTGACAGTTTCTTAATACATCAAGTTAGGAACATGACTCTTGGCAAACACAAATAAAGTACGGTAAAAACAGTTCTAAATAACAGTTGGGGGCATAGTTGCTTGTTTGGGTTATTCTTATTACTGCTTTTATTTAATTATTGGTTTGGGGGTTTATTCGTTTATTAACTTTTGTTCTTTATCTAACCACAGATGTGGATAGGTCATGATGCTCTTCTGTGTAAGCTACGCATTATCATAAGTCAGTGCTGTTTGATTCTGTCTTGAAAAAGAATGTTGATGTTGGCAGCGGCAGTAGATTTGGCAATAGGTCTGTGTAAGCCAGAGGAATGGTACAGTTTGCAACTTCCAAATGTGGCCATGGTACTACGTTTTACACTATTGCAGCTCCTTCAAGAGCAACATAAAATTTACATCACTGTGTATATCCAAAACCAGGCATATAATTGAAAAAGCGTTCTGTGCATGACTATTGCTAAAGTTACTCTGTCAGCATCTCTTCTGTGTAATGCTAATATATGCTAAGATTTTGTTATGAAACAGTAAGTGTATATAATATTACCTATATACTGCTATACATTGAAGCTTAAACCATTGAAATGCAGTCCATGCTTCTCCAGAAACAAGTTCATGTTTTGTCAGAAGCGCAGGTAAAGCGACACAACCTGTTCTGTCCCGCAGGGCTGCTAGTCTGTTATGGCTCTCTTCACTGATGTCTCCTTCCATCAGGCCCCAGTTTCTGGAGTTCCTAACTGTAGCATATAGGTTGCAGTAATGGTACAGCCCTTACCAGTGAGTGACAGGCCAAACTACATGATTTCTGACTATTTTTTAAATAATTAAATAACTTGATTTAAAAATCAAGTCGCAAAGGTGAAGGGGTTGGTTGGCTTTTTTCCCCCTTTTTATTGCATCAACAATATTCCACCTGCTTCCAAACAATGTTTGTGAGGAGTTTCAGAGGAGGATAACCGACTCTGCTGACTGCAAGTTCCATAATATTAAAACATTGTATTTTTAGATTTTACTTCTTGTATGCAACACTGGACACTTTACGTGGCTAGCTTAATAGAATTATGGAGGTAAAAGAGTGAACAGCTTTCTGCTTATGGAGCATGCATTCCTTAATTGATTTTTTAAATAAACCATGTAAGCAGAAATCTGGGGAAAGAACATGTAATCAGTGGTGCCTCGAACTAGACTTTGAAGAATGGATTTATTTCCTGGCTGTCACGGTTTAACCCCAGCTGGCAACTAAGCCCCGTGCAGCTGCTCGCTCACGTCCCCTGCAGGGGGATGGGTGAAAGACTTAGAAGGGTAAAAGTGAGAAAACCCATGGACTGAGATCAAGACAGTCTAATAAATAAAGCAAAAGCCATGTGCGGAAGCGAAGCACAAGAAGAAATTCATTCACTGCTTCCCATGGGGAGGCAGGTGTTCTGCCATCTGCAGGAAAGCAGGGCTCCATCATGTGTAATGGTTTATTTGGGAAGGCAAACACCATCACTCCGAACATCTCCCCTTCCTCCTTCCCCAGCCTGATGTTGCTGAGCATGATGCTGTATGATTTGGAATATCCCTGTGCTCAGCTGGGGTCAGCTGTCCCNCTTTCTGCTTATGGAGCATGCATTCCTTAATTGATTTTTTAAATAAACCATGTAAGCAGAAATCTGGGGAAAGAACATGTAATCAGTGGTGCCTCGAACTAGACTTTGAAGAATGGATTTATTTCCTGGCTGTCACGGTTTAACCCCAGCTGGCAACTAAGCCCCGTGCAGCTGCTCGCTCACGTCCCCTGCAGGGGGATGGGTGAAAGACTTAGAAGGGTAAAAGTGAGAAAACCCATGGACTGAGATCAAGACAGTCTAATAAATAAAGCAAAAGCCATGTGCGGAAGCGAAGCACAAGAAGAAATTCATTCACTGCTTCCCATGGGGAGGCAGGTGTTCTGCCATCTGCAGGAAAGCAGGGCTCCATCATGTGTAATGGTTTATTTGGGAAGGCAAACACCATCACTCCGAACATCTCCCCTTCCTCCTTCCCCAGCCTGATGTTGCTGAGCATGATGCTGTATGATTTGGAATATCCCTGTGCTCAGCTGGGGTCAGCTGTCCCAGCTGTGTCTTCTCACAACTTCTCGTGTCCCCCAGCCTGCTCGCTGCTGGGGCGGTGTGTGGAGCAGAAAGGGCCTTGATGCTGTAAGCACGGCTCAGCAACAGCTAAAACATCACTGTATGACCAACAGTGCTGCTGCCTTCCTTTGTAGCCGTGCAACTTCATGCTCCTCTCAAGTTTGGTGGGTTTTTTTGGCTTCCAGCTCTGGGTTTCAAGAGGTGGGGATTCATTTTTATCCTTAGTTGATAAAATCCCTTTCTACAGTGTGCTGAAACACTGCTCCGTACAACAGGATCTTGCTCTCAGCCGAAATCTTCATGGCCTTGCTACCATATGATTAAATATTTACTGTAGCCTATATTTTCTGTTATACAATTTTAGGTGCCCCAAAACAGTGGAAAACTTCTGTGTGCACAGCAGAAATGGTTATTACAATGGGCACATATTTCACCGTATCATCAAGGTAATTTGTAAAAAGTTTTTGTTGGTTTAGATAACGTACCTTTGAGGTCAATCCTCTCTGTTAACCTTTTCCTTTCCATTTTGCTCAGAGGATTTCTGGGGCGGCTTCAGAGTTCTCTGTAAAGTCTGAACCACTCTGAGGTTCTAAACAACTTCATCACTTACTGAAGTTGTTTAATAGTTTTTCTGCAACTGACAAGGTGGGAGAAACCTGAAAATTGAGACAAAGATTAATTCAGCAGTCCTGCTTGAATTCAGACTTTGTTTTCATGTCAGAAGGCAGCTTCTTGCAAGGCTTCTTACTTCTGTTGCACCAGAATCGATCTGATACAGCCTAAGTGTTTGCAGAAGGTACAGATAGTCAGGTTTCTTGTCCTTCCCTCGCAGGAGCAGTGAGTAGGCTTGTTTTTTCACATGTACTCAATTAGGACTTAAAGAATGCATTGTCCCTTACCCGCAGCATTTTAACACTTTTATTTTGTTGGAAGGTTTGAAGTTTGTTTGAAAAAATGTGGCGTAAATCATTTTTGCTTATTTATTCTATGTGATGATATAATATTTAATTTCTACGCAGGGTTTCATGATTCAGACTGGTGACCCAACTGGTACAGGAATGGGAGGTGAAAGTATTTGGGGAGGAGAATTTGAAGATGAGTTTCATTCAACTTTACGGCATGACAGACCATACACGCTCAGTATGGCTAATGCAGGACCAAATACCAATGGATCCCAGTTTTTTATAACAGTAGTGCCAACTGTAAGTAATAAAGCTCAAGCTAAGACCTGAGATACTAACTAGATAGTAAAAATATATCTTTTATGATGGAAAAAGGAACACAGTAGTATCTAAATAATCTCTTGTTATTGTGCAGATAAATGCTGCACACAATGTATACCGCGTAGGCTTCACTGAAACAGTCTTTTAAGAAATAGAGAAGTATTTTTGTCCATTGTGATCAAGAGGCTTTTTGCCTTTAATTGTAGTAAGGGTGATAATGAATTCTTAGTAAATCAGACATGTTTGCAGTTGTTTATTACTGGAGTATTTTGTATTAATATACTGGTTTAAACTTGATGGAAATCTAGCTATTGCTTAGATTGTGTGAAGTTTTTGGATACAATGCCAGGATAACTCCTTAATATTGCCTAATTATAGCTACACAAAGAAGCCATTATTCAGGTTTGAAGATTTCCTTTGATCCGTGTAAAATTTCAGAGACACAGAAACTGCATTTATATAGCACTTATTTCAAAACATGTGTTGGTTTGGTTTTTTTTAAAAGCGCCCATCTGCCATGATTTTGAAGCTTACTAAGTTATATCAGTGCCTATATTCAGATTGATAATAAGGCATACTTTATGAATGTGACTTTGAATTAAGTCTGGCACTTAAAATTCAGCTGTGAAACTACCATGAAGTAGATTGAAACAGCATTTGTGTGAACTGAGAATATACTTTAAAATAAACTATGAAATACTACTGCACTGCTATAACGTGACCTCTGTAGTACTTCAAGGAAACAGTTGAAAAGGTAATGAGTTTAAATGCATATGAATACCTAATTAGCCACGCTCAAACTTTCATAGTCTGAACAAACTAGGATGTATTAATGTTTACTTATTCTAAGTCACTCTCTGATTTGGTACCTAACCTACATGCTGCTTTCTATTTTAATATGCTTTTTCTTTCTCCTGCCCTCAAACAGCCCTGGCTAGACAACAAGCACAGCGTGTTTGGACGGGTGACTAAAGGAATGGAAGTTGTTCAGAGAATCTCAAATGTCAAAGTCAATCCCAAAACTGACAAACCCTATGAGGATATCAGCATCATTAATATCACAGTGAAGTAAGCCAGGAGTTCAAGGTTCCAGCTTAAGCAGAAAACACTCGGCACAGTGAGACCCAAAGAGAACAGAAACATTTTTGATAATTCCTAGACAGAACAATCACCAGTCTTACTATTTTTAATGTACCCAAAGTGCCCTAAGTCTGTATTTCCGGTATCTTTGTATTTTAAAGTAAAAACATCTGCATGTTTCTTACAAAGTCTACTGTTTTTCTTGCATCCCTTTTATGCAAAACTAAAGATGAAAACCCATACCATGTCCCATGATAGTGTTTATAAAATAGGATCAGGGTATAGTTTGTAACTTTTTCACGTTTATTTGCATCTTTCGTATCTTAATTAATCCTTTCCACAGTACTGAAATCTTTGACAGAAGAAAAGGTCAGGAATCCTAAGTTGAGTAAACTCTTCATGCATCAGAAATTACATTAAGTTATGATACTGTTGCTATAACAAGATATGTACTCCTGTCCTTTAAAAATGACTGACTGTGTGTCTGCTGTATCCAAGAGCAATGATCAACCATGGAGAATGCCAGCATATGAAGTCCTGTGCAGCAGGTTGGGTAACGCCAATAATGTTTTTTTCTTTCTATGTTGCTGTCCTGTGATGCAGTCCTCAAGGAAAGCTCAAACTTCTCAAACTGATGTGAATCTGTGGCTAGATATGGTCCTGTTATTATGTTGGATAGTTAAGTCTGTTCTAAATACAGTAACATGAACTTTGACTGTTTATGTTCACATAACACCACTGCACTTGTAAAAGACTCAGGAGTTTACAGTTCTGGTAACAACATTTGTGAAATGAGATGTGATGCATGCTAGTCAAACAGTCCCTCAGAAGCTGCTACCACCAAAAAAGCTTCTCTTTGGTGAGATAAAGGGGTATCTTCAAGGATGAAGAAGAAAAATTCTACAGTGTTAAATGTAGCATACGGCTATTCTGAGATGACCTTAAAAAAAAAAAGCTTATTAAAATGCATTCGCAAAGTTTCAGATACTTTTATTGAAAAGAATTCATTTTCTGGGCAACTGAAATTGCAGCAGCTCATGAATTTTTTCCACTAAAAGAGCCCTTTCTTTCAAGAAATGTTTACATAACATCCACACCTACTCCAACAGTTAAGAATAAGGATTATCTCAGAGTAAAACCCTCATGTGCCACATAGTCCACAATAAATTTGAAGGTAGCATACAGTAAGACCATATCAAGCGATAAAACATTATTTTTCAGTTACTCTAGATGCACTGTTTTTGAGCTGAGATTCTTTAAAGAAAGCCACAACACAGTCACTGGATGTTGTATTTACTCAGTTTCACAATTAAGTCAAAATTGTATGAAAAGTTAATCTGTCTTTTCAAATAATCCTCATAGTTAGTAATGCTTGAGTGAACTCTAGTCGAGGAAACACTCCAATTACATATTGCGTAAGTCAGAACACTAAAAACTAAAGTTTAGTAAAACTGGTGAAACAAGCTTAAATTTATAACTGAAGCAATTTATATGTAATATTAATTTATAATACAAATAAACCTCTTAGTGTACCTGTTTACACTGAAGAGTTCACAGACGAATGCAACACTTTCACAGTTACTTCAAGTCATCTTAAATAAATTCCATTTAAAAACACTTTTATGGTAGCATTACACGTGTCACAAGCATTCCTTTGTACTCAAAAATACGCATGAGTGAGAATTTTTTCTCTGCCCTCTAATGTTACAAAAAAAGCCAAACTGCTCACCTTGAACATTTTAAAGTAGAACTATACTGAGAGGCATGTACAACTGAAGCATAAGCCAGCTAAAATAAAATTACAGAACCGTGATTTTTCTAGAGAATACACGTCTTCTCTGTTAAAAATATTCCAGGTAAAGGTTATCTACCATGCTAAGCAGAACTTGTTCGTATTTTAGAAAGAGCTATGAAGGGACAGTCAGCCTTAACTAGGTCTGGGACTGCTCTGCAATGCAGGAGAAGCAGACGCTCACGTCGGAGCAGCAAACAGTCCAGTGCGCTAGAAGTTACAGGCTGGGAAGGACAATTTTTAGTCGGTAGGTGCAAGAGAACACCCTTCACTGTTGTGAACTATTTCCAAATTTATCTGAAGAAAGACTGAATACCCCTTCTCAGTACCTATGTACATAGGTAGGCACTGAAGCCCATTTCACAAACATTTAACTACTTTAAAGCTTAGTGTTCTTTCAGCTACTATTGAAGTCATTAGACTTCCTGAAACTGAAGCGGCATTTAACATCATTTACGTGAAATTTAAGTAACAAGAGAAAACTACAAGTAAGTGTTATTATGAGACAGTAGTTACCTTAACTGCTTCCTCTTGAAGAAAAGTGCAAATGTACTAAATTATTTTTATACATTCTTGGCTTTACCTAAGGTATGTAGTGGGAAAACATCATAAAATTGATAACATTACAATAGAAGCCTTAGCCACAGATAATGGGTTACATTTTCTTTGCCAGAGGAGCTTCAGAGCTCTCACAGGTAAACACACTTTTCAGTGTGGCAAAAATATCTACCCATCTGTGAAATACCTGCTCACTTCCGCTCTCTGGTTCCCCCTATTCACCTCTACTCCGGTAAGAAAAGTGATGATAATGCAGCTTTGATCTATTGGCCACGCTCTTCGTAGCTCCTCTACCGACAGGAAGAGGGCCGTGGCATGGGTTCCTCAACTGGTAATGGCTGTGCGCTCAAAGAAGAGGCCAGAAGATTCTGGCGCGCGTATCAGACACATAGAATTGTTAGCAGAGCTGCATGTGCAGCAGAAAGAGAGAGATCACTATGTCGTTGCAACCTTCTCTAAATTTAAACAGCACTATGCCCATATTTCATGGGTTTGTGCATGAGTAATCTGCGAAAATAGAGGCACTGGTGACAGTTCCATGCGGAAGGTACAGTGAGAATTGAATATCTAATTATGGAGGGTTTATATCACATTTTACCAGCTGCTCTTCTAAGTAGGAGTTATAATTAGTGTGCACTGCTTTTACAGTGTGTTATTTTATATTTTAAGGCCACTATCTTAATCTGGAAGCATGACTTCTACATAAAAGTACATAGCTAGATTGACATTACACTGCACTACTTCTTTAAGAAGTTTGGTTGGTTTCTTTTGAGCTTCGCTGACTTCTTGAGGATTAAGCTTAATTCCTAAAGGCAGATTATGTCCCCAAGTACACACAAAACACTTTCACCTCAATATCACTGCAGTCTGTCCATAAATAATTTAGCATGTGTAAATTAACAAAAAAAACAAACCCAAAACCAACTAACTCCTCTCCCCCAACCAGCAAACGGCTAGCTAAACAACGCCACAGGTCCCTAGCCCTGCAACACTGGTCCCCATTCGCAGTTGTCTTTGCCCAGTTACGCCGCCTTCTGGTAACAAACAGGGAAGGTAACAAATAATGGGGGAAACATTTCGCTTTTTGTGGTGCATTTGCATGCAATTTTCAATGCCACCTTAAAATGAATGCATTCTTCAGATATTAAAGAGTAGCACCATTTATTTCTGACTAATAGGACTGGCTATTCTAATAACTTGAGATGGATTTTGGAACAGTTTCCTGGGAAAGTATTTCTATTTTCTGACACCAATGAACTACTGTAACCTTGTTAAAATTATTAGATGAATTCCAATGCATTTTTTTATCAGGGAATGCTTTTAAATTGTAACAATCTAATTTCACCGAAAGAATTTCAAGGCACCCATGTACCTAGCCCATCCCATGACTTGTAAATGTATCAAATTTCAAAAACACTGTAACTGCACATTTACTGGACCAATTATCCTATCTAGGATAAAGGCCTGTAATTTTCTGTAACCACCAAGTTAAGTAGAGTCCCCTCTTCAGACAGCAGACCTGGCTACAACATCCTAAATCGTGCAAACAAAACACAACAGTAAACTACACCCTTAAATTGCAGCTGCTGTAAAACTAAGCCACATCCAGGACACCAGCAGCCACTAACTGCCTCGAAAGCCAGTCCAATCCTTCATAAAGTCCTGTACCACTTCGGGCATCACAACCCTGAATATACCAGCTACGGCCACAGCAGAGTTTGTGGAGACTCAGCAGTTCTGTGATTTCTTCCACTGAAAGCGCACCTGCTACATCCTGCAACAGAACCAGATCCAAAGATTCAATTATTTTTCTGTATTATGTTTGAAGCTTTTTATTTTTAAGTGATAGCTTAGACTGAAACTACAAATCATATAAAATCTTGCCAAACACAAAAGCCAAATAAAACAGTTACGCATTTACTCCTTGTTACCGTAAACCAAAATCTGGTTGTTAAATCTACCAAGCACTCTAGCATCACTTACTTTACTAGCATTAAACATAAGGAAAATATCTACATTTTATCCTTTCCACCTTACCCTTCCTTACCCATAGCAGAGGGTTCAGAAAGTTCAAATTTGATACAAAAACTGAGGAAAGGAGTAACAGAGTGAAAAAAAATCACACATACCTGTTTATTAGCAAAGATCAAGAGCAAGGCATCCCGCAATTCCTTCTCTGTCAATAATTTTGCAAGTTCACTGTGTGCTTCACTAACCCTGTCTCTGTGACTGCTATCGACAACAAAGACCACCGCTATGAAAGAAAAAGAGAAATGTTTTACACATATTCAAATATAAACTCTGTAAAATTAGCTTTCAACTGACACAATTCTTTTTTTCCAGCAGTCTATGTGAAGTTTCTCAGCGGTGCACAGCTTCAACTCCAAATCCAGGAGGAGTGAGAAATGCTTTACATACCTCTATATCTTTGACAAAAATTTACAGCTCATCCTAAAACACGGAAAAAAAAAGTCTGTTTGCCTAGTCTAATATAAAGGCTGTGATATTTGAACTACTGAGGTCTAAACCCAGATTTACTATGTGTGGATTGAGTATCTCAGTTTAAACCACTTCTTGATCCATTTATACTCAATCAACTCCCACATGACTGTTCCAGTTACCCTGAACTGGCTGTAAAATCTACAGATTTAGCCAAATCGGCACAGTTTCCTCCAGCTACAGACTACAAAATCCAGAGAAGATTGCCATGGACCTGAAACAGCAGTGGTAGATTTTGCTATCCACCACAGAGAGAAACCAAGATACCAGAAAGACTGGAGAGTCGGAGCTAGAGGATAGAATTTAAACTCATGTGTTTTGCAATGGAAAAGCCTCCAACACCAAAACTAAACAAAACTTACTGCATGTATGCACCAGGTTAACTGCTTAGGCTTTCTCTACAACATACAATTATTCAAGGCAGACATGATTCCATGCTACTGGTGTTTACATGGTAAATTTTAAGAGGACAACAGAAATCCTGAAATATGATTTTTAAAAGTTTGAAACGAGAAACAATTTTAAATGTTAAAGTTTGCAATGAAGACTGAAATAATGCACAAAGCAGAGCACATAAACTGATGTTTGTCATTCCTAAGTATTTCAGATAATTTGGAATTAATTAACAAAGATTTAAAAAACCCAAAAACTAAACAAAAAAATTAAAAAACAACCGTGAGGGATTTACAGAAGCACAGCATCAATTCCTAAGTCGGCTCCATTCAGGTCAGTGTTTTCAGAATCTATGACCAGGTATTACACTGCAATACCAAGTCAGAAGTTACAGAACTTTATGGAATGTTTTAAGTTGCCAACTAAGGCTCCTAAAGGCTGAGTGTTTTCATTTCAAGTGCTATTTAAATTTCATACCTGGCAAGTACTACTCCTCCCTGTGCAAACTTTGGAACACTGCACCTTGCCTGTTGTCAGCTAGAGCCAGTTTAGCTGAGATTCTAATTTTGTTTGGCTCCATGAACTGTCTGACGGATTTATGGAGAATGCACCTTTATTGTGCAGCAGACGCTATGACCAACTGGATTAAAACTTCTTAGCTCATGAATCTAGCAGCTGGACTTTGCATTAGATGAACAATTTTTACAGTTATAAACTATTTCTATTAATAATCTTTTTGGCTCTGAAATACAGGCTACAAGACAAAATACAGTTTAAATGTTGTACTAGTCTCACCTTGTGTATTGAGATAATAATGCTTCCACAAGGGCCTCAATTTGTGCTTCCCTCCTACATCCCAAATAGTAAACTTCAAATTCTTGTATTCTACTGTTTCAACATTAAAACCTAGAATAAAAATATTAAAGTTGTATCGTCTTGTTCTGTATGAATATAAAATGAACAGATTCTACAGATAAATCAAACATTCAGAAAAAAATATAAATTGTTGCTACTAACCTATTGTTGGAATTGGCTGCATGAATTCATCTTGCTTTAACTTAAACAAAATAGTTGTTTTGCCAGCTCCATCCAATCCCAGAGTGACAACACGAATTTCCATTTTTGGTCCAATATGTACCCTGTTGTCCTGGAAGAAACAGCATACACAAAACAAGAGCAAGTTTAGGAAATTAAAATTAGAAAACCCTTATGTTTAAGATACTTATCTTGTCACCATTTGTAAAGTGATTAAATGGATGGACTCCAAAAATATAAGGTACAATCACCTATCACCTCCAGCAATAATATAAACCAAAATATCCAAGAATCTCTGTAGTGAACCTGTAACTTCTGCCTGAGTTACCACAGGTCTTTTAGGAAGACAGCCGATCTCATGCTAGTATGTCTATACTTGATAAAATTTCAAATTCCTTCATCATTTTTGGCTCAAACCGCATGAGGAGTTGCTCATAGCAATTCTCTGACCAGAGAAATCTCTATTGATTTTGCAGCTTTTCCACTATGTTTTGTCACTTTACTAATGCCCATAGCTACAGAACTATTTCCTTGCCGGAGGCTCCATAGCTACACCTCTTCACCTCAAACCACTTCTAATCCTTTGCCGCATTACAACAGCAACATTACTAGCATTAAGCAGTAATCTGAAATAGTGAAGAAAAACAAACTAAAGAAACCCCAAGTCTTCCTTGGAGGCAAGGAAAAAGAATCACTTTCCTGCTNAGTATTGAATGAGCTAGTGTTAACGATGCAATCAAGTGGTATTACTAATATAAAGCAGCAAATCGTAAATTGTAAAACAAACAACATAGGCTAAGATTACCATGTATCCTTGAAACATATTATGAAATAATTAGAATTGCTACCTTGATGAAATACCAGAGTTTCAAACATCAGAACTATGTGGCAATACATTTGTTTTCTTGCAAAATACAGACAACAGTGTGCTGGGCAAGTAATACACAAAAACCTGTGTCTACCCCACACAGCTTTTTTATTCCTTCTTGCATTAAAAACGCTATTTATTGAGTGGAAAAATGCTACAACTTCTCCTGGTACAAGACCAACATGCACCGGTGTGACCTGAGGTATAAACATCTACATGATGTGACTTGAGACATACATAGGTAGGTAGACAGATAGACAGATATACACACATATGGGGTCCATTATAACTGGATATATGTCATCATGACACGCAACTCCATTCTCCCCTCTGTCACGGCGTACTGCCAGAATAATCAATACAGATTAATTCAATGACCTTACGCTATTGCAACCTTCAAAGAGAGTAAAAACACCTTGAGAAACTGCTTTCTAAAAAAAAAAATCTACGCAAGTACCAACCACAATGCAAAAGTCAGCAACATCGCAATTTTAACTGTAACAGTCAGATCAAAGGTCCATCTAATCCAGCATGTTGTCTGAAACTAGGTAAAGAGGGATACATGTGAAAGGAAGGAACAGGGAAAGCACCTAGTGATAACTCCTCTAAATACCCTCCCTATGTCTAGCAGCTTGCAGCTTAGGGATTTACTGAGCCAACAGTGTGGCTTCTGCAACTAACAGATCTTGATGTATTATTCATATATGAATCTAAATGAATATTTGAAATTTGGAAAATAAAACATTGAGACTTATTTGCTTTTTAATAAATTTCCTCGAAGTTTTAGAATTTCGGATTCTGAGATGAACTTGTCAAATTCAGTGACGACACTGCAACACAGCATGTTATCAAAAAGGGTTATTTCCGGAGAGGGAAAACCTGGGGGCAGATTCTTGTCAAGAATATCAGCAAGAAAGATATAGACAAAGAGAAAGAACACAAAGAAGTATGCAAAAGGCACTGGAGAGGCTAAAAAATGCCATGCCTCCAGCACGCTTTTCACACTCAAGCCTCAGTTCTAATTTTGTCTAAAATTTCTGGGGATGAATCTCCCCACTTCTTCTCTGTGCCTGAAAAGAAAGAGGAAAGAAAAGAGGTGGCTCAGGACAGAGCTACTGATTTCATAGATTTCTTGCTGGAGGCAGCACCCTGTCTATGGCCAGAGCTTGCTGACAGTGAGACAACCTGTCCAGCCTCTCAGGGCTCCACCAGAAGCACCAGTCACCTCCACAGCCGGAGCGCAGAGGCGGTGCAGGCCTCTGCAACTTAAAGCACCAGGGAAGCGGAAGAGATGAATGATTCTGTCAAATTTAGCCATCCTGTTGCAGTTTGCTTTCTGTATGATTTAGAGTGAAAACAGGTTGTTCTCAGCATGTTTGTACTCTCTCAGAAGGAATCAAAATGCAATCTGTGATGGACACCGGATTCCCAATTTTTGTGAGTAATTCTGTCACTTCAGGAAGAACCTTGCAAGAAAAGTTCCCACTCAGAAAACAATGTATAGCACATGTAATACAAGTCAGAAATAATTTACTATTGATAATCACAGCTAGAAATTGACAGATGGAAAAAAAAAATCTTTCTGCAGCAACTATATTATCACCTTTAATCAAAAATGTTATTTTAAAAAAATATGGCCAGTAAAACCCCTTCATGTCTACTTCTGGCAGGGCCATAAATTGCTTAAAAATATTACATACCTAAAAACATATAACCTGTGGCTTCTGTTCAAGTAAAACTTGGTGTTTTCTTAAATCTCAGTAAAGTGCAGAAGAAAAACCCACACAACAACAGTGATCTCTTGGTTTTTGTCCTTGTCCTTTGTCAGTCTTAAGAAATTCGTTGACATGACAAAAGCTGTACATAGGTTTACTTAAAGATAGTATTATGTGCTTTCCCTCTCATAGATTACCTGGGTACTCTTGGTGTAGATAAGGCTTAGCAGTTTCCCATACTTGCTTCAACACTGATGGATAAGTGCTCTTTACTGTCTCAGATGCTGGTTCCTTAATTGTTTTCCCTCTCCCAAGTATGTACAAACAAATGTTAAGGATGAACAATTGCTACTCCACAGATGCTACTCTCATTTGACCAGAATAAACCAGCTATCTCTCTCTCCAAATAAGAGTCACATTCCGATGAGGAGCCATTTCCTTGCCAGTAATCTAACTACAGAAAGACATCTCAATCTTATTCGGTCAAAGCCCTCATAAATACATAGGTAAAGAAGGATCCATTGTAAACAATACAGTAACTGCATTTGAGAAAAAAATATCATATACTAACATGCTTTTTGAAAGATTTTCATCATCTTGTCCTGGAATTCTCAAAATCCTCCCTTCAGAGCTTTTTATGTGGATTTTCCCTGAATGGCACGAGGAGTTTTTCATCTCACAAGTGAAAAAATGTGGATAAAACCTACTCACTTTCAATAGCAAAAAGGATTTCTCCCTCCCCTCCTTGAATCCACGACCCTCACTAGATATGGAATGTTCCTCTGATCTGGTACTGTTTGAAACGCCTTTTTAATTTTATAATGGGTGCAGCCCTCAGTGCAGGAGACTTCCTGAGAAATACCTTTTCATGGATATAATAACAGTTTAGGTTTTGATCTGAAGATTTTATTTTTGTCTGAAATCTGTTGCCAGGCACAGGCCTTTCAGATACAACAGGCCTCACTGCAAGTCACAACAGTGGCCATCAGCACAACAGTATTCTAAAAAGACACTGTGTAGAAAGAGAGCTTTAAACTTTGTCAGAAGTGAGGAAACAAAAAGTAAGAGACTGAAGTAGTTACTTTCACATTACTTTTTCATGCTGTTTTTGTGAAAAATGGCATTTGCTTTGCCATCTTTGAAATTCAGGCTCTAAGCTATCTTCTTAAGAATACCCATTTGTCACAGGAGAAAAACAATAGAAGCCCCATTTCTTTCTGAAGAAAGCTGAGGGGTAGAGACATACCGGAAGACTTCTGGGTTCTCCAAACTGAGACCTATTTCAGATCTCCTATTGTGGCTTGGTTGGCTGCAACCATTCTCTTCCTACTTGCTCAGAAACTCTCAATCAAAAATTTTTGAGTCTGATTAACAGCTCCTAAAGGCAAAACCAGACCATCTGAAACACCTCTCTGACTCAGCCCTGTGAGATGGCACCATCAATCAACTCTGAATACACAGAACACAATTAATCATCTGTGAAATGTGAATGCTACTTCATTTATGGAAATGAGGGTTTGCAGAAGAGGTCTCTCTGATCCTAACAGCTCTAGTCTCTGCTGAATAGGGAACGGAGGGGCAGAAGTGAAAATGTCGCATTTATTGATCTGACAAAGTAGTTATTACATGGAAATTCAAATATACTGAATTTACAAAACAAATTACTTAGACATCAACAAGGACTGTGACAGAATCCCCACAGAAGCATCCATTTCTTTATAGTAAAAGCTTCAACAGCAACAGTTAAATCCTCAGTTTCATCTCACCAATAATAGATTCTATTCCTCTTTCACCCATTCAGAACCAAAAAACCCACAAATCAAAGTACTTCTTGTTCTTTAGAGTTTCAAACTTATTTACTCTCCTACATGAAAAGTATCACTGTTATGGTTTGAGAAAACTCATAACAATTTATTGTCATTTAGACAATTATTCTATCACCCAATGACCCCTCCCCACCCGGAAAGGGGAACTGCGGAAAGCAAGGAAACACAAGGGTTGAAATATAAATACATTTAATAGGATAAGAATAAATAATTAACAATAATACTAAAGAACCAGTATCAATCCCGATACTAATATGAGATATACAAGAATTATACTCATGCCATTCTATCAGCAGAAGCTGTGCACTCCCAGCAGTGGGTAGCAAATGTGGGACACTGCGAGCGCTGCGGCTTCGGGAGGAAGGGAAGGGCCCAGGAGCCCAGCACTGGGGCAAGGATTTCTCTGGACCGCCGCCATCAAGGGAGAGAGAAACTACACAGCAAACTTTCTAATTTATATTGAATGTGACATTCATGGTATGAAATAATCCTGTTGGCAAGCCCAGGTCAAGTGCCCAGGCCTCGCTCCTCCTCCCTGCACCTGACAAAGCTCAAAACCACCCAGACTTTGAATCCCACATAGCCTAGCTGATATAAAGTAAATATTTTCACAAATTCAGACACTAGAGTCTTCCAAAAGTGCAGTTTTCCCCAGCATTAGAAGTATCCTGTGTCACTTAACCCAGGACAATCACTATTATTAAACTCCAAATAATTTTGTCCCTTTCAAAGAATAAGTGGTATTAAAATTATATTAGAACAATTTAAAAAAAGACCTACTTAGAAGATAAACTGTGTCTAAACTATCAGTGAATACAAAGCGACTGTAAGACAAACTACTGTTCTACAAATTGAAAGAAATATATTATTTTTAATACTACAAACTGAAAGTTATAATAGCATTATTGCATTTAAAAATAGGTGTGCAATTTTCAGGAAATAAAATAATAAACGTTCTGCAGAAGTTATGCTGTCTTCATGAAAAAGCCAAAAATACATGGAAAAACAAAAGGGTAGATTCCTGGTCGGAGTTGAATGTACAACAAATATAGAATGTTTCCAAAGAAAGGTGTTACTAGAATTCACAAATATGATCTTAAATATTTAAAAGAAAGCAGCTAACTTTCAAACAAAGCTACTTATGTAGTCAACGTCAAATGAATGTTTCTCACACTTATTCTAACAGTACAGGGGTTTTGTTGCTCAAATACCAGATGGCACTCATATGGTAAGAGACTGTGTCTCTAAATGATACCGAACTGTCTAAATTTGCTGCAACAAATACAGCATCATAATGAACGTATAATGTTCCTGCTGTCTTTTAAATTACATTTGGGACTTCACAAAGTGGATATCTGTACTTTGATGAGATTAAGAATACCTTTGTAAAAGTGACAGGTATGCTAGCATCCAGCTGTATGTGATCTGCAAGTTCTGTAAACTGCTGCTGCTGTTTCTGTAATGTCTCTAGCAATCTTGTAATCTCCTGTTTGGCCAACACTACTCTGCAGTCATCCTAAACAGACAAAGAAAACAAAAGCATGCCTTTCCTTTAGTAACTTACTTAAAATAATCAAACACAATGCAAATATGATGGCTGGAAACAAAGCTTTTTAAATAGAAATACTCTAGTTAAAGAAGTTCACATTTACAAAATAGGTCTATTTATTGCAATCCAAATGTGAAGACCTTGTTGTTCTTCCTTAATACTAATAGATACTAAATAGTTACGCAGTTTTAAAAAACTTTTTCTTTGACATCTCTTAGTCCTGTATGAGTAAGAATATACATTATAAGAGACAGTAATGTAATATAAAAAGAATATTTATATCATTCATATAACATTCCAGCAGCTGGAATAGAGCAGCTGCGTTGCAGCATACAGCGACACTCAACACAAAAAGATTAATATCCACCCATTAATGACGGGAAGTTTTGCACAGTACAGTACATCTGAGTAAACAATCAGATGCTAGCTCTAACCAAATTTTTTTTTAAAAAAGTACAAATAACACATTAATGAAATAATTTCTCACACTCACTTGACTGTTCGCTACATATGCTATCACTAAATTAAGTAAACAATGGACCATCCAGATACTCTCATGCAGACGCTTTCTTCACACATTTAATATTATTACAACTGCTACCAAAAGTTATTTAGTCTTAAAACAATTTTTCCTACTATCCTTGCATGACAGCTATCTTCAAACACCTATACTGGTAATTGCAAATGTAAAATCTTCCCCATAAATCTTGTAGGCTTTTTGTTTCAGGTTCATCTCTCCTTCCAGCTAAACTCACAAATAACCAGAAATTACTCCAGACAAAAGAATCATGCCACAGGGTTTCCAGCAACTGGAGGACTTGACGCTTTTGTACTGATTATCCTCATCTAATACCACCTTGTAATGAATACTTAAATCTTATCGTTGTTGTTTTAGCATTGCATAGGAAATAAAAATGAAGAGTACCATCTAGCTTTTTAATCTGTAGTCGAAAGTTAATTTGCAGTTCCACCTATCTTGCCATATGTTACAGCCCACTTGTCAACCTACCTGTTGTAAAGTCTTTTCACAATGAAGGCAAGCTGTTGAAACCTGTGACAAGAGGATGGTCATGTCTTCTTGCTGTTGCCTAAGCCAAATCAACTTCTCTCTCACATGGGCATCAACAACACTAAGAGCCATTTCCTCCTGGCGACAAAGGGTTTCATGAAGATCAGAAAAATAGGCTCGGACACATGAGCGAGCGTTCTCTGCAGTCCCAGGTACCTACAGCATTGCAGTCAGGAGATCCAGAGCATTAAAGACACCAGTTGATTCCAGAAATATATTTTTCGTTTTATTCCAGTTTCTAACTTAAGTTCACATATGCTTGGCTATATCACAGTTCAAGTCACAGTTAGACAGAAAGTCTGATCAGCCCTAAGATCAAGATCCTCCAAGAAGTTACTCCAATAATCAAATAGGTTATTTGTCTGTATACATACCTTACTAAAAATAACCATGGAAAAATGCCTCAACAGCATCACAGCACTGAGAACAGATGCAATCTGTCACAGTACTTCAATACTGTACTAGCAGTTATATAGCTTTCCATACTGCCTCCCTATTTTTATGTAGCCTAAAAGCATTCTAAAGGACTACAAGTTCCCCTCTATCTGCTGGCTTAAGCCTCAAAACAAACTTGGTAGAGAGAAAGTCTTTTAAGACCTTAAAGGTCTTGTCTTCTAAAACCATATATGATTTTCAAAGAAATTCCTTATCTTGGTTATTATAAAAAGCAAACATTCTATGCACATAGGAGAAAAAAAAAAGCATACATGTTCAGTATGGGCCATTCCAACTCCATCTTCAACTATTTGTTCTCCTCCTTCTATATGCTGAACAATTCCAACTAATTTTCTGGAATAATCTGAGATTTCTTCCGTGAAAGTTCTTATACAATGGGCCATGTCTAAAATGGATGCACGAATCTGATTTGCTTCTGGTTCCAAGACAGAATGCTATTGATTAAAAGTAAAATATCAAAGATCAATCATAAATATCTCCCTTAATGATGTTTTCTATTTTACTACATATTTAATACATATGTATGCATATATATATATACACACATACATATATATATAGGAATGGCAATTAAGAATTTAATTTAAGAGAAGTTCAGAAAAGCACCAGATAAAGCTACTGTCAATCTAATGTATATAAATAATTTATTGTTAAATAATTATTGATCTTAGAAATAATGTTGGTTTTTTTGTAATTTAACCATGGCAGTTATCTGAAATGAAGGTAAAACAAAAGAACAGTATGAAGTTACTTCATATCAAGACATATCAAGAATCTACCCTCCTTTCTTGATAATATTTTGTACTTTAATTGGATAAATAATTATGCAATCCACCCCACAGCATGACTAGAAATGGATTCTTAGCAGTACCTTATGACCTTGATGTTTCCCGTATTCTTTGCAGACACAACACATAAGAGGACTCGCCTGACAGCCCTCTTCTAAACAAACAAACTCAATAGCATGTACTTGGTGTTGGGAGCACATGGTCTTCTCATGAGGCTTATCAGCAAGAGGTACACGCCTGTGTTTCGCTAGCGTCTTTGTCGAATGAGTAAGCTGGGAACAGTCCGCGCACAGGTGAGTGGCACAAACAGTGCAATACACAGATGCAATGTGAGCTTCGTCTTCATCGCAACGAATGACACTCTAACAACAACAACAAGACAAAACTGAAGTTGTTAACGCTTAATCCAAATAACTGAGGAAAATCAGAAGACCTGCCACCAATATAAGCCTGAAAATAGACTTTCCTTAAAAGTTACACCCTAATAAATATTTGGACTAGCTTGAAACCTTGATTTTATGTTCACAATAAATTTTTAAAAGAATAAAAGTCAGTTTCCTTTACAGTCAACTGTAATAAATTATTCTAGAGGTGTACCATGATTTTATAAATCCAAATTTCAGTGGAAGTTGTACAGGTTTGCAGGCCACAACAATCCAGGCTCTAGTAATTTCCTCCAAAGCAGTCATTATAGAACGAAGAATTACAAAATTACAGACAGACAAAACACCAATGGAAAAATAGCCACTTAGGACAGTTATTTTTTTCCTAGGATGGCACTGTAAGATACTTTTTGCAAACCAGTTGTTAATATTGAAATGATTAAACCAACTAGTTTTGATAATGAAGTACTATCACATGATATAGTGATATCAAAATATCATAAAAGGCAACTACTAGGGAAGAGGAGCTGAAGTCTTTAGGAAGAATTTCTGAGAAGTTTTAGAAAACTGTCCTTAAATCACTTTAAACTAAAATATCCAAATGAATAGCCTTTTCTAAAAGTTTTAAAAGCCTAAAAAAGGGTAAACGAGTATGCACGCTTGGCAAAACCTTTTTATTTTCTGCTTTAGTCAATACAGCTTAGCATTTAATTGTGAGGCAATTAATTGAAGCCTTAATACTAGATACTGAAAGAAAACAACAGTGAAAGTACATTTGGCAAAAAAAACCCCAAACACCACTTTGTTTTTTCCTATCTAGAGATACCTTTAAGCAAACGTAACAAACATTTTGGTTTTTTTAAAGCTCAGTACCTCTCCAGATAGACCAATGGCTTCTTCTGCTGTCCCACACTGCCCAGCAGGTCCATTCTGCAACCGTTCCAAGAGTTCCAACAAAGCAAAATTCTTTTTCAAGCCCCAGACACCAGAATCTCCTATTTTTGAGGAAGAGTTAAATGAAGGGGTGGAGAGGAAGAAAAACCTCAAGCAAATACCATAATGAGAAGTTCCACAAACTACAATTGAGATTCTGAAAACTATTGAGAGCACAGTGAAATATGACTACTGCTTTTTCTATGTAGAGCTCATACTACTTTCCCACCCCTTTCCTTCCTTCCATCATGGAACTATTTAATATTTATGCAGATTTTTCCCTACTGAAAAAATTCCAAGATTACAAAAAATTTACAAAAACTCAGTAAAAGTACTTGTAAAATATTCTGCAACAGCTAACAACTAAAGACTACAAGGAACACACAAACTCTAAAGTGTATCATAAAAACCAATATTTTGCATAATTAGTACTGTGAAAATCTCTACTGTACTGACAGAAGCTGTGAAGAATTCACACTGACAAACCTCACATTCCTTGAATTACAAGATGCAGCACCTATTGCAGATCTCAGTCCAGTAAAAACCTGAATAACAGTTAAAGCAATATTCAGAAAGACCCACATACAACACTTTGATATAGCAAAAAAGAAGTTCTCTCACACTCCCTAGTGCAAAGCAGAAGTCCATGTCTACTCCTCTGTATGATACTCTGTATCATCCTCATTTTGTAGAGGTTAATAAGAAGCAATTCAAAACCAGAATTGCATACCAATGACTGCTGTGACATGCTACCTCCATAGGCCATGTAGCATACACCTAGCGATTGCTTCTCCACAAAAGTATCATCCCTTGACTTTTTTCAGCATCACTGTCCTAAATTTAAAGACATTTTCTCTGTTGCAAGACAAAGGTGCCTCAAGTGATGAAGCACCATCTTTGAGCACTGGATCATTACTCTTTAGTCATTACAGAATCAGAGAATGCTTGGCATTGGAAGGGACCTCCAGACATCACCTTGGCCAGTCCTGCTCAATGAGAGTCACCTTGAGCTGGTTGCCCAGGACCATGCCCAGGCACCTTTTGAAGATCTCCATGGAGGGAGATTCCACCACCTCTCTGGACAACCTGTGCCAGAACCTGGTTATCCTCACAGTCAAAATTGTTTCCTTATGTGCAGATAGAATTTCCTGTGTTTCAGTTAGTGCACAATGCCTCTAGTCCTGTCACTAGAAACACTGAAAAAAGCCTGACTCCATCTTCTTTATACCTTCCCTTCAGATATTTGTAAAATATCTCTCAGCCTTTCGTCATATGAGAGATGCTCCAGTATCTTCATTATCTTACTGGCCTTTAGTAGCTCCACATCTCTCTTGTAGTGGGGAGCCCAAAACTGGAGGCAGGACTCCAGCTGTGACCTCACCAGTGCTGTAGATAGGGGAAGGATCACCACCCTAAACTTGCTGGCAACATTTTTCCTAATGTAGCCCAGGATACTGTTATCCTCCTTTGCTGCAATAGCACACCAGTTAATTCAGGAGCCCCGTGTCCTTTGCTCCAAAGCCACCCTCTAGCTAGTTGACCTATTCTGTTCTCTTATTCTCTTCACAAGTAAGAGAATTAGAATCATAGAATATCTCAAGTTGGAAGGGATCCATAAGGAATCACAAAGTCTACCTCCTAGCCTCTCATCCCCCAGTTTGTATATATAACCAGGATTAAATGTCTCTGCGTTGTCTACTTATTTGTGGGGTGACTGACCACATCAAGCAATGGAAAACCATTACCTCTGTTCCTCCTTTTGCCTCTCTGTGCCAGAGATAGAAATACAAGGGCACTGCCAGGGAATGCAGTTAGAAGAGCAAAAGCTCAGCTCAAATTGAAATTGGCCAGAGATGTGAAAAACTACAGGAAAGGGTTCTTCAGGTA
>VXBO01009855.1:5372-15611 GCA_013400135.1 Rhinoptilus africanus | reverse complement strand
GCCCTGCCGCGGGGGTGAAGGCCGGCGCCATGGACGTCAACCAGCCCAAGCAGGAGCACTTGCTGGCTCTGAAAGGTACCGATGGCGCGGCCCGACAGAGCCCGCCCGGCTCGCTGCTGCCGCGGCCTCCCTCCGTCGGTCCTACCCTGGGGCCGGCACTGAGGGGCGCGGCGGGCCGGGCCGGGCCAGACCCGGGGGGAGGCGGCGCGGCCTGCCGATCGCGAACCGCCGTGNGCCGCTCCCTTCCCGCCGGTTCAGAAGCAGGTGGAGCGGGGAGCGGCCCGGCCGGGCCCCGGGAGGCTGTGGGTGACAGAGGGCCCCGCATCGCGGCGGCTCCGCCTATCTGCGTTTTGCACCAGCCTCTCATCACTTACAGGAGAACCTTTTTCTAAAAATCTTCTCTCTAGTCCAGTCCCCTGCTGTCTCCTTCGTTTGTTTTTGCCCCTTTACCCTCGTGTTTTATGCACAGCTACTGGGCTTATATCCTTGATTCAGGAGTCACGAATAGTGACAATAAGGATGCGTATGTCTCTTGCATGCCTTGTGGAATTAATACTGAAATCAAGAGAGCCCCGTAAAGGATTTGATCATTTCTGATGGCATTTCTGGGTACCAGTAAGTCAACAACTGAAACACCAAAAAGCCTGAATCTACTTTCACCTTGTGAAAGTAATATTTACTTTCTTCTGACTGTGCTTGTAAAATAAATGCTGCTACTTAAGTAGGAGTAATAAATACTTGGTTAAAGTCTGAATTCTGCAAGCATTCTAAATCAGTGATGGATAAAGTATTACAGGCGTGTAGATGATTTCAGAGTCTGTCTTCTGCCTATTTACTAGTTTTACAGCACTGCTGGAGGGAGTTTTTAATGGTGTCTGCATGTAAAATATAATAATAATAATACAGTATAACATATTGAATTATAATGCAATATATTCTATTACGATATATTGAATTATAATTCAATATAGTAATTCAAATATCAGCAATCCCTTTTTCACAGACACAAAATAAAGCCACAAGCCTAAGAACATGAAACATCATCAGCTGCTGACATTACAAATGCATTTTTATGTTAATTAGTTCAAAGCGAAAACTTTTATGATGAATTGTTTTGCTTTTGTAAGAAACTAATACAATCCTTGGACTTGCGTTGAATTTGGTGCAGTGTCCAGGCTGTAGATTTTGCAAAAGAAGTGAGAAAGGTATTAGGGTTTCTTTGCATTGTGACTATTTAAAAAAATCTTGGATTTTATTGATTTTAATGCCATTGTATATTGCTGATCTCTGGCAGCAAACCTGAAGTGACTGCAAACTTGTTAAAGGCAAAAAGCAGGAGAGCAAGAGAGTGCATGTTATGTTTCATAGTAGTCTTTGTAGTTCTACACATGCATTTGATCTAATATTTGTGCAAAAGAAAGCAAAGATATATGAAAGTATAAAGTTTTTAAGGACTTAATGAGTCTTTTAGTTATTCTAAAATCCAATAAATTAAGGAATTACCAGATCCTTAGGTTAGAGACTGAAAGGTTGGCTATGTGTATTACTCGGAAACCTTGAGACTAAAACTAAGTGGGTAGTTTTGATATGAAATGGATGCAGACAGCTTTAATTTGCCTATAGCACTTCCCTTTCAACCTGTGACTTTAAAAACAGCTATATTGGTCAGTACTGTTTCAGAAGGTGTGTTTGTACCACACATGTTTTCTAGGTGATTTATATGCCCTGGCACAAAATGTTGAAGTGTAGGAGGAAAACACTTTTTTAAAAAAATAGATTTGTCTGGTAAATATGAGAAAATAGGCATTACTAGTCCTATGTCTTTCAATATGCATCACTGCAATATGGCAAGAATAATGGCAGGTATGAGATGATGACAGTAAGAGAATACTCTTGGGAAGGACAGTGCTGAGTAAACTCTGTGCATACAGATAATGCTCAGCGAACTAATGTTATGCTGGTAATGATAGAATGTCGCTAATGTTCAGCTTGGATGAAGTAGAATGTTCTGGTGTATATCTTTCTTATTTTTACCACATATTGCTTTTTTTTTTTTAATATCCTGGCAATGCTATTCTTAATATGGTAGTATCTTATTTTTTTATAATACTTCTGCTTTAGGTCCTGTTTTCCAGTGGTCTTTGCAGCACGGGGCAAGGAAATTCTTGTAAATAAGGTCTTTCAGTCTAGATTTGAGAATCCTAATCAAAAGACTGTTCCTTTTCTTAAGAATAACTGGATTCCTACTGTAACAAGCATGGAAGTGGTCTTGCATTATCGACCACATCAGAGAGATCTAATAAAACTGCAGAAGTTTGCAGAAGCTGCACTGAAGGACTTTCCCATTCGTCAGTTACCAAGATTTACACCCTGGTTTCCAAATGATTTATACGGACTTCCCCTCAAACCAAAAAAGCAGCCACCTGTTATTTCTTGTGAGGAAGCAGAGGAACTGAAACAGCTTTCTACACCTTCAGAATATGTTACAGGATCTCCTGATTATGACTGCACAAAAAATCTCCTTGAGTTTCAGTCTGATGTGAAACATGGGCAGACTTTAATCCAAGCACAGACTGTTCACAGACCAATGAACTTGGAGAATCAAGGAGAACCACCACCTAATGGAAAACAAAGATTGCAAAGGTCTTGGAGTGTCTCTCTCCCTAGCCCTAAGCTTAAAGAAAAGATTCTTCCTTTATCTCAAGAACTGCAAAGCAATTTGGAAAGACTAAAACTGCATGCATTTTATAGAGCAAAGTGGACAATTGAACAGTCTGTTTGTAATAATCAAAATTTGGAGGACATCTGGATAAAACTGAATAGACTCATCAAGCAGAATGAACTGCCATCTTGCAATGCTACTATCCAAAGACCTGTGGGACAGATATGGATTTTCTGTGATATATTATACTGTGAATATGTGAGAAATATTCTTAGGGAAAAGCTAAGCCTTACTGATAAAATGAATTTACTTGTACACAAATTTGGAGTTATATTTAGATTATAATTGTAAGATAGAGTTTCATAATAAAATTGCTGTCTCAAGTACTAGAGTTTTTAAGCAGCTTAGAATATGCAAACTTTAGAACAACTGATGAATTAACGAGCAGAAAACATTATTTTTAACTGTAATAATATATTTATTTAACTTTTTCTTTTTCCTGGAGACTTATGAATACTTCTATTATATTGCGTTATATAGCTTTTTTCTACCTTAGTGGTCTAAAGGAAAAAAATGAAAATAAAAATTCAAGACTGTTACAGCAAGCTGTGTCAGATAATAAATTTTATGCTTTTAGTGAAGCACTGTGGCCCTTTGAAATTAAGAGAAGGAAGAATATTTTTGAGTTGTTATAATCACTGTAAGGATCTGTAATATTTTTTGACACCAAGACTTTTAAGATCTTAGTATTTCCTGAAACTGTGTGTGTGAGGTTGTGTGTGTGTTGATGAAGGCATAGCCCTCACATGAAATACAAAATTATTTTACATTGTATATATACGCTGTCTTGATGATGTTATCCGTATTTTCCCAGAAATAATAATGTCAGCTTCAGCAGAAGTTGCATACTGGAAAATAATGAACAACTTAGCATTTGATGTTTTATGACTTTGGTAATAAGGTTATTTTTTTCCCTGATATTTCTGGTCTTTTGTCTCTAATTACATTGGGGAACAAGAAAACACTAACTTCCAGCAGCAAGTCAGGAAATGAAGCAATTGGACTTCTATCTGTAAACCTCTATTTGTTGTCATTATGGAAGGTAAAAGTCTCTCAGGATTTGAATGTGTTTTGTGGTGATAAAAGGTTGAGTTTAGCATGACTTTTTGTCACCTGAAAATAAAGTGGTTCAAAGGGTCACACTGTCCCTCCTCAGTTCAATGTTCAGAGGGTCAGCAGAGCAGTTAAACTGGAATCAATATGACTGCAAGGGTATGCATTTCTCTTAGGCACCTCTACTCACTCCAGGTAATTTTGCTGTAGCTGGAGGTCAAGGCCTGTGGCACCTGGAAAAGGGGGAAAATAAGTAAATGGTATTTATAGATTTTTAGGTTATCATTAACACTGATCAAATAGAAATGCACATAAACATAATGGAAATACCTCTGTAAAAACTACATAAAATCCCCTTGGATTTTTACTTAGATTTTTCTTTTGATGGCATCCTTATGTTGTAGTAATTATATTTTGTTATAGGAATTACATATCTCTTTGTAGTTTAAAATTAAGGATACTGCTCAGTTTGGATCGTTGACCTCTATTTCTAAACTTTGACTTACTGTTAACGGGGTCTAACATTGATACTTGGAGTATTTGTGACATTTAATATTACCACTTAGCAAAATTGTTGTAAAATGCTGTCTAGAGTAACTGGGGATCGTTATTTTTTTAAAGCTTATATAATAAAGTTATTTCGTGGAAATAACTTTTCTGAGCTTAACACTAGTAGTAACAGAGCTTCTTTATGTTGACACATTTTTAAAGATATAATGAAGTAGAATGCAGGGTGATTTTAGTTTTATTTAATATTGTATTTTGTGTCTATGATCTTAAAAGAAAAGAGATGACAGGTCGTCCTGGAAAGATACAGTATTTTCTAATACTAATTTAGTAGTCCTATTAAATATGATAATCTACATATCTTAATTTCCTTGTGTTTTGACTTAATTCCATATTCTCCTTATTTATTGTCTTAAACATGTGTAAACTTGATCTGTAACTGTTCCTTTAGAAACAGTCAGCAAGTACAATTTTATATGGGCTTACAGTAGATTTGAATAAAATTAACTAACTGTCAATAAGACGGTCCCACTATATTTATTTAATATATTGACAAAAGAGCTAAACAAACATCTTACTAAACACAAGGAAAGATCAGTGTCACTGTTCAGTGGCAGCTGTCAGCTTTCTGCTGCTTTGGGTTAGCTTGTCCAGAAACAATGAGACATGCAGAGCTAGCTGTGAGCACTTCAGCTTGATAACTGTGGTGTAATAAGAAATGACCACCGCATTTGGTTTCTCTACAGAATTATTAGTCTTGGGTAGCACCAATGTATAAGCTGAAATCCAAACTTTCAGTTTGTATTCTTCTAGAAACGCTTGGTTCACGTGCATGTATAAATCAGTGTTTATCACCTTCATCTTCAATGCTGAATCCAGTTCTCCATTTACTCTGTTCTGTGTATTTTGAGGCTTTTTATTTATCTTGTGGTTTCAACCCTCAGGGTTCATGTTTTTCAACTTTTCACGATAATAAAGGGAAGGTGTTACTTTTACTATGTGAAAACTGAGCTGTGTGGTAGTGTAAGTTCTTGTGAACCAATACAGCCCACTACACCCAAATGTATGTTGAAATAATTGAATATTTTACACAACTGGGAACAGTGAATACTGACCAGACATACACGATATACAGATATACAATAAAGATAAAAGCACAATACATGCGTCAGCGCAAGGATGTTGATTAACTTGTTGCAGTCAAGATAAATCCTTTTTTATTTTTTAGTTTGTTTTCAGAAATTGTATGATTTTATGTTTGTTAAATTTTAAAGAAAAACAAATCAATAATTTTTACATATTCAGATCAACATCTAAAGTTACAAATGCAAAACTTTATTCCATGTAAATGCTTTCATGAGAACCAGTATGCTAGATTAGGGCCATTGGTTTATGTGAATAGGGAGGAATTTATTTAAGATGTGACAACTTAAATCTGTAATACAAATAAAAATAATGTAATTTTGAGTATTTTGAGTTAAAATAGCCTTTAAGAATAGCACTTTCTTGAAATAGAAGTCTTTTAATATAGCAAGTCAGTATTGATAAAATAGATCTGTGTGAGTGTGTTCCTGAGGTTTTTGTGGTGGCTTTGCTGGTTTGAGTTTAAAGTTTGTGACTAAAAGAAGAAGTGGTTGTATAAATAACGTAGGCTTTTAGAGTTGTAATTCTATCTTGCATATGTTTGGGAGATTGGGGTGTAAACGCAGTGTTTCATAGCCTGGAGTCTGACTGAAAGGGTCCGTACTAGTCATCATGGCCCATTCTAGAGCAACCAGGGATCACAGAACAGGCACTTAGCCTAGAAGAAGCCACAAAAAATGAAACTAGGACACTGCTCCTGAACTCCACAAAGCGCTGAACTGTAACAGGTATAAGACCATTAGCACATAAGACTGAAAGCAGTAGGTGTCCAGCGCACCAGGGAAATAAAGCAAGAGGGAGCAGTGTCATCAGCAGTGCTCTGGGATCTCAGACCAGCGGGGAATTTGTTATGTTGAAAAAGGTCAGGTGATCCAAAAAGATGTTACTGTTTTTCAGCCTAAGATTTGGTGGTTGTGGAGTTTTTTTAGTGGAAGGAGAGCAAGACCAAATTATACTTAAAAATTAAAACAAAAAAAACCCCAAACTTGTTTCATTGACCTATGGTTTATTTTCTGATTTTTGCAGTGATGAGGCTAACCAAACCTACTTTATTCACTAATATTCCAGTGACTTGTGAAGAAAGAGATTTGCCAGGTATGTAATTTCTACTGACTGATTATTATGTATGTATTGCATATTACCTTTAAGCAGTGCAAGCATCTGAGACTTAGAGAAGTCTTATGACCTCCCATAGACAATAATCTGAAACAGCAATATATTTTATGTTGAGTAATGGCTATAGGAAAATACCAAGGTGCACTCTACAACTCTTGACCTACAGCTTTGAAAGCTTGGTGATATTGCAAACATGTGACCTCAAAGTGTGGCCAATTAACACACAAGATGGAAGACAGTTATGAGAGAGAAATGTGTAATTGTAGCAAGTTTGTTTTTAGTATCTTTATCTGGAGAAAATGCCCTGGTAACTAGAACCAACACATGAATGTTCTATGGAAAATTATTTTGCAAGAATCACTGGTTTTGAAGTGTGTTATGCTTGGTGTACAGTCATAAATTGGAAATCCCTGAGTTGTCCTCCAGTAATAGTTGAGTCTCTAAGTCAAGTATAAGAGAGAGGCAAAGCAAAGATTTGAGAAAAGAGAATTGTGTGGAAATACAAAGTAAGCAGGAGAAGAAAGTGGGGTTGATTAGTTCTGTTGTGTAATGTGCTTTACTCAGAATTTCCCTTTAATGTTAATTTGAGCAATGCCTGTAGGATTGCATCCTTCAGTATGTATACTGAATGATTTATTGGACACAAGTGCCTGGAAGTAAGTTGTAAATTATTGGCAGGCCTATAGATACATATTTCATCCCTAAACAAGTTGGTTGTAAAATCAGTGCGTCTAAAATAAATTACATCTAAATAAGTGATTAAGTGTCATAACTTGAATGTAGACAAAGCTTTAGACTTAACAAATATTTAGATACTAGTTATTCGATGTTTCTACAGGTAATCTGTTTAATCAGCTCATGAAAGATGATCCTTCTACTGTAAAGGGAGCAGAAACTTTGATGCTAGGAGAAATGCTGACTTTGCCTCAAAATTTTGGGTAAGAATGAATTATTGTAACTGTAACATGCAAGGTTTAGGATTCATGTAACACTAATATGTTTATTACTTTTCTTTTTGAACATCACTGTTATGCAATGAGATGTTCAATCATTCTAAAAATAATCTGTGGTTTGATTTATAATGTGACACAATTATAAATTTCTGCTGCCTGATGTTTCTTGTCTGCAGCCTGACTCTGAATGTAATAAAGATTGCCAGTTGAAAGAAATTTGCAGCTATAGGTGAATTTCTAATGTAATGCACTACTATAAACCACATCTTATACTAACAGAGTTTATTACACTGTTTTTTTGTGGGTACTGCAAGCCATTTTCTTACTCTTCTCAGATTTTTATCTAGAAAACAAAATTCTGACTTGCTTGTTCTCTTTTGAAGTTGTTTGTCCTAGAAGGATGATATATAGAGGTATGGGTGTGAAAATGCCAACATATTTCTAGTTGTGATTTGGCAAACACATGTGTGTACACATGTGTGTATATATATTTTAATTAAAACTTACAGAAAGTTTCACTGAAACCCCTTTATTTTTTTTAAATAGCTGTTACTAAACATGTAAATTTTTTTTTAAACACAGAAATATATTTCTTGGAGAGACGTTTTCCAGTTACATTAGTGTACACAATGATAGTAATCAAGTTGTCAAGGACATACTGGTGAAGGTATGTGAAGATAAATCTAATTACTAGATTTATAAAAAAATAAAATGTTGGGTATGATTTCTGACAAAATCTTTTATGTTTAGTGCTAATATAGAGACTTCAGGGGATATGTGTCACTTTTTCCAAACCAGAAAATAAACCTGGAAATTGGAACCAATAAGACACAAAAATAGAAATCATGGTAAAAACTTTTAAAATTTAAAATTAAAAAACTAGGATTGTATCAAATAAATGGACATGTTATAAAGCTTCTATGGAGAACTGGTGTTACAAAACCTCCACAGCAAAAAAACTGGAGTTATATTTGCGTATTTTAATTTTAAATGAAGTCTTCAAAGAAAGTATCTGTGAAGCATGTGCTGATTTGTCTTTTTCTTATGTTTCAAATTAGTTGTTTTCTAGTGCATCTAGGTTTTGCATTTTCTGCTGAACAAATAGTACACTGAGAATAGAAATTCGAGAAGTCATTATGAAGCTCAGTGTAAAAAGTAAATAGAGATTTTATAAGCTGCATGTTAAAGGATTGGACTGTTTATATAGATTTTAGAACTTCTCTTTAGCTTTGACAAGTATCTCATTGTCTTAACGTGTCTTAATTGTATGTATAAAAACATGTAGGGTACAAAATGCTATGAAACCCAGTACTTATAAAGTTATTTTCTTTAGACTGCTTCAAGCAGCTGCATTTTTGAACGACGCTTTGTTTTTCTGTCCCAGGCTGATCTTCAGACAAGTTCTCAGCGCTTGAACCTTTCAGCCTCTAGTGCTGCAGTAGCAGAACTTAAACCTGACTGCTGCATTGATGATGTGATCCATCATGAAGTGAAAGAGATAGGAACACACATGTAAGGTTTTAGATTTTTCTATGATTAAATGAGCTTAAGTGAAACAGCAGCACATGCATGCTATTCTGTTGCTACTTTGATATANGCTGATGAAAGCAGGAAATTGCTGTTAATCTGGGGACTGGTCCTGGCAGGAAAGAGTCTGTTTTAGCTGTGTATTTAATGGATGTTTATTTTTTAGAGAAATATGCTGAGACTTGGACAATTATGGGCTCTCTCCCATAGAATGGAGGACTAGGTGACATGCTTTACTGAATACATTTTTAGATACTCTCACAGAGTGTCTGGCAATACAGGACATCTATATCTTTTGCACGTGATTNTGAAACCCAGTACTTATAAAGTTATTTTCTTTAGACTGCTTCAAGCAGCTGCATTTTTGAACGACGCTTTGTTTTTCTGTCCCAGGCTGATCTTCAGACAAGTTCTCAGCGCTTGAACCTTTCAGCCTCTAGTGCTGCAGTAGCAGAACTTAAACCTGACTGCTGCATTGATGATGTGATCCATCATGAAGTGAAAGAGATAGGAACACACATGTAAGGTTTTAGATTTTTCTATGATTAAATGAGCTTAAGTGAAACAGCAGCACATGCATGCTATTCTGTTGCTACTTTGATATAGGCACAAAATTTAAAGTAATTCAAAGTTATTTTTTAAAAATTTGTTTCTTTCAGCTTAGTTTGTGCTGTAAGTTATACTACACAAACAGGAGAGAAGATGTACTTCAGGAAGTTCTTCAAATTTCAGGTATTGCCCAAAGTATTTTACTCTACTTCAACAAGTGTGTTCATCTGGAAAACCCATTTTAAAGCATTTAATACTTCAAAAGCACTTTTACATATGAAAAATCCATTCAACTTTTAAAAGTGAAATGATGAAAAGTATCACTTCAAACTNTTTCCAGGCAATCCCTGGGCAATCATTCCCTATGAATTTTCGTGTTATGCTCTCCTCTGAACCCAGAACTCTGGGTTCACTGTTTCTTCATCTTTATTGAAGCTGATTTTCATCTTTGTGTGTTTTTCCTTACTCTCTTTGTGAAATTGGTTTGTTTTCAATTTCTCTATCCTTTTTCCCCTGGAAGTTCAGTGTTGTGTCTCTCTATACTTCCTCTGATCACTAGTGTACGTATCCGCAGGCTTCCAGTTCTCGTCTTCTCTCCCTTCCTTGCCTTTGTTCTTGTCTTGTTCAAGCTGTCTATTTGTTTTGTTTAGATTTGATAGGGAAATTTAT
>VXBO01009853.1:605348-629684 GCA_013400135.1 Rhinoptilus africanus | reverse complement strand
GATTCCGTGATTCCATGAAATTAAGAACTTGAACTGGCTTATGAGGCAATCAAGGGAGCCCCAAAACTGCCATCATCATCATCCAGTAAGACTGCGTGGGAGAATGAGCGGCAGGATGGATGGCTGTCAGAAAGGAGCAGAGATCCCTCATTTGAGGAGAAGCCACCTAACAAACCACTTCGTTCTGACTCTTGCTCAGGGAAGCAGGATGCAAATGCATCATGTAGGCAAGCAAGCGAATGTTTAAAGATACACACTGACTCTCTGCTGTTGCTTTCCTCTTCCAAACAGAAACCAACCTGACAACTAAATTTAGGTTCCCAAAAGTGGCCACATGGTAGAAACCCAAATAAAGTTTAAAAAAAAAAACAAAAAAAACAACCCAAAAAATCACGTGTTCAGATAGGGAAATCAGAGGAATATATTTTTGCACATACAAAGAACAGAAACAAGTACGTTTCCAGAAGTATGTCAGCCTGGGGCAGTCAGCAGGGAGGATTATTAGCAACTGAAATAGGGGGGTAAAACTGCCCTTGTTCTTACAGCACAACGTGTACTTTCCAGCCAAAATTAAACTGGAGCAGGTGAAGTGGCCGATGCCTCAAAGCACTTCCAAACTTTGCTTCATAGGGTTTTGTAGGTGGAGGATGGGATGGAACTGTGGGCACAAGCTTAAGAACCTATGATGCAATAAACATGTCATCCAAAGAGTCTGCAACGCTGACCTGGAACTCAAAACCTAACCCAAACAGAGTCTTGCAATGTCAGCTTCAGAGGAAGCCTACTTGCAAGAAGTAAGTTGCAAGTTCCACACTAAAGTAAAAACAAATAAGAAAAAAATTACATCAATATCCCTGTTAATTTTTACTTCAGTGATTAGTATCTTTTACTCATTTCAAGTCCTAGGTCAACATTGCACTTACACAGCAAATCACGCACACATTGTCTTTATCCAGGAACTAAAGAGATTTCCTACAGGACACAAATATATTATTTGATAACCTCCTTCCCCATGGGCACCCACAAATCAAAATACAAAGTCCAGCACTGTTTTAATACTGAAGTTGCCTCTTGGTTTTGAGCTTTATTAAGAAAAGCATGCATGAACACTGCTGAGTTTCCAAAACTAGTGTTTCTTGGGGAATGAATCAGATAATAAATACACACACAAATTGCTAGGAAACTAACAAATACTCAAAGACTTATTAAATATATGTTGTGAAGAGAATACAATGGTTAGTCAATTAAAGAAGATCTAGTCTGCTTGTTAATTTTCAAAGCCGGTAAGCAATGAATAAAAATTTTCTTGATTCCTAAAAATAATTCTCATCCGCTATCAAGCACTCAGACAGGAACAGCTATTCACGTGGCTGAAGGCAAAACACATTGGTGGTTATCCAGAAGCAGTAAATTTATTCCGCTGGCAGCGCGACCGCCTGAGCGGATCAGGCATCGGACACAGAGCCCCCAGCTCCGCCACGGGCTTCTGCCTTGACTCCAGGCAAATCACTGGGTGCCTTTGTCCCTTTGTTTCCCCTCCCCACGCTGCCTGCCAAATCGATTAAGGCTCTGATCCCACTAACTGACTTTCCCTGGAAGAGCGATCCTATTGATACAACCGAATCTGGAGGTTAACACCACGTACATCTGCGGGCACCCGGCCAGGCCATTAGACGACGCAACCCAAGGGACTGAATCCCACCCGCAGGGAGATGTCTTTGGTCCCTCCAGCACCCGGGAGGAGATGCGTGGCCCTGGGCGAGGCAGCTGCCCAGCCAGAAAAGGCAAGTGTCCCCCTCGGCAGCAAGCCCTCCCAATCTTCCAGCATCACACGCTGTACCTAGCCGGGCATCCCGCAGGTGATGGGCTTGCGGGCACCTGCAGGGGTGGTAGCCTGGCACCCCAGCAGCACCCTCCCTGCCCTCAGAGCATCAGCGGGGAAGGGAGCGAGGAGCAGGCGTCAGGGGCTGAGGGTGGGGAGGGACAGCAGGGGTCCTGATGGGGATAATCCCCGTGCCAACCTGGCACCGATGGCAACGGGAGATGGTCTAAACAGCAGTCTCTGAGGGCTTCTTTACGGGAGGGATTGTAGGATGTGCGCACACACACACATTGTAAGGTCACAATTTGGCCAGGCATCCCAATATGAATGCAGTCTCCCCGCTCCCCAGGATGCACACAGTAGGAGCCAAATCCTGACCTGGCTCCGACTCCGATTCAGCAACTTAATAAATACTATATTTAATACGAAGTACATAGGTAACCCTGCTAAAGATAACAGAACAACTCATGTGCTGAGCTATGGCTCTCCACAAGTAATTCCAGGGAATCTGAGCTCCGCTAAGTGGGACTGCTCATACCAAATAAAGCTGAGCTCGGCCACCATCACAGGAAAAGGTTTCAATCTGAGCTTAAACATTTGCCTAACCAACACTTCGCAGGAAAACCTAAAGTAGTAGGCTCTAACAGTTTACAAAGCCCATGAATAATATTCCATCCAGAGNAACCATGAAATTAAAAAGCTATGTTGTTGTTATTGTTTTAAACCAGTCATGGGTGATCATAATTGGAGACATGTTGCCCCAAGTGACTACGCTCTTTCAGTATGTTATTCCACTAAAAAACAGTACATAATGTTATTTAGATATGTCTCTGTTGTTTTATGAATTTAGAAAAGTGAGCATTGGGTCAACATAGACTCTTCATGACTAATAATTAAAAAAAACCCAAACTGAATTTCTTCAAAGTAGGGATTTTGCAGCCACAGTTATCTATATTAAAATGAGCTTTATAGTACTTTTAACTCTTGTGTCAAATAGCTAAAAATCATAACATCTTGAATCGCATTAAAATAACCATGGGGAAAGATATTGTCTTCTAAAGTGGGAAACAAAACACTAGATTATCTGGAAAAAAGATGCTGCCTGTCAGCACCTGCACGTACTTTTTTTTTGTGTGTCATAACATACACACAAGAGGCTAAAATGTTCATCTGATGTCATGGAGAAATTCCCACGATTTATAATGACCATCAACTTTTACCCAGAGGTATTAAAAATCAAAGTAACCTGCATTTGATGCCATATATTTAACAACTAGCGCTTACAATCTTACACTAGAGTTTAAGCAGCTGAGTCTACAGTAGAAATACAGATGACGATGAGGGCTATGCTTAGTTGATTTCAGAATTTGATACAATTTGTGTTTCATATCCTTTTGTCAAGGTTCTTATAGATTTTGTAGTACAAATAACTAAACATTAAAATGTAATTATGTGGAAAATAAAGGATTAAACTTACAAATGTCATTATAATAAATTTATAGCTAAAGTGCTGTTCCAGAAATACATTTCCCATATCAATTATAATAAAAATAGGCACTTCAAATTTGAAATTAAAAAACTAGACATGCTCATTTTTCCAGGATTAATTTAATACAGTTGCTATCATATCTCATTTCAGAGCTACAGCCACTACGTACTATTAAATAAGTTTGTGTAGATGTGATTTAATCCCATGATTAGGGATAAAACCTCAACATCTGAAATTTGTTCAATTATCCTCTCCCTTGCCAGTGGGGTATACAACCATTCAAAACATTACATGACATTAAACAAAATCAAGCTGCTTTCTCTGAGCAAACAAAATACTAGGAAAAAAAAATAAACGTTTAGTCCTTTTGGCCTTCCACTGGGAGTTTGTAAGAGGGATAGAGACACACAGAGAGAAGCAGATGTGGAAACCATATAGAAAATTTGCCACTGAAAAGATCAGTCTGTGGCAGCTATCCAAGGAGCCACTCGACAGTTCACAAGCACAGGATTTAACCGTGGTGGAACTCAAAAGTCACGTTCTTGGTTGATGATCATTACCATGCAACTGGAATTGCCCCCCACCTTACAACCCTCACACCATTCCTTTATCAGAGCAGATTCAAAACCCAGCACTGCAAATGTGGCCTCAAGTAGGCATTTGCCTTGATTTTTACAGCTTCTTCCACCACCCCAAGGAGACAGCGCAGACTGACAGCACTATGCAAACTCCAGGGACGCCACTTTGCATACAAAGTTAGGGTGGAAATTTCTTGAGACAGAATTTTTGCAAAACAACATACTCACCAACAACCAAGGGCGAGGGAGGAAGGGATTGGTGACTCATCCACTGAGCTACCTACCAACCCCATCTTCAGAGACACAACAAAAACAAGTGAATTAGCACATATGCCCCAACAGCATACGCTAGGCAATACTCAGCTAACTTCTGCCACCCCCACTGGGTACCTCTACATCTCTGACCTACTCACCCTACTCATTCTAGCTCCTTATAAAGTCAAGGAGAAGAAATGGGCACTCCTAAACAACAATTCTTCTGCCCTATTTCATGTTAGGTTGAGATGAATAAGAGTCATGAAAGATCACCAAGTGTGTGAGGTGTATGACTTGGTATTCATTTTAGGAGCAAAGACCATATCCTTTTACACACTTTTACAATTGCTGGGAAGTTTGCTCAGCTGGGATGTCAAAGGCATATTTGTCCCTCTTATAATGTACATCAGTGGTCATTAACAAGGGCAACAAGGTCTGACAAGAAAGAAGAGCTCTGGTACGTAGAGCCTGATATTCTCTCACAGCTGCTGACTGAAATGTCTTCAATGTTGGCGGACCTATTTCAGGCAATTAACATTTGCCAGGGAGGAGTATAATCAGACTCCTGGTTAGATCCATGAGTGAGAACCTGACTGCCATTCTAGACAGGAATGGCCAATACCAAAGTCCGATAGCTTCTTCGGAGCCACGAGGTTACCTCCATCCACATGCCTGAACACACAGCACTAGGGTGCTCTCTAAGAGCCTAAAAGTATGCTTTTTCTCTCTCTCACTTGGGAGAAAAAGCAATCTTTTCCAGTAATTACATTGAAGAATTATTCATATTAAAAATTTAAATATTCATGGGAACAGGGATAAGGACTCGTGCAAGTTGTGGGAAGTCATGTTCACTCTCCCTTTCCATTACAGTGGATATCTAATTATTCCATGAAAACAGCTTTGGTACGAAAGAATGAGAGCACTCTACCAAAGAATATACGGCTAAAATGCACCAGGGATGGGGAGGGTGGAAAGAGGAATGAGATTTTTTTTTCAGCCAGAAAAATGGATGCTGGTCAATCCCAGGTGAGTGCTCCAGCCACATAAGTATTGTGGGCAGGGGAACAGAAACACTTCTTCCAGGCACTCTTTGAAAGTGTGATCCCTGCCTCTGTCATTGCCAAAAGGGCACCCAATATCAAAAGAGGTTTCAGATTTACAAAGTCTTTATGGAGACTGGAGCATTCGTCCACCCTACAGTGAGCCATTTATGCTCCAGAGAGCAGCATGCTTTAAAACACAAGGCTCTCCACAACTTTCAGAGCCAACTATCCACTTGTTTTGCAGACTGACTTTCAGACCACACACACCAAGGAGACTGAAACACCCCTGCCACCACATACATTCATTTATGCATCTAAGCTGGCATCTAAACGCAACTTGATGGTCACACACCAAACCAGCTGGCTGCTACAGCTTTTGGGCTTTCAAGTGAGCAGATGTGTCCAGAGAGATGATGCTTCTCACACAAGAGACAGATGGGGACTGAAGGGAGAGGAAAAGAAAGCAGGGAAGAGCTAAGGGGTACAACCTGGCACGCACAGGAGGGCAGCCTTTTCCCTATTGCGTCCTCTTCTTGTCGCACCCCATTTACAACTCTGAGCATCTGGTAGGAGGATAGAAAAAGGTTTTAAAGGATGATTTTCAATTTCTGTCAATGCTTTTTAAGAAATCTTTTATGTTCCCACCGTGGTCAATGCGAATCAGTCAGTAACAGGGGAGTGAGGGAAGGTGAGGGGAGGCAAGAAGCTGCAGACTTCACATTCCATGAAAAGACACCACCACCCCCCAACCTCCTCAAAGCCATTTAGTGAAATGAGCAATACAGCACAAAACAGCTGCACCGAAGCAGGCTAAAGACTCCAGTTTCCTCTCTCCGACAGTGGGTCAAATGCAGCTGCTTAAGCGAAAGTATAAAAAGCAAGACAAGCATATGGAGATACTTCCCCAAATTCTCATCTAGCCTCTAATGATTTACCTATCAAGGACCTCCCACACTACACCTCCCTTCACGGAAACCTTCATGGAGTTTCACACCTTAAATACAGCGTGCAAGAAGAATGATTTCCTTCTGCTTGTTCCGAACCTGCTACCTGTTAGTTTATTGCCCCCAGTAAAGCTGAAGTCTTGCTTCCCAAGTACACTTAAAACTCACAGTCCATATGTCATCACATGTTGTCCTTCCTCCGCTCAATATATTGAGATACAGCAGGAAGTGCAATTCCCCTGTACTGGCATTTCCTATCTACACCCTGAGAGGACAATGGAAAGGCTGAAAAATGCGGTGCCCAAGCATTTTTACACAGCCCCGCAAAACTGGGATGAAAAGCCCTGTACACCTGGCCAACACTTTCTGCAGGATTCCTGGGAGAAGAAAAACTATGCTCTATGTTAACCTGGAAAGGTTTCTAACACTTTGATGGGAAATCAGTTGCAATGTGTACCCGGACCGCAGTAGAGGGAGAGAAAATAAATTCTCTGTGAGAAGAGAAAAAAGTATCCACAGATGCACAGTATTTCTCAAAGGTCACTACTTTATTTTGCCCATTTACTTAAAGTCTGCTCTTTAGGACAACATAAAAGAGAAGAGAGAGGCACTCTCTTTTTGCATAATTTCTTAGTAGGTTCTCAATATTTGACACAGAGAGCTCCTACAATTTATTTCCATTTTAACAACATTTACATGACGATTTGTTTTCCTCTGGGGTTTTTTTGGGTTGTTTTTTTTTTTTTTGAGGTTTGTTCTGTCCAAATTTAAGTCATTATTTTCCAGGTTAGGATCCTTTTCTCACGCTGAAAGAATGAGCTGATGCGTTCTGTGTAATATTGCTTAGAAAAATGTAACAACAGTTTACTTTCTCAATTTTTATCTTTTGAAGTGTCATTACTGAGTCATTAAACAGCTGCATCTTTCACTTCAGCTATTAATCTTGTTGCACGTAAATTCTTACCCGTTCTTTTAAAACTGTGTCTTGTAGTTCAGAGTGGTTAACGCCGTAGCACAAATCAGGTTAAGCCCTAAACCTTTTTCCTTTATTACTTCCACTTAAACAATAATTCAAGCTTCTATATAGAAATGTTTGGATCAAAAAAAAAAGTAAAATATTTCCATGAATAAAGTCAGAGTCTCCTTATTTTAAATGCATTATTCTGTAAGCTTTGGAGGTTTTATATTAATGTTGTTAGAAACCTCTATTAATGAAGCCTGTAGTTCCAGGCACTGTACATGCACATAGGCACAATATATTTCTACTAACTACATTAAATTAACTGAATAGAACTGTGATTATGACTTATCAAAAGTATTGCTCCTGTTAGCAACACGTAGAAGAGCTGAAAAAACCCCAAAAGCACAAAACCAAAAAACTACTCCAGAAAAGTACTTGGAAACAACACTGCAAAAAGAATTTGAAAGATCGCATTTGTGAGAAAGAGCTATTACAACAAAACCTTGTGAAAAGGTGAACTTCCTCCTACTAGCAGAACACTTACAAACCTTTCATGACGAGAGGGAGCTAAAACCAAAGCACAGCCTGACCGGTTCATTACGTGCCAGGGACATGGCTCCCAGCTGCCGCTCAAGCCGTAAGCAGCAGGTTTTCCTCCAAGCAAGGCAAGCTGCTCCTCATCGCATCGCCCCTGAGCACATTCCTCCACTTTTCTGTGAATAATTTTAAGCCAGGAACATTATTTCTGCCTGTTTGAACTACCAAGTTTAGCTTATCCCTCGTCAAAAACATTTACAGACCTATTTCTGCTCATTAGAGTAGTACAGCTGCTATTTTATGTGTCTTGCTGTATTCAGCTGTACCCCTTACCCCTGTGGCATCTGCTAAATGTAATCCATGCAGCACAAAATGAAAATACATAAATTGTGACTGTTTTCTCTCTACCTCAATCTGTTTCTAAGACTGGATTTAAGATACTCAAAAATGAGCAAGACTATAAGGGGAAGCCACCAGAGAAGCCACTGCAGTGCTCAGGGAGTCCTCCCTGCCTGAGGCTGGGTTCCCCCCCTAGATGAGCATCAGGGGGCAGGATGGGGGTTGGGAGATGATGCAGACCTGGGCCTTTGTCACCTTCCACACAGTCACTGTGTGTGGAGTGACTATGCCATAAACCCAGGCCTGGCAAATGTCCTGGTCCCACAGTTCAGACATAGGATCTGGTAGACAGATCCTGCCCAGAACCTAAAAAAGAGTTGAGTTTAAGCAAATACTTTATAATACCTCCACAGAGAACAATCAAAACATCCTACCCTCAGGTAAGGTAGGCTCAGGTACACAATGGGGCTGTGATCATCTCACCAGATATGGTTTAGAAAAGTTCCCCATGTCAGCTTGTTAACGACCATGAGCCCAGATATCATCAATTTACTTGAGACTGTAGGATCACAACCTACACTTGGCACAGTGAACAGTCTGAAAGCCAGATCCACACATTTAGCAAGGTGCCCCCTCCCTGTTGAAATCGACATTTTCATCTACTTGAGCTTTAATACTTACCACCCCACAGCAACCCACTAAGTGTCCCTGAAAACAGTCGCTCTTTCTCTAACAAAACCCCCCAGCAGACATTTCCTACTATTCCTTCCATAAACAAGCACCCTCGTAATCAAAGCAAAATGATGTCTCAGGAGAACCTTATTGGCAGATTTCTTATTTACAAACTGGATTGTGTTCTCCCTCGCATCAAATGCATTTCTAAGCAATGCTAGAAAAATAATAGAACCCCCACATTTTTATGTTGCATTTTTAAAACAAACAGGGGCAGCTGTAACTTCCTGCTCTGCATTTAACCGAGAGATGAATTAGCATTTCTTTCTGAAGCTGGTATGGATTGTACTGCATACAGAAGCCAGTATTATGTTAAGACACGAAAGAAGAGGATGTATTTTTGTCACATGGGCATCATAAATATCATCCACATATCACTCCTGGAGACTAATACTCTGTTTGAAAATGGAGGCAAAAAGCTTAGCAAACTGTTCAGAAAAGTAATTTCGGTGGGTACAGTTTATCTTCTGAGAACACCGGTTTAAAACCTGAAAGTTGGGTCATAAAATAACTTGTGATAGCAGAAAGTTACCTCCTCTGTCTTACTCATATTTTACTTTCTTTTTCAAGCAAGAAACAGACTGTAGTGAATGAATGAGATTGCTCCCAGATCCACAGGATGCACCTTGGATCCTCCCCATCCAACAGTTTACTGCAGAAGTAACGCGATGCACATCATTTATGTGCAATATCGCTAACTCCAGAGCAAGATGAACTTTCTTCTGCAATTACAAGAGCTCTCAGTAAATATTTACACAAACAGAGCTGTACTCTACTGTTTTACCAGTTCTGTTTTTTCCTTGCCTCCCAAGTGCTCTCACACAGGTGTCTTTGTTTTGTTTCATGGCTCCCCTGGTTTGTTGCCAGGTAAATATGTTTATAAGCAACCAGTGACTCTTAATTTTCTTAACAAAGGTTGACGGTACCTCATTTAACATTTTTGAAAAATATGTTTTACTTATAGCAGCCCGAGAGTGTCGTCTTTTTGAAATGGCATTAAGCTGCTGTTTCTATAAAACATCTTTGTCACCGAAGATGGGACACCCAAGAATTTGGCTGTAGTCCCACGATGCTCAGCAGAGAATTCCCCTAGACTTCAGGGAGGCTTCCCAGTACATAAAGACCTACGTGTATTTTCTCCCATTGCCAGCATCCCAGCTCTTTAAAGCTGCTTTGGACATCTCAAATAGGTGTGGTAAACACTTCAGGAGGTCGCATGAAGGAATTATAACTTCCTGTGGGATACCACGCCGTAGGTGAGACTTTAAAAAGCTAAGATGCTGTTCTGGAAGGACACTCTGTGAAGAACAGAAAAGATCGCAGAAAACACGCATGAAGAAATACTTTGCAAAATACCAGTATTTCCCCTGAGGTGTCTGTGCCTTTAAAGCCCCAGATTGCTTCCAAGTGCTAAGGCCCTGATACCATTGCATATTTCAGGTATTGTGATTGACCAGGAAATATACTGAGAAAGCATTCAGCCAACAGTGCAGCAGCTGCATAGCTAGAGAAAACACAAATCCCTTTTAATTTCACATTTCCTGAACAAGTACAATACATCATCAACTAACTAGAGTACAGTCCAGGTCAGGCAGGAATACTTAGCTACGCCAGCTGATCTACATACAAATATCAGTCTCATTTCAAGTCCTTCTGCTTAAAATAGAGTCCACACAGCAAGTTTGAGCTCACAAGCCACAGACCTCTGGAAGTCAGATGTTCCATTTATGCCAAGTGTGTAGGCTCCCTCCATGGTCAGGGAAGACAGGTTTGTGCCAATCTCCAAGTCTGGCTTGGACCAGCCTCTTCAATACTTAAAAGCCACCTGTGTCCTTCCAGCGACTACTCAGGGAAGCCAGATCCTTATTTCAAGAGGACTGTTTTGGTAGGCTCCTAAGAAGGTGCAAATGAGGTGCCTACAGGCTGGGACAAACCTGGCTCTTCTACATAAAGTGCGAGAAGTGGCTAGATTAAAAAAACCCAACAACACAATGTATGTGGAAATCTAGAACAGGAACATGGATCCGTAGAACATACTGGAGATACCTGAGCTGGAATCTGCAACACAGAAGGCATTAAGCAGCCTCACTCAGAACATCCACATTAAGGTCCACTCAGATTTTGAAGTCCTGTGGTCATCCTGTGGCCTCAGACAAAGGTATTTCTGCTTTCTAATTATACTCTTGTGTCCATCAGACCAAAATAAGAGTCCACGACAGCTGAATTGTACAAAATCTGTTTGGAAAAACATGATTAAATGGTCTTCTCTGGAATATCCTCCTTCAGCTTGCAAATAATCCCATCTTGTCTGTGCTAAACGATCCTACCAAAACTTTTCTGCAGCAATCACAAGATGCCTGTTTACAAGGAGGAAAAACCAATCAACCTGAGGCATTAATAAAAGGCATAATTTCGACAGTGTCTTCGACTTTGATGCCTCAGCCTCTCCAATGGTCATGAAAAAAGTCTCTTAAAAAACCCAATAGATTCAATCTATGTTTGAGACAAGAGACCATGAATACACTTTCCTATACAGCAGGAATAAGACTTGGGCAAAATCACTTAACCGCTTCCTGAAAACACATCTAAAATAAACCCAACATGAACTGGCTGTAAATGACTGGTTCCTCCACATCACAGCTTTCCAAATTACACTCCACAGACCACTTTATACTGTATCAGAGGTCCTTATTTCCAGTAGCTATTTTTAATTAAAGTACATTGAAAAAATTAATTGAAGTAATTAATTATTACTATTCCAGAGAGACATTATGTGGTCACAAATGGCCCCAAAAAAACCCCGAAGACAATCCATGATAAAGAAGAGAAATGGTTCCAAGCCTCTCTATTAATAATCTCATGGCTGCCATGAAAAATCTTGGAAACCTCTGTCAAAATAAGTTGCCACATTACGGAAGCAGAAGAGACTGCACCTTAAGAAAGGTACCACCAAATACACCAAGACAAACACACACAACATGGAAAAGAAAACCCCCGGTAGCATCTGATCCAATGAAGAAATAGAATTTCAGATACAAAGATAGATGACAATGCTATTAACTACAACAGTTACAGTCATAGGCCCACTATGCTACAGCCTGTACGAATATGGGTACCACTTATTTACAATGTTTTTCCTCAACTAAATCATGGAATTTGGACAAGTGTTTCCTGCTCCTGAATTAACTGACAACTACCAAATATAATTCTTTTTAGCACGGTGCTTTTTTTAACTGATGAGACAACAGGCTTTTATGTATCATATATACTTTATACCCTTCTTCCAGGTAAGAAACTTCTTTGTTTATATCTGATGCAACTAATGAGTTAATAGATTTTGAGACATACCAAAATGTGAAATGCTTCATCAACTAGAGAAGTAAAATGAAGATCTTACTCAGGTACGCACGCATATGCACAAAACCACAGGTACGCTAATGAGTAAGATAAACCCATTTCACAGTCCAATAAAACAATGAGTTTACATGATTTAAAAAATCTAAAAGATTGCAAAGAAGAAATTAATCACACCATTTCAATAAAAGACTTATTTGTCTCCTGTTTTGCCATCTTCAGCTGAACATAATAGAACTCTGCCTCCAAAGGGGAATGAAGAAGAGTCGGCTGCTCAGGTAGCCCTTTACAAAATGTACAGGAAAATGCCTCAAAAAGACAAGTGAAAAATCAGTGCCTGATAAAGGGGCTGGGATCTAACGCAAACTAATAGGAAACACTTAAGAACATCTTCAAAGTTAAGATACCTGACTAAGGACAAGACATATACAATTCATTCCTCTCAGAGGGGAGAGTGTAAAATTCTCCTAAGCATCAATACTTAAAAGAGCTCACGATTTCCCAGGTATGTTCCAACATCCCAGCACCGGTTTTTGGGGTTTTTTTTAAAAAAAAAAACAACCCAAACTTCAGCATTATGCTTCTCCTATGCTTAATTAAGGAAATGGAGCAAGCTGCACTATAACAATATGGAAATTATTAGTAAAAATCAATACAAGTATTTACTTTGGCAAAGTAGAATACAAGCCTGAGTGTACACACCTAAAAATATCATGTAAAAACTGTCATTTGTTTTTTAAAATAGTATGGTTGAAATGTTATCACCTTGTAAAAGCAACAACAACCAATCTATGAATACAAAGAAAATGGAAAACATCTACTGAGGAGTGAGAGGAATAGAAAAACCTGTGGTATTTCTTCTTAACTGGTCAACATAGCACCCACATGGCCAGTATGGCAAGTTAAAGCTCCCCATGTTCGTGACCAACGACGCAAACTCAAGACTTGGGGAATAATTCAGACCCAGAGAAGACCCTCTAAATGACCTCTTGCAATGACTTCATCAAACAGCAGCGTGGTATCTAAACATCCTACATAGCTCAATCACAGCACGAACCAGCTCTCTCCGCATTCAGGCACACCAGTGTGACCCTGCTCACTCAAGCTGCAAGATCTAAGTCTATTGTCACCACTTCCTAGCAGAGTAAAGTATAAATTTATTAAAATAAAATTCCATCAAGTTATTCCCCGAGGGTTGAATTCTAATTGTACTAAAAATCACTAACAAAAAGAGGTCCAGACTACTATCAAGTTTTGTTTTGTTTTTTTCTTAAATAACAGATGGACTATCTCATGTTACCGTATCTTACAAAGCTTTTAGTTTACTGTCACTTGAACATTCATACTAACAGAAAAAAACTGAGAGGACCTGGACTAGAAATCACTTAGAGTGCTGAAATACATTGGTGCATTTGTATCTGGAAATTGTCCTATTGGCTAACATTCAACAACTGAGTACTACCAATTTATTTATTTAGAACCCACGCAATCCAGTATTTATTTAAAAATACGCCAGCTATGGTTAAAGGTAAAAGCTTATCTTGACAGGATTTTAATCTGACATTTAAAGATCAAAACACAACGGTGTAGTAAATTACCTTTCTGTAGATATCCAAAAGAAAAAGATGTTATCCTAGCACTCATTGGTGCACGTTAGAATCTCTCACTGGTATTTGTGAGAGTAACTGCTAGTCTTTTGGGATTATGGAGTTGTAAACACAAACCATTTTAAGTTTATGGCCAATTCTCTCAAGCATTCTGTGCCTCAGGATCATACATACATGTTTATAGCAAATGGTCCTCCACATAGCCATTTCTCTATAACTATCGTTAAAGTCACGAGCACTAATTCTGTAACTTCAGCACTGAGCGAATTATGCACCCTTGTATTAAGTTATACAAGTAAATCCAAACATAAATGTTTCAAGTTTTGTGATAGATCAAAACTAATTAATTGTAAATAATCTTACTATTAAGTGAATTTTCATAGTTCACTTTAATACTAATCGCCATCACAAGTCTTTATCAATAGTTTCTGTACAAGATTGTCACAACAAAAGCATAAATTTTCTTTTTGTCATGATAAAGAGTCAATATTATTATAGTTACATTTCATTGATTTTGGCATAAATAATTGCTCAGGACTGTAACTTGTTGGAAAAGATGCAAGTCCACCCACCTATAAACTTTTCCAAATGTTTATGTTGTAAAAATGAATGATGTTACAACACAGCTGAATGCAACTGCCTTACAGAAGACCTTTACCTCCACCTTTCAGATCCAAATCTCATCATTCTCTTGAAAGAACACTTTTTTGGGCATGAGTGAAAATTTTGGTTAGACACGTCATCTAACATTTGGTCTGCCATTTAAAGTAAACCAAAACCACTCACTGGAGTTTTTGAAAAAAAAAAAATCAGTATCAGAGAAACTGGTAAAAAGACTACGGAAGAAATTCACGCCATAACTTCTCAGTAATGCAAGCACTGTAGAGACCACAGTAGCTGAAGCAGTCAACTTGGTGATGAAAAGGCGTTTTGCATTAACTAGAAAACTGAGGAGGTTTGCATCCATTTGTCAATTCCATTATTTTTTTTTTAAATAATGCTAAAACGTAGCATTGTATTACAGACTACAGGGAGTTACCTCCATCAGTGAAGGCAGACTAAGCCAGCATCATTATTGTTTCCTTGTTCTTGAGCAACTGTTCAACACCACTCTGCCTCCTATGTAAGAGTTAAGCCTAACTCTCCCCCAAAAGACTGCCATATATCTTGTTTAATCAGTCTTGGTTCTAATGAGGAAAAGCCTAGATCCAAAGGAAAAAAAATAAAATCTTCCAGGTTCTCATTCCATACGTTTGTTTGACAATGCTACCCAATTTAATGGGGCAATAAACTGGACATTAGGACTGTCTTAAACCTTGTTTTTAAATAACGAACTGCCTGGGAGGACAAATCTAAAACTGCTTAGATCTTATTTCATTTACATGATTTTCCCACTGTTACTAGAATGGTTTATTGATTTGTCTTTGACTGAAGAGAAGCAAAGTCCTCTGCCTCAAGTCACACCTACAGTGCTGTTCTCAGCCTACCTCAAACTGTCCGTGAAACAGATTTGGAAATTGAGACCAAATGAAACAATGAGTTTCACACCTTACACTCATCATCACGGCACATATCAAACACATTTTACTAAAGCATCACTTGGAAAAGCTTGGAAAATCCTCCACTGTGCTCTACTGTTTCTGGTATCAGCAAGTTTGCTATTTTGGCATTACAGTAAAGCCCGGGTGCCTCCATTTCTGACCCCTTCAAACAAAAACAAGCTGCTCAACAATGTCTAATCCGTGCGTCATGTAATCCTGCTTAATACTCTACAAACTCTGGGTAATATTTGGGTAGTTTTTAAATTTAGCAAAGAACATCCTGGCCTACTTCAAAGATACCCTCGCCTTGGGTAGCGTCCCCTAGAAACGTCGCCCACGCTCGCTCTAACCAGAAAAGCAAACACACATAAATGCGCAAGAGAAACGAACATGAGATAAAACAAGAGATCCTGGTCTAATGACATAATAAAAACATATAATATTACAAATCAAATTACTGAAACAGGAATGCATTATGCAAGCACCAAACCCACCGCTCAAACAATTAAAGAGAGACATTCTGAGTTTCTAACACCGTTTTGACCCCATTTATCAGCCCAAGACAGAGCCCTGCGCGAGTACGTCCGACCCCCCGCTCCCAGCCAGGGCAGACGCTGCTGCAGCGGACGCTAAATCACGCAAGCCTTCCTCCCATCCACACGGAGCTGTTGACGATAAAGTCGGCTATCGCTCCGCTGGAGAAAACAGAAAATCCCTTCTTTGAGCCATCGCCCGCTTTCTGCAGCATCATTATCTTAAAAGTGGCTTGCACTGCTGAACGCCACCAAAGAGGTCTAAATTAAATTCCATTATAATTCTGCAGTGTACCGCCCTGATTGTCCTTCCTAAGATCTCTCAGACCCTCTGCTGAAGGGCAAATATGTTCCCATTTTGTTTAGGCTGTCAGGCAGAGAGTCTCCAATCATTAGCCTCTTGTCAACAGTGATGCTGGGGTAGATTACTAGCACGTAGTGCTTGTAATGGCAGGTGCATGGCCCTGGGGCTGCCATCTGCCAGGAAGGAAGTGTTCTCCTCTAGGATGCTGAAGAGATTGACAAATAATGTAAACAAAACCCTGAATCATTCCTAATCTATGGAATCAAGCTATTGCATTACTCTTCCCAAACATGATGTTTCCAGCAGAGGTGGGAGCTTAGGCCTGGGGCTTGGGTTGTTTTGGGTTTTTTTCTCTTAACTATTTCTGTGATTGATTTACTGAGATAAAAAAAAACACACTCTAAAATAACTTTTATTTAACTGAGACAGGCAAATCTGCATTTGAAAACAAACAAAAAAACCCACCCTAGTATCAGACTGGTTTGTTTTGGAAAGTATTTCCCCACTGTTAACCTCTTTCCAGACTGTACTGTCCTTCACTGTGTGCTAGAACTGGATTTTTTTAATTACTGTTTTTGTTACACCTATACACCATTTGGGGCCACCATCACTGATAAATAATTGAGAACATCAGTTCTGAAAAAAAAAATATATTCTTGAATGTAAAAAAACCCTGGATAGTAGCAGAAACTCCTAGTATTGCCTTTGGTTTTCAAAAGGATTTCTCATGATCAGGCTGAACATCTTTTCTAAGCAGTGCTAGTTTACTGACCCATTTTTCACCAAGCAATAGCTTAACTCCATGCTCCATAAGCATGCACTTACTAGACTGGTCACTGTGATCATACCTATTCTTCGGGAAAGTTATTTATTACTGTCTAACTGGCAACACAGAGGAAATTACACACTACTGCTGTCTCTGAGCAAGCCTCAAATGTTACTCTGTGTGTTAGCACTTTAACACTCCATCAAGTGTATTTTTCAGGTGAGCCTCTGTAAAGATGTGAGCAATCTCTACATTGATTTCTCTGCGGTTTGCATCAGGCTTATAACACCTAAGCCTTAAAAGCTTGCTTTAAGTACAAACATTTACAACCCTGCAACTGCAGGACTCATCCTACCTAAATTGGTGTGGAAACTGCAAATACAATCTAAACCAGTACTCCTGGTTTCCTCTATAGGGCACAGAGATGCAGGGGAAAAATTGTGCTGCTTTATAACTTGAATTTAAGAGACTTGCATTTAAAAAGGCAGCAGTCACCCTTCCTGGCTCTGTTTACTGCTGCTGGTTCTCCCAGAATGCCTGGCACTGACTAACCCAGGATGCCCACATGCTGGAGAGCTTAAGGCAGTTGAGACAAACACAAGTGCAAAAAGAAAAAGAAAAGTTTTCCTTTGGAAAGGCTGCATGAGGAAAACCAGCCTTTTCAACAACAGGGGACTACTCAGCTGAACTTGGCTTTTCAAGGCTGCCACTCTTGACCCCCTACATAGATATGCACAAGAACTTTAAAAATAACTAACTACATGCCAGACAACAGATGCACAAACAAAACACATCCAAACTTCAGGGTCACGACACCATCTTCTAAAAACTCAAGGGATGCTACTGATTTCCTGTATGCTCAGATCGCTTCTAAGCAAACACTGTAAGAAACCACAACAAAATACAGAGTTGTGAAACCCTCATAATTACACGCCCTAAATTATCAAACCAGTCACTATGCTCCCTTTAAATCGCTATTACACACACGCTGCACCAACATAATGTTAAAACTTCCACGAACTCTGCTGAAGTACATGGTGACTAATACACAACACCCCTACACACAAAGAGAAAACACATGGAGGACCAGCACGAAAGTACACTACACCTCAACAACTTGGGGGGGGGAAGAGGGGGGGGAGACCCCAGATACAACCTTTTCTTTACATGTTTATTACTTTAAAAAGAAACACCTTAATGGTGCTTTAGAGAAAATCTGATACAAATGGAAAATACCTGCATACCTATGTTGCCATTTAACTGATGAATAGGGAGGAAAGTTAGATCACACACACTAACTCTAGCTTAATTTTTCTGTGGATGCTTGCTGCGTTTCAACTTCTAAACCACTTCAGCATTCCAGTGTAATTAATGCTATTTAAAAATAATACTAAATCAAGTGTAAAGAAACCCGTGTTACTCTCTCCTTATAAAAAACCCACACCATATAAAACACGTGGTAATACTCTTTCTGTTCAAACATTCCTTTATCCATTTTTACTAACAAGCGAACGTTAGTCTCTGTAGCTATCTTGAAAGAAATCAAGTAATCAGAAGCAATCATCAACCTAAGCATTTCCTCCGCCTTGAGCAATGACTGTACTGGTTCATTTTAGAACAAACCCACCATTCAACTTGGTCTATAACAATTTGTCTTAAATGACTCAAAGTAACCATGACATTCTTTCTATGAGCAGTATAGCTAAACATAATTTGAAGTATAAAGCAAAATAAAAGTCTAATAGATGTTACGCGTTTTAATATCCTATCTGCTTGTAAAAAGCGGACATCCGTATAATCAACATAATTTAAAATATCAAAGGCTTCATTTAATCTTAGAAACACGAAATGTAAACTGGAGTTCTCACGAGTGGCACTGCTAGGTTCAGACCCAACCATTTTGGTTTGATCAGCTGTAAAATACAATCTGAGAGACAAGAAGTAAATTTCTAGAGGTTGTAAAAGAAAACCTCATTTTGTTTAATTCTAAGCATAAGAAGTTAAAAAAACCAAAACTCTATAACTATATATAACTACAAATTAAAAGTATTCAGTTCTTTCTGCTGTTAATTTTGATGTTCTTACAGAACTTACCAGTAAGACAAACTACTATTAATTTATTCCAAAAAAGACTTGAAAAGATGTATGGATTTCTAACACAGGATATAGTTCTTTTAATACTTCTAAGAATTCATTTTAAAACGAATACAAGTTTTCTTAAAGAGACAACTAACCATTCTCATGCTGCTTTGAGAATCAAAACGTTCTGGCAGTTGGCGTATTAGAGAGGGAAAAACCCCAACACCTTAATAATATAATTCATTGGGCAAAGTATCCCAAAGAAAAAGTAAACAAGGGTTATGTCTTCAATAAGCTAAAATGCCATTAGAAAGACACAGGAAGAGATTTCTTAAGATAGGCTTTTTATTGTTTAGGTGCAATCATAAAACCCTCACAAAAGTAAGAGCTAATTGACAAGGCGGGGGGGGGGGGGGGGGGGGGGTGTCATTATTTTCCAAAAAATCACCTTATTACGATCTTAAGTAGATGAATCACAGAATCACAGATGATGACTCCTTTAAATAAATCAAGACAAAAGAAACCAACACAGGAGGAAAACAACGCTCAGGTTTTTTTCTGCACCATTACACATAGTATCTGTTCAATTCTAGAAAACTAGACTAACTACCAGAAACATTTACAAGTTACAGAGCATTTTGTTAACGGAAAAGAAAACAAAACTGAAGATAACGCACCCAAGTCTGGTGTTTTCAATTAAGCAAAATTCCCTATTACACGCCCACTAAATGTAATGGGAATTTTACTTCATAATTTCAGGATTACGCACAAAGGGTGAAACTTTATCTCCCACAAAATAGAGACAAAACTCCCACTTGACTTAAATAGAACTAAGATCCACCATAAAAAGTCACATCATTACTGGGTATAATCTGTCATAAATATACTGAAATAAATAATTTACACTATATGAGAAAACATAGTGTAAATGTCTCCATAAATAATGAAAACCATACACAGTTTATATGTTTTTAAGCAAAAAAGCAGACATCCTTCAAGAACAAAAGCTAATTATCAGCAAGTAACAAGTTTTAACCAACCAGTAACAGTATTATTTTATTTGCACACCAGATGAAGGCAAGTGCTTCTCCAGTTCTTGAGTATTTGCACACTTTCAGAACACACTAAAACTAAATGGACAGATAATTTCAAGCAACTTCTTAATTTCTTGGTTTTGACAGCAGTTGAGGATGCATTCGCTTGCTCGTGCAGGATAATATGGAGAGAGATTTCCATAAGCACAGCACTCCCTATAGCAGAGGCAAGTTACTGATAGCAGAGAGACAAGCTACACGTGAAAGCCAGCCACCTTTAAATGACACAAATAATTTCCCTTAAAACACTTATCCACATGAAAACACAACTACTGCTACAAACCTTCAGAAAGAATTCAGACTGGGTTTTTTTTACATGTATTTTACACAAATCAAAATATTAATTTACTGAGAAGGTAATTACACGGAGCTTGTTTGTATACCTTGTATCTCTGAGATTCTCTTGTTCTAAATATTAAATATATGTGGATTTTCCATTGTCTTCAAATTGCTAGAAACCTCTCTTGGTTTTTGAAGAAGTTTTGAAGAAGTAAAGCTTCTCACTTTGCTAATATAGTTGAAACCAAAACAAAAAAGTGCAAACAACTAAGTAAACAATACTGATTATATATAAGCTCTCTCTTGTGCAAACCATTAATTTTTACAAAATTAGATTCTGTCAAGTGTACCTGAATTACTACTGTGTTTAAATAATCTTGTTTATGCTCCAAATACAGTATCCTTTAAATTGCATATGCATTTCTCTGTAAAACATCAAATTCTTGGTAGTCTCCCAAATCACATTTGCAATTCAAATACACTGGCACACACAATACTTGGTGATCTTTTTAAACAACAGGGGCAGAAGTCCTTCCGGTAAACCAACTTTGGTGCGAAATCCCAACAAAAACCAAAGGAGAAACTAGGAAACGTGCAGGAGTGAAGGGCTCGATTCGACTTCCACCCATAAAGTCCTCCGTGATCTATTTCCTCTGCCCCCCGCTATGGCTTTTCCAGTTTGCCTGCCCCATGGGCGACTTAACCTGAAGCCCCATTTTTGGTACCTAACCCTGCACGCCGCTGGCTGACGATGCTCGTGTGAGGTTTCTCCTTTACCGCCTTGGCCTGATTTTGGCTACACGGACACAAGCACGCACAGCCCTTCGTGTACCCACCAGGCGTGCCCGCTGCTGAGGGACGGCAGCCGCAACGGTGGAGAAGACAACCTACAGAGAGAGTAAATCCCAACCAGCTTCCCCGCACCGCTTCTCTCCACGTGGCCTGCATTTAAAAGCTTATGGGAAAGAGGGGAAAAATAAATAAATAGGCGTGCAGATTAAATATTAAAAATAAGGCAAGCCTTTGACCGCCCTTTGAGGAACACATAGCAGAAGTGAACCCTCTCCTTCGTACGCCCCGTACCAAATTCACACGGCCGTGTTTATTGCGTTATCCTTCTGTTTACTGGACGGGAAAGCCAGCAGTCGGTCCCCCTCCGCTCATCTGCTCTTATCGGCTCTTTCATCCCTGCTGGTCGCCCGGCTGGTGGCCGCGCTCCCGTCCGCTCCAGGTTTTCTCCGTAACTGGTGCCCGCTCCCCNCCCCCATCACGGCCCCCAGTAAAAACCAGCAGCAACAGGCACATAACGCTCTGCCCTCCCAGTCACTCGGAACCGGCGTTCATCCTTTACAAAACTCCGACACCGCGTTCAACAATCCTCTCGTCCTAATTAGAGCTTGCTCCGGTGGGAGCACCAGCGAACGGTGGGCTCTCTTATCCTTTCCATCTTCCTGCACTTCCTATCAGAGTATTTTCTCCTTCAAAAATCGACTGAGCTACTAAGAAAACAGGGGGAAAGGAAAAAAAAAAAAAAAAAGACAAAACCAACAACCTGCAGGCAGCTCTTGGAAACTGTCGCTGTTTGCTTATTATTGATGACCTCTATGAGCACCGCCAACGCAGAAGCAATTATTATTCACCTCCAAGCGACTACCTCAGCGCGGTATGTCGCTTCCCCCAGCCAGACCCATGAACGTGTACCACAGCTACATACGCATACGGGTTTAGAGCACCGTGCCTTGCATAAATTCAAGAGCAAAGAGAATCCCTCCGGTGTTTCGTCATTAACTTTTAATCCTTGACAGACTGGCGGTTCTGTGCCCTCCTCCAGCAGCCCCCAGTTGTGTACAAACTCACTGGTTAAGGGGAGGTGGCTTCCTATAGGGGGGGGGGGGAACACATGACACATTTCTTTGGGTTTTGTGGGTTGTTTTTTTTTTTTCCTTTTTCAAAACAGCGTAACTAGCACCCCAACAAAGGAACAGCTACATAATTAAAGCCTAAATTCTCTCCCACCCGAAGTTTCAGATTTCTTCGGTCTGCTTTTGTCTTTGAACACCCAGCCTTTGGAAGCCAACCAACTGGTCATTCACGCTGGGAACTGAGCCGCCAGCTGGGATAGTCACACACCACCGTAGGGTGGGCCTTTAAGTGAAATGTGCAATGCAACATGCAACAGCTCCTGCATATAGTGACTTCTGGAAGGAATTTTTTATTTTTTTATTTATTTTCTAAATTCACATTCCACGCTCACCATGATTTACTGTTAAACTTTTGCAAGAGATAAGGTATTTCAAAACCAAGATATTAAATTTGTCCCTCTCATTTTGGTATGATTGATCTTCCCAGCCAGAGAGCCAAGGATTTTTTTTGTAACCTCGTGTCCCCAGTCCAACAATCCTGTTTTTTAACTCAATCATTTTACATTTTTAAATAGTATTTAGAAGCTGCGTTAACTATTTTGGTCACATTTTCCAAACACTTTCCAAAATCTTACATAAGAAAACGCTGAAGTACAGCCCAAACATAGTAACCGTGTAAACATTAGCTTCTATTGAGGTACCCAGAAGTATACTCTCACAATAATAGCACAGCAGAATTCAAACGTGAAAAAAAAAAATAATCCCAAAATGAAACTTTTCTCCTCATACAAAGAGCCAGATAGTTCCTCCAAGCCTGTTTAATACAGGACGCCTTGGGGAAAAAAGATCTTTTTAAGAAAGCAAGGAGGGATAGCGTCCTACCCAACGTAACACAACCCCACCGCAGAGAAACAAGCCCTAAGCACAAGCACGCGTGGCAGGCACGGACAGACGGAGCTACTCACCTTTCACAGCACTCGCTTCTTTCAGGTTGTGAGACAGAAAGTCTATGCTGGCATAGGCGCTCATCTCCACTCCGTTGATGCCACCATTGAGGACGTGCCTGGCTTTCGCCCTGGCTTTGTCACAGTTTGCCAGGGTCCCGTCCACCACGTCGATGGCGATGTAGTTGAGGCCGTTCTGGAAGCCAGCCGAGGTCTCCCGGCACATGGGGCTGCTACCCTGCTCCTCCTCCAGGCCTTCGCTTTTCCTGAGGGACACGTTCTCCACCGAGGCCGAGTTGTGCCGTTTGGGGTTGTGTGCGAAGGAGGGGGACACGGGGGTCACAGTGGTGGTGGAGGAGAAAGTTTCCGAGCTGTGCCTCCTGCGCCCCTGGGGATCTGCCCGGATGACCTTGGCCCCCCGGTTGGGGTCTGGGGGGGGGCTGGTGAGAATGAAAGCCTCCACCCCGGAGAGGGTGAGCCTCTTCACCCCAGCCGTGGGGCTGGTGACCCGGGCACTTTCTGGTTTCTGAACGATGGGTTGGGGTGGGGTGGTGGCCATGCCAAAGGTCATCTCGGTGTAATCCCCACCGTCGGACGGGCTGGACGAACAAGCCACCCCCACGGCCGCCTTTAGGTAGCGCCCCTCGGGCTGGCTGGTGCTGGAGGAAGAGCCTGGTGACAGCGCTTCCAGGGAGCCCACCGAGACCGTGCCCGACTGGGAGGGCGACTGCGACCCGAAGTCAATGTTCATGTAGTCAGAGAGAGGGGAGCGCCTCTGCCCCGTCCCCGAGCCCAGGGAGGAGGCAGGGCTGTCGGCGGGCAGGGAGGGGGGCGAATAGACGGCAGCATCCCCGAAGTCGATGTTGATGTATTCGCCGGGGCTCTTGGGCTCGGGCGGCAGAGGGTGCTCGTTCATGCTGGGCAGCATCGTCCGCAAGGTCTCCAGGGAGAGGCGGCTGGGCCGGGCCGCCCGCGGGCACCGCTGGCTCAGGAAGCTCTCGGTCCGGCTGTGCCGCAGGGGCGAAGGCACCGTGTGGCTGGAGGGGGCGAAGGTGCCGGCGGGCGACTGGCCCGCTCCACACACCGCCTCCTCCGGGATCATCCTCCCCGGGGAGTTCATGAAGACGTACTGGTCACTGTCCTTCACCAGGCCCTGGCTCTTGTAGGAGCGGGGTAAGGAGCTGTAGGAATAGCAGCCGGGCTTAGGGGGCTCGCTGGACCCGTGCCCCGAAGGGGCAAAAAAGAAGTCCGGGGGGGTGAGGGAGGGAGCCCG
>VXBO01009853.1:528061-585323 GCA_013400135.1 Rhinoptilus africanus | reverse complement strand
TGATCCAGTTCTTTGCACTGCAGACTTCTACATCTGGCCACCCAGACTGAATTTTTCTTTTCTAACTGGAAAAAAAAAAAATAGTTGGTTATATAATCCTGAGGAAAAGAAGCAGCTGAGCCTCTGAATCTTCAAGATAAAAAAATTATTTAAAACCAGTCATTTACCAAAATTGCAAGCTAGACTATGATTCTATGAGTTTTTAAATTTTTTTAGTTAAATTTGATGAAATAACTAAGTTCTTAACTAAGCAGCTTTACACTGAAGTAATGATTATAAGTAGATATTTAAGTTATGTCGAATGAATCAGACTAAATAATCAAGAGAGCGTTCTCTAATTCAAGTAATTATTAATTAATTTAATCTCTTTTTATTTGCTTTACCTAAGTGTTATTTTTTTAAATTTTTACTACACTTGACAATATTTATCTTTAAGTTTTTAAGGATTTAAAAAGTGTGCAAAACTTTGAGTTTAAATTGGATTTTTTTCCTTCTCCAATTAAACCATAAAGGCATGGGTGATCCATAAGAGAGCTATCTGAAGGGATATGCTGATTTCAAATGACTTGTCTTAACTGACCAATCAATTTGGCAAAAGATTTCAACATGCTGATTGGGTGCAAATAGCTAGCTGGGTACACAGATTGCTTCAAAAAGACTTTGGCTAGTGGGTGAAAAATATCTTTTGTATTTGAGAATTCTGGTCTAGTGACAAAAAGACACGAAATCCTCAAAATAGACTGTTTTTTTGCAGCACAGTTTTTAAAATTCACTCTGGGCTCACCAAAATACTTTTGATAATCATCAATGCGTCTATTAAGTCTGTAATTTGAACAAAGAGTACTTTTCTTGAGCATCAAGTAGGAGACCTCCAGAAGTAACAATCCATTACAAAAAATGTTTAACTGAAATGCCAGTGTTAGAAAATACCTTTCCTATTGATATTTGCTTGTCTACTCTAGGGACTGAAGAACATTTGAAATAAAATAATTTATTTAAGGCATTTGCAATATTGATCAGTTTCCCTCTTTTTATGCAGGCTGTGCCAACAAAACCTGGGGACAAGCCAGAACTTTCCAAAATCACATCATGCAGGCCTTTAATGCCCAAAAGGTTTAACCGTGCACTGGGTCAGATGTTCTTGTTGTGAATGTATCTCTACCAACCAAGGACTTGAAGCAAGCAACAAGCTTTAAGACATGTCTCATTTGTTACAAATTATGCAGCTATGCCAAATGCTTGAATACTTCTGGTATCTTTTGAAGCATAAAGCATTATGCCAAGGGCTCCCCACCTGAGTGGTGTAGATCTCAAAAGTAATTGAATTTGTTGATACACTTATAAAGTACAGAATTCTTCTGTTTATACAGCTAGCTGCTGACTCCATGCTTTCTCCGTATTGGCTGTACTTACGCTGGAGCCTTCATGTGCTAATCTGGTTATGATCAAAGTGCCTCTTACAGTGACTGTGGTAAGAACGAATACATTTAAGAATTAATGCATGTCTCATAAAGACACATTCCTTTATATCTAATATACCACATTTCTACCACAGAGTGGATGCTTTGCCAAAGGTTACAAAATACATACGCATCACCATGTTACACGCAGTCTTCAGGAAGAATTTTGCGCATCTGTGTTGGCATGCTCCTACTTTTCATAGTTAGGGGCATTCAGAAGGTATTACGTGCATCATGATATCTGGTCGCTTTTGGTTCCTTGAACCAAGTGACTTATTCCGAACTGAGTTGACTGTATGTAGACTTCTCCACAAATTCACAGCAGTTTTTGAATTTATGTCTCCTGATGGGTAGCAAGATGCCCATCCATCTCTGACTCTGTGACACATATGGCCTCCATACTAATGTCATCTTCCTTGAATAGCTAGTGTCTTACATCACTATTGGTTAATGAAAGTTGACACTGAATTTTCTTTTCTGAAGAACCCACAGTAGGAGAAAAACACTTCACTTTGGAGTCGAACGCTAAAGTGCCTGAATGTACGAGACCTTAGTCTCACTTCTTATGAATGTAAAACAACCCTCAGATGTAGTCTGCTGAACAGCCCTTCATCATTGTTGTCTCTCTCTCCCATTCTAGCACTTACCTCAGTCATACATGTGCAAGGTGGCAACTTTGTGTGGCCTAACAAATAGAAGGCGAGTTTATTGTAACAGCAGGTACAGGATAGAAAAAAATGCTAAAATAAATTTTCTGGCTTATTTTCATTATGCCTTCAGCTTTGGATTGAGTTGTTGCAAAATAAATCACCCAACTCTGACTACACAAATATTTTAATAGCTACAGAGATTCTAAGCATTTTTAATTTTCAGTGAGTGCAGAATCTTGTTTATTTAACAAATGACTTTATACCGACCTACAGGTATTAGAAAAGAAATCTTCAGGCAAAGATAGTATTCTATTTTGGAATGGATATTATGCAATTAAGGAAAGAGCAATATTTTATTATTCTTGGCACAGAGGCTCTTACTTGGGAATGACTACCTGTTCCTTTTTATCTTTCCCACACATGCCACATTGCAGCAACCATGGCTGCAGGTGCCTACACTGATGAACACCTGTCCAATCTACGCAAGAAGGAAAGGAAGTCAAGGGATGGCGTGTTTACTGATCTTGTGTACACACCACAACAGAGTGATAAAAAGATGGAGAAATGAAAAGAAAGTTAAATTTAGCATGATTAAGAGGAGAGAGTGGAGAGGAAAATGGTCATGACCCTTCAGAAACAGCTTTTGCAGGAGACAGAGAGCAGGTAAATCTAAATATGCTTTTTTCAAAGACCAAACCACGCTCTCTGTGTCTGTCAGTCTTTCCCTAACAACGTATTTACTGAGGTAGCACCTTTTAACAGCAGCTTGCAGGTACAAGTTTGTTCCTCCGCATTCCACATTGCAAAGCAACAAATAAACATCATAGATTGAGACCCTGTAAACTCATTAATCTGCCCAAAGGGATAGTGTATTTCTAGAGTTCCACAGAATATCCCCTGCTCTCTTGCCCTAACTAACTTAGATCTTCTGAAATTATTTTCATAACATTGCTTGATTATATAATAAGCTTCACAGAATTCAGTAAAATCCCTGTGTATGATATATTTAACCCCTTTCTGTATACGAATTTCCCTACTCCTGTCCTAAGAGGGCACCCATTTTGTTCACAAATCTGCACTTACTTCCCATTTGAATTGTAGGCCATCCCTGACTGTAGTCTTCCTGATCAGCTGGAGGAGCACACCATCACTACTTTTTTTACTACTCAAAATGTCTTGGTGTTTCTCTGTTTACTTTGCTATGAAAGAACCTGCGTAACACAGAGGAAATAATTCTCACATGATTCAGATATTGCCAATCAAGCATCCAGTTTTTGAGTATTGTTAATGCACAATCTAAAATCACACCATGTGGTTGGATATTGAGCCTTTCATTAGTTAAGCATCCAGTAAAAGGCTTCATAAACAGGAGAAACATGGGTGTATGGGTATGCTAAATCTTTTGGACAGACAAGAATAATCACAGCCCTATCGTTTTCTATATTTGCCTTTAAAGAAAAAAAGATAGCACTAAATAGCCTAGTGTTTCTAAAAATTTAGGTTTCTTGGACCTACCCATCACATCATTCTAATATTAGTATGTCTCCCATGATGATCATCTGTGTTTGCTACATCATAAAAAATACTGCCTTCTGTTAGGTATGATCTGAAGTGAGAATAGCCTTATTGGTCACATTAATGACCTAAACACAATTAGCTACCTTGAAATACTTAAGCTCATCAATAAATGCCTGTGCGGTACCAACTCATATAAGCCAGGCAGTTTTTTAGTTGTTGCGTATAACTCCTTTGATGATAATCCTTATCATTTTTTCCTGTGGATTTTTCTCAGCAGAAATGGTTACCAAATGAGAACGACGAGCCTTCAGATGAAAAGGGATGACTATATTTCACCGTGCCAAGAGAAATTCTTATGACATGTTCCATTCTTACAGTTGCAGGGCAATTTCTCCATTTAAGGCTCTCGAAAGTTAATGTTCCCAAACCCTGTTGAAATTGCTGGCTGTCCCTGTTCTCCATCACTACTGAGCCTCACCATTTCATGCATTAGTTTAGTCAGTTGTCTCTGCTCAGCTTCAGATGTGCACATGTGCCTGTCCCCAAAGATATACAAATAGCACCAGAAACCTCTCAGTGGTCTTCAGTGCTTCTTGCCTGATGCCCAGCAGTCTTTTGAAAACAGAGCTCTCTCTGAACCCTATGATGAAATGAAAGAAATCGTGGGAAATACTCCACTACCTTCTGGTGGGATCTTTCACAATGAGCAGCATGGAAAAAACCAGAGGGACAAAGCAATAAACTGTGGAATCTTCCAAGAATGCAAGGCAGCAATGTTGTAACAGCTATGTAGACATAGCGATTCCAGAGCACTGTGTAGACATGATTATTCCAAATGCAGATTGCATCACCGAGGATAACGAAACACTCTGGACATACTACTCCCTGTTTCAGAGGACTTGCCGTAGACAGGGTTGTCCACAGTGAATTTCAGTCGCATGTAGAGTTTAGGTGTCTTTGATAAACTGTGTGCTGTATTGAGGGTGGACTACAGAATTGCTTCTGAAGTAACACAAAGGAAGATTATAAAGAATAGGTCTTTGCTGATAAAAAAAATAGATACAATATTTTTACATAAAAATCAGTAATGTATGTCAGATATGCCAAACTGGAAACACAGCCGAGTGGTGGGTACTTTAATTTTACCACAAGGTTAGTTCAGCAAAGTCAGCCCTGTCCTCTTGCCGGGGACTGAAATTGGTACATTCACCTCAGTACAAAATTAAAGCACCTTATCTTGACTATGTTTTTAGCACAGGAGAGCTGACGCATGTTGGTTTCTCTGAGGTTAAAAAAAAATAAATTAGTTAATCTTTTTAGCACTAAAGAAAAGACCAAATCAATAGTCATCTCTGTTAGGGTATCTCTGCAAAACCTTGTGTTACCTATGTTCTTCTGTGTGTGCACTGTTGCATTAGCACATGATTAGTAAGGATGGTATAGACACAATATTGCGTGAGTGTAGCTAGTGGTGGCTTTATGTGGGATTACTCTTGAGAATGGCATAGTATAAAAAAAGGCAGACATGAATTTAAACAGACACAGAGGTTGATGTAACAAGTACCCTTGGCAGCTGTATAAACGGCCGGTGAGGTGCTTTGTCTTGCATCCTTTTTATACTGGTAAAAGCCCGAGAGGAAATCCACTTATTGTGAGGAAAAGTGGCGCAGCTTATTTTGCACTTTTGCACTGGTGTATGTTATGCAGGTAAAACACTTTTCTTGCTCATACAGGCTCTCCCCGTCTTAACAGGGCTTTTTGGGAAGGCTATTTGACAAATCTTTCCTGGCATGGATTTGGCCCTAACTTTGTACCAGTGCAAACTTCCATGTGTACATTTCTATGACAGAGTAAGAATGACTTTTCCCGTTTGTCTTGAATATATTATCAACAGGTCAAAAATGGAAAAAGTCCTCCCACACCAAGAAAGTACAGAACATGGACAGGCACTCCAGGAACTATACTGGCTTCAAAGCTAATTAAATTTACCTCAGTGCAGCTTTCCCCTGCAGACAAACTCAGAAGTGCCAGCTCCATCAATCATTGCCTCACTCACCTCCCTGACCTATCTTTAAAACTAGAAAAAAAGCTGATCAGCTCCTCTCCATTTCAATTTTGCACACCCCAGCCTGAAGATCTTTTTAAGTCCTAGCTTCTGGCATGATGCCTTCCAGTCACTGGTCAGATTCAGCAGTGCCAGCTGCTAGCAGCAAATCCTCCTATTCAAGAGATGACCTTATGTGCTCCAAACACTGCTTTCTCATTCTGCCTAAATCACTTCTCCATGTTCAGTGCCTGCACTAACACCACGGTGCAGATAGAGATGTTGCAAGTCTTCTGGAGCAAAAGATATTATTTGAAAGGTAAGAGATTTTGTATTTTAAAATCAAAATGATGGTGAGACAGTCTTTTTACTAAAAGAAATTAACACAATTTCACACATAGCATCCAAATTTTATTTTTAAATCAATGCCACATTATCCATCCTGATTCCCTTATGAAAGATCCACTGTAAAATCCTGTAATGCCTTGTGAATAATTTCAGTGATTCACTCCCATGCAAATCTCTTATTTTCCAATGCAAATATTGCATAAGGGTAGCACAGTACTCTTAAACACGAACAAGGCATAAACCAATTTCATTCAGATTATGTTTGTGTCATAAATAAGGCTCTGTATCCACTCAGTTCAAATCGGCCTCCTTAAGCAGGCTTGCACTCGTTAAATCCTGTCTATGACCTCAGGCAGCCTGTTCTAAATGCATGACTCTTGCATGTGAAGAGAGGAGCTTGGAAAATAACACTGAACTGAGCTAAGGCTAAATCTATTTGGATTCATTACATCTATGACCAGACTGTTCTTTGTAAATAACACTTACTTGCATATATTTTAAGAATTCTCAGTTTTGCCTATGGAAAACAGAATGATGAGAATATGAAAAACTCATTCAAGTTTAGGTGACCCATAGTCACCAAAAAAGAAAATGGCTGGTTATACCTTCGTATTTTTCAGAAAATACACAGTTGGTTCATGCCTACTAAAATCACTACATTTCTTACATCCCTTTTTTCTCCCAGTATTCTTTTTTGGTTTTCAGCTCATCATACTAGCCTGAGTAGATTTTACATATGCAATTTTCTGTGCGTGCGTATGTCTGAAATGACTACTATCACTGAGTGACAAGCCAGTATCCAGGCACATTATGATGCCTTTTTTTATTTTTTTTAAAGAGCTTCAGGAATTTTCCAGCAGCACGAAGTACGGGAAAGTAAAAAAAAGTTGCATGCAGGAAGGTGACTTTTTAAACAAATGTCTTCAGATAGTTTTCCTCACTAAAGCATACCTGTAAGGTAACAGTTTTTCTAGATGTTAACCTGGTTTTACTCCTGTTTTAAAAGGTTCAGTTCAGACAGATGTTTAATTTTTAAATACAGGGGAGAGGGGGGGTGTCCTACTTTAGGCTTTGCTTAGGACCCTCAATAAGGTGCAATAGCTAGAAATATTCCATGGTTGTGCTGCCACAATTAAACAATTTGACTCATGCTCACACAGGACTCTGACTCAGGAGCAAGAATGGCTTATGCTGGCGTGCCTGTACTGTTTCTTGCTCACAGTCATCTATTTTGGTCTAGATTTCTCCCCTTTTTTTGAGTTTGCTCATGCCATTGCAAGATGGGCTAGGCTTTTTGGGAAGCAGCCATAACCCCAAAGTTTTTATAAATAAACTGGCACTGATATGCGGTTCTTTAATTCATGGCCATTAGCAACTTCATTCATATCTTAGTCATCCCCGCAGTAAAGGTGAGAAAGGAGAACTTTGTCTTGGAAATGCTTCATCTTGCCCAAGGTTGGTCAGTCTTGCTCCCCTGTTTAAGGCCTCAGCTTGTGGACATGCATCCTCTTCTAGGTCTGTCTGCGGTGCCTGAAATTACTCTAATCCATAGCCACGTATTGGCAGGTTGTGTTAACCAAGCCAGTTTACCTAAGAAAGATTAAAAGAGGTAATGGGGGAAAACAGAGGGGTGCCTCTCCTGAGAGGATACTGAGGATGTAGGAGATTAAAACATTATCAGAGTGTGCTGCTGTTTGCAAAACTAAATCCATTATAAGCAGTGTCATGACCTGTGCGACAACTGCTCAGCCAGAAACCCACCTCCCAGACAGGAGTGAGGTGCATCGAATACAAGTCCGCATGTTACCATGACAGTCCAAAACCTGACAGTGTATTTTCAGTTCACCTGTATGAAAAATTCAGGCTGAGCTCACGGATTCTAATGTAAACTGAGGATCGTTCGCATGCCATATACTGCCGTTCTCCTGAGGTGGTTGTAACCTTGGTCAGGGAAAAAAAGGAGGGCTGGAGCACCAAATAGCTACAGGTGACAACCTCTTTAAACGCTATGGTTCACTTGTCATCCCTCTAAATTTTCAGTGGCAAGAACAGGATCAAATGGACATCACGTCACTATGTAGAGGTCCTAAATTACATTGCACGGTTGGTGTGCAAGCTCCACTCGCTGCTTTTGCTTTAGGTTTGCAGGGCATATCTACACTGGTGCAGATAAACCAGTTTGAATTACCTTGGCCTAAGGGCTGACACCCACCCTAACAATGAGCGATTTTTTGGCCAAATTTAATAGATATACAGGTTGGTTATAAGTATAACCTTAGACAAGTCAGAATGGATTTGTACATTGTAGAATTAAGAGCAAATTGGCACCTCAGGTTAAACTTCTTACTGGGAAAGGTAATATATGAATAGGATGGATTAAATTGCCAGGGAAGGTGAACTAGATGAGAGCCCCTAGAAAAATTTTAATTTTGTTCTGTGGCTTGTTTTTCAGCAATTTACTAAGAAATAGACCTTTTATGCTACTAGTCTTCTTATGAGAAAATACCAGCCTCCTCAGGAAGAGGATTCATTAGAGCTATTGTGCTGGTAAGGCCCTGAAAGAGAAAGACAGAGGAGGGAAGCAAATACATGTGATCGCTGTGTGAAGATGATTTGATTGTCCAGGTCACCACGCATACCATTTGTTTGCCACATGAAATGCTGGAGACTGAGCTGCAGGCTCTTTAATGCTATCTGAATCCTCAGAAGAGATTCAAGCTAAAGGCCTCTTTACTCATGACCAACAGCAAGCGAACTGCATAAAGGTGCCTTCAAGTAGGGTGCCACCAGGAAACCTTTGGTGATTCATGCTGGAGCAATTTAAGCAGGTAGTGCCCCCAGCCCTCTGCTGCACCTCTCTGTGGAGGTTACCAGGTCAACAGCAAAACCAGTGTGTTCGCTTCCCAGCCATGCCAGCCCACAGTCCAGCGCATTCAGTTTAACTGGGATTGATGGCCGTTTAAGGTAGTATGCCAAGCGTGAGGCTGTGGCAGCTGAAGAGCAGGCACAGTGCCTGTTCTCTCACGTTTACAAGGGGGCAACGATTTCCTCCAGAAGAGCAGAGAAGCCAGCAGAAGAAATATATATTTCTCAGTTGCCCCGACTCTGCTTTTTTTTAAAGCATTCTTTTATTTGCTGCTATTGTGCATTTTCAGCTGATATCACTTACCTTTTCCAAAAGCTACTGAGTAAGTGCAGCTACCACTATTGCAGTTGGTGCAGCCATACCCAAGCCAGAACGTGAGCCCAGTACTCTGCTCCCAGTGTAACCACAGCAATGTGAAGCCGTGCATCTGAGATAGAGCAGAAGACATGTTTAATATCTTCTTCTCAAGGAGTCAGTTGATAGAATGGGAAATACAACAAGCCTTGTGTCCATTACACAATATGTTTTGTCTGGGAAACACTAGGGAAATGACCACTGCTGTGAAAAAAATGTTTCTGTAGACTGTCCACGTTTACTCTATTGGCTAGGTAGTGGCCATCTCTGAGCTGACATATTTTACAGGTTCAAGGTGGTTTCTACCTTCTTCATTATTAAGGTAGAGTGCTCCCCCCCTAGTTCCCTGGATGGTAACATCACATATTTCTTCTCTTTATGTTTAGGAGAGGGGGAAATTTTTAGCTAGGGGTCCTCACCGGGCATTGCTTCTGAGAAATTAGTAGCAGCATTCCTTAAAACACAGGCAGACAGAAAAAAAACAAAACATCAAACACAAAACTTCTTAAAACTATCAGTTAGGTTTCAATCAATTAATTTATTTCAATTCAGTCCAATGGATTGTCAGTCTATGAAGATGAATAAAAGACACTTCTGGCAGAGGTCCTATTACCTTCAAGAGAAGGACTCACTGATGCATCAAAACTCAGTTTGAAACACCTGAGGCAATTAGAGAAATGTGCTGTTACCACATCAAAGGCACAGTATCATAATCAGTTCAAGCCAGTTTGAAAAGTTGTCGCCACTGATGGAGCAAGTTCTTGCCCTTGGCCACACATGCCTGCTGCCCCTGCCACACTGGCACACAAGGTGACATGGATGAGTTTGCTGATACCACTAAATACTGACCTTACCAAAATAAAAGGTTGTGTTTCAGCTGGATCAGAGGAGGAGACATGAATGCATTGTCAGGACAAAATCACCACTCTGGTGAATAGCGCAGTCTTCGATCACTGCCCCAACAGCATGACTGATCAGTGACTTTGTATTCAAAGAAATCTGGTCTGCCTGTGGTTAAAAGTCCTTTTGAACAGTTTTTTTTAAAAAGGCTCAAGAAGTTGTATTCAAGTTGCTTTTTATAAGCCCTATGCTTTCTAATATAACAACTGGAGAACTCATAACATTTTCCAAAAATCACTAGAATTCTAAATATTCTAAGCCTTGGAATACTTATGATGAGGTTTCATGATAATAAATACTATACCTTCTCTTTATTACATCATTGAGTGAAGGAGATGTCATTTAAGTCAGTTGTGGGCCCATGATCATCACTGTTGAACCACTCAGAAAAAACAACATGGGATTCAGGCTGACTTTTATGCATGCGTGCTGGCTTTATACTAATTGTTAGCAATTATCTTATACAATTAACAATTGTTAAACTGCTCTCAGATCAATATTGAGTTCCTAATTATATTAGTAATTCTTCTGTCTAACATATTTGATGCCAGGACATTACTTCTTTAGCACTGATAGATCAGAATTAAGTTACAGGAGTAGCCAAGCTAGGACTTAGGCTTGTCCTTTTTGGCCCTGAATAAGGCTGACCAAAAATATATTAAATCAATAATATATTGCTCAAAGGTTCCATTACTTCACCAAGAAAGTGTTGAAATATTTTTTAATTAGTATTTTACTGTCTGAACACCTTTCAGATTCTCATCTATTAGTCGTTGTTGGGCTTAATACTGTTTCTTCTGTGGCTTAGAAACTTTTATAACATATAGTCTACTTGAGTACATGTGTTTGACTTAATTTTCCTCACTGTAAAAACTAGCGGTATAGACATGGGAATAGAGAAGCTGGCTGTCGGAATCCTCTGCCATCACAGAAACATCATCACAATTCCCAGGTAACATTATCACCCATTTTGCATTGTCACTCTTCTTCAAAGCAATTTAGGTTATTAATCCAACTTATCCCCACTAGAACATTGTTCCAGAGTCTTATTTTTCCAATGGTCTTGATAATTGTTTGATTTCATAATGCAGCAAATTGCAGTACGTTGTCCCCTTTCACTGGGAAGCCACCACATTATTTATGTTTTCTATGACAAACATGATGAATTATAGTTACAAGAGAATTTTAGGTGAAGTTTAGTTACAAAAGAACTGTAGCAATAGCAAGACATAAATTTCTTAACTCAGATTGAAAGATAATGCATTCATCGACAGCTTTTTTTCATTGTTATACCTCTGCAATAAACTTAAACAACTTATGAATTGCTCAGAACAATGAACTCCATTCAGCTTGCATCGTTATCTCTGTTGAAAACCAATGCAAATGAGGTGTGCACAATTAATGACATAGGTCTTCTCTTTCCTAATATGAGACTGAATTTTTCATTGGTAAATCATAGTATGCCTGGATCGCTGATGGCATAATGGGGAATTACATTTCAAATTGACTTTAAAATTAGTTACTTCCTTTACACTTTCAATCATTTAATAACTAAGCACTTAAATCTTCAAGTGATCATTTGTATTTCATTGTCCCTCCTTTTCAGTACTAGGTAAGAAATAATTAGAAAGCTATCTTCTTTGCGGCTCCTTTCATTTAAAAATAATACCTATTATTATGTGTGTAATCAGGAGTAGAGTGGGATCATTTTAAATATATAAAATTAAAATGAAATTACATCTGATAGCTCCAATAAATTAATAAAATTAACACTATGACTATTTTTGCACAAAGATTCCTTAACATTTCTCTAGAATAAAAAACTTATATTCATTTTGTCTTGGATTTTATTCTATAACTTGTATTAGAAACATTTATGTATATTTTTTAGCCTATTTTTGTCTTAGTAACAAGGATGCTACTATAAGCTACAGAAAACAAGTGATAAATTTAATGTGTATCATAAATATATTAAAAAATATAACATTAAAAAATCTTTTTGAGTGAAAAAGCTAGGAGTAGTTGCAATTTCACATTTATGACATGGAAACATTTTGTTGAAAACATGTTCTAGTTTCAAAATGAATGCAAAATTATTTTTTTATATAATTAGCATACATACTTGCAAGGGTTCAGACAAAATTAGAATTCAGTCAAGATGAAAACCTACTTAACATGCACAAAAAGAGACCCACAATTGGAGACTGGAAGGGAGTTAGGCACAATAGTGGGAATACATTATTCAAAATGTCACTCAGCAATCCACTTTGGAATAATATTAGTTATACACTGATTCTCCTGTTTGGCAACTCAGAACATATTTTGGTTCAAAACAGGAAAACAAAGGTACTTCATATAGTTCTGCTTGGGAGGGTGGGAAAAAATGGAACATTTTCAGACTGTTTCAGGAGAAATCCCTCTCAAATTAAATCTGGCTGCTGTCTTTCACCTTTTTTTCACTCAAAAACCATAATGCCCCTACGCACAAAATTCTGGGCAGATTTCTCAAACTCATCGATGTACCTGCCCCAGTGTTTTAGCTCATTAAGTAAAAAGTAATGGGGGTTAACATGGACTAGTTTGAAACAAGAAGCAGGGGAAAACCCCCACTTTATAGAAACTCTAAGACTTTTCAGGAGACAAAAAAAAAAGTTCATTTAACTTGTTCTAAGCTTGGAGTTTAATTCAGATGTTTCCTCAAGGCTTTCAGAGAAGGAGAGTTGGGAAGGAGAAAGAAACGCACTGTGGAATGGCTGGAAAATGTAGCAGAAAAGACAGTATATGTGGCACGAACAGTTATGGAAAACTGGCAGATAGTGACAGAAGAGTCAATTGACAAGAGTAGAGGTCAGCATAAAAGAAATCAGTATTAAGGCCCTGAAGCATGGAGAAAAATGTCTACGCACTAAACAAAATTGTTTACTTAGTTTTGATTTATAGCTGCTGCATCATGAATTTCAGTTACAGTTAGCTGCATAAGACAACATTTCTCTTCAATCCAGACCTTGCCAGTAAATGAAAATATCTGATTCTCAAAACAACCTTTCAGAAAGAGTATTAGGTAACATAGGACTGATGAGTAACTATGGTGTTATTAAAATTAATCTAATCTAATGTACTCCCTAAGTCTAATAGTTAGTCAGTTCATTCGTTGTTCCACTCTCAAAAGCTGAAATGAAAAATTAACTGGCAAAAAAACACATTTATGAAAGGCAAGTTTATAAAAATCAAAACATTATATAGGTCCAAGCTTTGCCTCATGTTCACAAGTAGCAATCAAGTTACTTGCTTATTGATGGCGAGTGAGGTGCTTGACCATTAACCTTCCTGGGTGCTATCAGACACCGAAAATGCCTTGAATCCTTACTAGTGTCATGGGGTACCAACATTTGAGAGCTCTTTAGTTTCTTGCAGCCATCTCACGTCAAACTGCTCCGCAGCCACAGACAGTTGTTCAACCAGCTGTTCTGGCCAAGGGTCGTCCTTCTTCAGCTCGTTAATTCTGCCTTTTACCCATAGCTTTTCACAAAAGGAGTTCTGGGGTTGCACTATCCAGGGTGACTTTGGCAGAAGTTAAAGAGCACTCACACAAGTCCTTCTGCAGATAATGTCACAACAGTGATAAGTCAAGGCCCTGCTGGCTCTAGCACAGTAAACCCCAGAAAAAGTTGTCTGCTTATAGGCTGAAGCTTGCATTGTGCATATGGGATCAACTTAATGAATTAATGAGTTAGTGAGGTAATGTAATACAGGTAGGTAATGGCTGAGGGGTGCATTGTACAGAAGCCTTTGTCTTCACTTTTGCAAACTTGTGAATAGATGGGAGTATAGAGAGTGCAGTTCCATGTTTTGGATATTGAACAAGTGGGACAAATCTCACAGATCTTCAGAAAAAATTCCAGCACTTAGAAAGCATTTCTTCAGCACACTGTCTGGTGTAGCTGGGCCCACTGGGACATGGAAAGATGTTCATTGCAGAACGCATGGACTTCAGAGTTTTTTGCTTTCTAGCTGCTTAGAATCACCTCCCCGTAAGATACCACTTCTATGGCAGAACAAACCATGTGAGTATTCTTCATCCACTGCAGTGCAAAGCCACTTAAACTAATTTAAGATACATTTTCACTGAAGCAAATGAGGTATATTGATGTAGTCGGTTCTAGCATTGCTGAACACTAACCTCCAGTAAAGGTTTGATAAGCGAAAGTCGCAACTTAATAAAATCAGTCCACTGAAATTCAATACTGGTTATCCATTCTACAAATAATCGTTTCCTGCAGGTCACTGCAAATGTGTAAAACCTGGCAATGTCTTAGCAATAGCTAGAAGTAGGAAATGTACCTCCTGAGCAGTTTCACCTCTACTCTTAGACATACCAGATGTGACAATTAGAAGCCACCTTGCCTCTTATTAAGATGATTTCTAAAGCCATAGTGAACGTTGAGCACCGAAGAATTACCTTTGATAGTGTCTCCTTTGGTCATATCTTTTATTTCAATGTTTTCAGCACTGATCATAGTGATGCTATGTGTAAGTAGTCCTGCTTAGTGTAAGCAGGTGGCAAAGCATTTGCCTGATCAGGGATACAAGAAACCAAGGTGTTTAGTGAATGAGGAAAACAAATGAAAGGGCCAGCATAAAACTGCTATCTTGAGTTGCTGTTAGAAAATAAAATGCAGAACTTCACCTACCATGAAAATTTTATAGAATGAATATTAATGTTATGAAAAAGTAGGGTGGATTTGCATTATGTATTTGACTTGTCCCTGGAGCGCAGAGACTGACACAGAATTGTGACTGCATTAACTATAGCTAAATTTTAATTGAAGATGATTGATTGTTGAGCAGTCTGTTAATTAACCTCTTTATTCTGCATTTTCCTACAGAATCTGAAATGTCCTTTCAAAGTAAGTTTTCCAACTCAACCATCAAAAAATGCGGGCATGAGCTTCACTCACAAAAGATTCCTTGTAATAGCAATCCAGGAAAAAGCTCAAAGGTCCTCAGACGCTGATAAGGGATTGGTCCTCATAATACAGAGGTAAGCTCTCACATCTCCATTTTAATAACCAAGAGACAATAAATTAATAAAAAAATCTGTGCCCACAAGAACCTCTCACCCCCACCCCCATCTAAATGCAACCAACTTGGTTTCCTTTGAGCTTTTATTTCTCCCCTTCATCTTGGATTTAGAATTAAATACATGTTCATCCACAAAATAAAATATCTTCACCAGTTCCGCATTCTTTGCTAACAGGTTTGTACAATATATCTGATTTCTCATCCTGGCGTAATATAAAGGTTAGATTTGTGATATGAATGATTAAAATAATTTGCCCATGATAAGAAAGGATGCTTATTTCCTAACGGAAAACAACTTCTTTCTAAATCAGGTACTTTTCTCAAACAGTCGTGTGTACTATGAAGGAACCTTCTACATCCAGTGACATAGAGAAAGGGAGGGGTCCTTCTGTAGTCAATAGCAGTCACTACAAGTAGTTGTTTTACATCTAATCAGCCGTCACTCCATCACTCTCCAGCTGCCCCACAAATACCATCTTTGAAACATCTTGTCAGTGACAGTCTAATGCAAATTTCAGCACCTTTACTTTACAGTGCAAAACAGATCATGATTCACAGAAAACTAGAAGGAAAACAAGGCAGTTAAAATGATTTACTTGTTTTGGGATGGCACACTGTACCATTCAGATTGAGATTTAGGGCAGGATTAATCTAAACACTGAAGTCATCTCAACGCTGGAGGACTAAGCCAAATTGTTTCTCTGCACTCCCTCAGTGTGCGTCCAGGAAAAGAGATAGACACCACCAGACGGTGATCACCCCATCCTAACACGGGTGTCAGAAGTAGTGTGATGAATTGCTTCCTAAGGTACCTATCTCTTTTCACTGACTACAGGGGAAGCACAGACTAGACATCTTATTTGATAGGCTAAAATTAGGTGAGATTAAGGCTACCCAGCTGCTCCAAAGTCAGACAGCATTTATTTTCCTTTTACATACTTCATGGAAGGCGCAGATAGCAGGATAAGGAAAGGATGAGCAGAGCTCGGTGAGTGGGTAGTTGTTTGATATTTCTTTTTACACTCACCTCTTAACCTGCGCCCCATCCATTATTTACTGCATACCATCTGAATGTTGCACTGAATAGAGAACCACTCATTTTCTCATGGGCTTTTCCATGCTGCTCTCATTGTAGTACTCTATTTCTCTGCAAATATTAATGAATTTATCTTCCTGACACCCTGGTAGTATTATCTTCCTCTTACATGTTGTGAGGGAGATGCTGAAAAAAAGTAAAAACAGTCCCCTAATATTGTTTCCTCCCATGTAACATGCTTTCGAGATGGATTTTTCAGAGCAGTTACCAATTTTAGGCCTTTGTAATGTTGAAGTACAGTTCCTGTTCACTTCTGCTGCAATTATTGCTGCTTAGCATTCAGCTGAGTGGTCTCTAGGTGTTTTAAGATGGATACCCAGAAAAAGGAAGAAAAATCAAGCACCCAAATGCCTCTGTTTGAAATTCTCTACCTTATCCTGGGCTGCATCAAAAGAAGCATGGCCAACAAGTCAAGGCACATGATTCTGCCCCTCTATTCCACTCTTGTGAGATCCCACCTGGAGTACTGCATCCAGCTCTGGGTTCGTCAACATAAGAAGAACATTGACCTGTTGGAGCAAGTCCAGAGGAGGGACACAAAGATGATCAGAGGGCTGGAGCACCTCTCCTATGAGGACATGCTGAGAGAGTTGCGCTTGTTCAGCCTGGGGAAGAGAAGGCTCCAGGGAGACCTTATAACAGCCCCCCAGTACCTAAAGGGGGCTACAAGAAAGATGGGGAGGCACTCTTTATGAGGGAGTGTAATGAAAGGACAAGGGGTAACAGTTTTAAAATTAAAGAGGGGAGATTTAGATTAGATATTAGGATTAAATTCTTTGCTGTGAGGGCGGTGAGGCACTGGAACAGGTTGCCCAGAGAAGCTGTGGATGTCCCTTCCCGGGAAGTGTTCAAGGCCAGGCTGGATGGGGCTTTGAGCAGCCTGGTCTAGTGGGAGGTGTCCCTGCCCAGGGCAGGGGAATTGGAACTAGGTGATCTTTGAGGTCCCTTCCGTCCCAAACCATTCTACCATGTATGACACACTTCCCAACATTTGCAACTGAGAAGATTCAGGCTTTCTTCACTTTGACTCATTCCCTGTCTGAATACCCTTCCTGTATCTCCCTTCCTGGCTGGCAGATCCGTGGCTTTTTGGGCTGCTCGCTGCTAGATGCTTCATATATCCTCAGACATAAACAGTCACAATCCAAGCCATGTCCCAGGCCCCCTGCCAATGTGAACTAGCTCTTGTAAGACCGTGCCTAGATGGAGTGGCAGGTGTGTACTGTACTGGGGACAGAAAGGGCCAGTTAAAAAAAGAGGCACATAAACCAAACTTGAGCATGGGACCCCTGATCATCAATGTGGCTGGCTCTTCTTTCCCTAAAAGAAATTCCCACAAGAACAGGGGTAATTATGTCCTTGGACCCCCGGGGCACCACAGAGATCAGAGGGTGACAAGCTTCGTAGAACAGGCACCCATCCTGCTTGAGGAGCTGTGCCTGAGAAGTGTGGGCATAAGCCTCTCGATGCCACTTGGTTTCAGCAGCAGGAGTTGGTCCCTGGTCCTTGTATTTCACAGAAAAATACTCCTCCAGTGCTGTGCAGTGAGAGTGGGCCCCGCTGCAAGACAGAATGACCTGCCAATTTTTGGCTGAAGGGTGTGACTCTCCTCTTTCCGCAGCTCTGCCGGCATGGTGTCAGGCTGGAAATAAATGCATTGAACAGTACGTGCTCTTCTACTACTTTGTTAAGAAAACAGTGGTAGTAGTGTTGTAGCTGGGATGGGCTGAAGACCACAAGAGCAGCAGGGTTTGCAGGAAGATGTATTTTTTAATTATGAAATAATTAAAAATAATTTTAAAATCACCTCATTCTATAAGTTATACTTTTATTTCAAAACCAGGCTTTTTTTTTTTCCCCTGTGTTAAACATCCCCGACTCCTAAAAAGTAACAAAAGAAAGTGGGTTGGTTTTTTTTTTTTTCTGAAAGGTTTGCTGCCAGAAAAATGTTTTTGCCAATGCTGAGATCTGTCCAGGCTGTGTGGCAGGGGTACACCAACTGGATATGTTAGCTGAATAAGCTTTATTATTTCAGTGAATTTCAATTACTCTATTAAAATAAAACAGACCAGTGCACTTAGGAGTAAAAGAAAAAAATTATAGGGAAAAAAAAAAAAAACCATGGTTTGATTTTAATTTTTTAATTTAATCAAAGTTAAATCAAGATAAGCGCAAATGGTAAATTAAGATAAGCACAAACGGTGTTTATAAAATCAGGTTAAGTCTTGGCTAGTAAATTGGTATAAAAATAAAATGTGAACAGGATATTCAGTATTGCCAAGCCAGTGGATTTCCAAAGTTAAATATGGGATTAATCAGAGTCCATTAATCTTAATTTTCCATCTGACCAATATAAAGAAATTTTATTTTATCAGTCTCATTGATCATTTTTACCATTTACATTTTTTAGCTTGCACAAACCACTCATTTATTGCTACATTCCTGCTTTTAATGGGAATCTTTTCTGTAGGAAATTGTGCAAAAAATAGATTTGACATTGCGCTGCTGCTGTCTTCACAAGTCCTTCTTTATCTCTGCATCCATTAGCTGACTGTTTGCAATATGGATTTATTTCAGTCTGCTTCTTGCACCATCAAGGCCTTTAAATGAAGTTCTACCCCTGTACATGAAAAGACTTCTTAATTCATAGTTTCACATTATGGAGAGATTAACAGTAGAAGGTTATTAACAGTGCAAGGTTATTAAGAGCATGTTTAATATTATTTGAGCGATAGCAGAATCCCATGGAATCCCATTTTGATATAACTTTATTAGCGACAGAAGTATTCAGCTCATTCCATGCTTTTTCTTAGAACGACCAATAATAAATTACTGCAAATCAGTATGCATTTTAAGCTCCTTTTCAGCTAGCAGTCGACAATTTTGTGGTCTATTAGAGTCTGTGGTTGCTCAGGGTAAGCACTGCGAAATGAATGCACTTTACCAATGGCAAAGCTAATAACAGTATTACTATTATTTCACAGAAATTTCTTTCTGGTTTACATATAATCATGGCAGATACATTTGGAAGTTTTTCAGTTCAAGCCTAGCATTCAGTAGGCTAATTTCCTAAACTCTGACCAGAGCCAGATCTCATCATGTTTCACTTCAGTGTAACCCAGGGAGGAGGAGAATGGGGGAAGCATGGAGACTCTATCAGTTAATTTGGTTTGTAAGGTGCTAGAGGTGTTCATTTCTGGATCTAACTGGGGCTTACAGTTAGCCACTCCGAGCTTTGTTACTAATCCTCAGCAGAAAGTCTTCTCGCCCAGAGCTCAGCTGTCATCAGGGATAGCCCAGGAGTGTATTTTCCCCTGCCTTGCCACAGGCACCCACGCGGACACGAACCCGACCAGACCTGCGACTAGGAAACCCTGTCAAGATCTCTCACAACACCTGTGCTGGAGGACAGTTCCACCATCAAACCATATGTCAGCTGTAAACATCTTAAACTGCCCTGACTGTTTATAAAGTAATCACTAGTCTAAGCTCTTAATCAGCACCTACGCTGAAAACACCGTAGACTTAGAGGAGTCAGCTAATACATTAAGAGCATACACCTACACAGAGCAAAGAAAAGTCGTCTTCTCCTCGTCCAGGTAATACCTTCCCCATAAAGTTCCTAAATCTCACAACTGGTCTCAATTCTTATTCCTGTGTGATTTTCTCACAAATTTCTTGCAAAACCAACCTCAATGCACAAATGCTCACTTCTTTAAAAACACTTGTTCTAGTTTTCCACTAGAAAAACAGAAGGTTGATTTGCTGTTCAAGGATAGACGTATTTGAATTTTGTGACCCAACTATGCTTAACCCTAGGAGCCTTTTTTTAACAGTACTTTGTTCGTTTATTTACATTCCTGGCCGTTGCACAGCATCTGCAGCATATCCTGTGGGATGCTTGTATAGATGAGCCCTTGGCAGTTATCAGTGCTTTTTAATCTTCATATCGCCCAGCCCTACTCAGACAAGGGCTGTAGTGTAGTTCCCAACTTCATTTTCTCTCTTGTCAAAACCAATTTAATAGATTTCCATCCTTTCTCAACCCAGTTACTCATTCCCCGCCTTGTACAACAATTTATCACCCCCTTAGCTGTGCCTGTGTCGCAGGACAATGCGTGTTCAGTGCCATGCTCTAAATTAGATGAGTGAAATAATCTGGGTTGAAAAGACATATTATTTTTTTTTTCTGGAGGATTTTTCTTAGCTTAGAACATTTTCCTGATCCTATTGAGTAAAATTTTATCAACAACTCCACTGGCAGAACCGAAGAGATAAATATCAGTACAGGAATGGAAGAAAGCAGCCAGAGAGGGAAACATTGTCAGAGGGAAAACTGTTCATGAACCCCCATCCTTAGATGCTGTATGTTTTAGTTGCTTCTCTGGGGAACCAGAACTCCTGTATTCCATGATATGGAAACCCTGCAGTGCAAAGAAATCATGAGAACAAATTTGGTAATAGCTATGAAATCCACAGATTTCACAGAGCTTTAAAAATCCACAGAATGCTTTGGAATTTTTATTCGGACAGGAAAATTGTTATTTGGTTCCTAATTTTATTGCCTATTGAGCTTTCTGCCCGGCTCCAAAATTTGCAGCTCTGTTAGAGCTGACTTTACATTTTTCATTTGAAAATCTATTTTTCTGATTCAGAACAGGGTTTTGCTTCACCATCATGCACAAAGTTTTTTTGCCTGCCTTCTTTGTAGCCTGAGAGTGTGAGATAATTGACACGGAACAGACAAAAGCTTGAATACATAACCTGTGACATCTGTGAAACACACGGTCTTTCTGTACACAGAGCATAAGAATAGCCAAAAATAAATTGTTCAGTCCGTGGCCAAGATCCTGACACGCAATGAATATCCCTAAGGCACCTTGCCTTTAGGTATGCGCAAGAGGTATGTAGGGCTTACGCACCCAGCTGGAGTGGTAATATTTTTAGATTTGCGTTGAAGTATGGATAGCTTTGGAAGTGGTTACTTTGCAAAGGAATATCTAGGTAGCTCAAAGATAAACTGGTGCACTACGTGCTCACCGTCTCTGAGGAAGAGCAGAAGGAAGTTAAAGGAGTGGAGCACCTCTCCTATGAAGAGAGGTTGAGAGAGTTGTTGCTGTTCAGCCTGGAGAAGAGAAGGCTCTAGGGAGACCTTACAGCAGCCTTCCAGTACCTAAAGGGGGCTACAGGAGAGATGGGGAGGGACTCTTTTTGGGGGAGTGATGTGAGAGGATGAGGGGGTTACAGTTTTGAGCTGAGAGAAGGTAGATTTAGATTAGATATTAGGAAGAAATTCTTTACAGTGAGAGTGGTGAGGCAGTGGAACAGGTTGCCCAGAGAAGCTGTGGATGCCCCATCCCTGGAAGTGTTCAAGGCCAGGCTGGATGGGGCTTTGAGCAGCCTGGTCTATTGGGAGGTGTCCCTGCCCGTGGCAACTAGAACTAGATGATTTCGAAGGTCCCTTCTAACCCAAAGCATTCTATAATTCTATGAAATGGTGAAAAATCGAGACTATTTTAGCCAAATGTATCACGTGAGCAGAATGGAAAAAGAGGAAGGTGAGGCCAAAAGAGATGCCAGGCAGGGATGTCATCTGGCGTGTGGGGTCCGGATCAGGGCCAGTGAGGGGAGCCATGGCCAGACACAGCCCAGGGTGTCTGAGCAGGGCTGTGCAGATGGGGATGGGCCAAGAGACTGTCCCTGCTGCCGCGGAATAGCCAGCGCGGGGACTGGTGGCCCTGGGGGAGCTGACATGGGGTCCTGGGCCAAAGGCAGGTGGGGGGAGCCCTGGGCTGGGCAGAGACAGGGAGACATGGCAAGCAGAGAGTCAGGTCAAGGAGCAATGGGGTGAGGGAGGATAATGTCGTAAGATAAATCTGCCAGAGCTCATTTGGCATGGGTTAGGTGAGACATTACAATGAGAAAAAAAAAAACCAAAAACAGAACCAAACCCTAGCAGATTTAACAGTTTGCTGAACACAGTTTTTAATGATATTGATGTAGAAATAAAACATACTCTATGCCTCTAAGCCCCTGAAAAGCAATCATAAAATTACTGCAACCAATAATCATACCACAATGGAAACAGAAATGTGAAGTAAATTTTTAAGGCCTCATCTTGCCCAGTATGTGAGAGGAGGGGAGCCTGCTCTATTGTTAAACAACATCACAGAAAAGATTTGAGAGACAAAAGTTCTTGCAAATATGTTTTCATTCAAGCCTGCCTGATCCTGCCTCCTTCCTGCTCCCACTACATTCCTGATTAAAAAAAGAACAGGGTTTGATATGTGGCTATCTTGCTGCTCTTATCTCATGTGTCTCTATGGGCTATTAGCACCCAAAGGGAAGATAAATCTTTTACCCCCTTCTGCCTTATTTTATGTATAGGTAACGTTGGTTTTAAAAAAAAAAAAAAACATAAAAAAAAAGAAGTAGAGAGCCAATCAGGCTTGAAAAAATAAGATCTCATTCTCACTGGAAGATTCTTCTGAAGGACTGAAAAGCTCTCTGCATCTTTCACAGCAGAGGGACAGGCAGTGGATTTCACAAGGCAGTGGCTGGGCGTTTGGGCAAACTCGATCCCCCTGATACCCCCGTTCCCGACTCGTACCACCCATGTCTCAGGGGCTGTGTGGAAAAGGAGACTGAGGAACCAGAGACACTTACTCACTCTTTTACATCGGCTTATCCCTAAGAAACGTGTTTATCTACAGACCTCCAAACAAGAGGGCTAAGTCCATGGAAGCACTGAGATGTGGGAAGGATCTGCCCGCTTTATTGTGCTTTCTTCAGATTTCCCTTCATTCAAATTCTTTAAGAAAAGAAAACATAATCTTCCTTTTCTGAATGATAAATCTTGCTGTACTTCGGAGACGGTTATGAAAAGTACTTGTTCTAAGCTACAGAGTTTAACATTTTATTCTGAATTTGAAGTAAGAATTAGTCCTCTGCAATTCTCTTACTGCTACTTGTGGAGAGTTTATATTTCATATGAGGCTGGATCACATCAAATAACTAAAAAATGTTTTTTCTCCAGTGATAGTTTCTAATTACTGCTCAGCTATAATACTGAATGAGGAATTAGATGGGCAGTAGAATGACATAGAGTTTGAGTTTGACATAAACATTCAAAATGAAAAATAAACTCACCCAGAGTGAAGGAGAGGAAAACAACAACATATGCAACCCATTTTATAATTCAGGAGAGTCTTGAACATTTCAGCTATTGCTTCAGCTTGGCAGAACTAAAGCCAGAAAAAGGCAGATTACCAGAACTCCCCAGCTTTAGAGTTTGTATGAAGACAAGGTGATTTATTTTGTTGACTTTTTCTACAGAGCTTTATGTTCTGATTTATTGATGTATGATGCTGGTTCCATAGGCCTAGTGTGAAAAGTTTTTAATTTCCAGGTACCGCTTTCAAGCTGTCATTTCACAAGATGCTGTCCCTAACCACGCATTCCTGCCTCCACATATTGTACCACCTCCACAGTTGTGTCAACACAACTGTTTGTGGAACTGTAATCTAAACTGGATCACTGAACTGATTTGGATTAAAAATAACATTTGCTTTGGAGGGGACAGGGCGTGGGAATGAGCAACTGGGGGCAGAAAAGGGCCAGCTGAGATGGAGGAAGGAGAAAGGATGGGAACCCATTAAACTAGTCTTACCACTGAAGTTGAGCTATTGTGAAACTGTGAATTGATGATACTTACCTTTCAGCTAGCATAGCCATGCTTTTCCCCTAGTATTAATCAAATTAGACACATTGAACTCTCATTCTCATCACATTTAACGCAAACAAGGGGACAACTTCCATGACGAGCTTATGAGCTGTCAGTCAAGATGACATCCATTCCCTGTCCTGTTCATACTATACCAGGTGAGTCAGAAGCAAACAGCGCTACTGCAAATGTCTAACCCAGACCACAGGGAGGTCAGTGAAGGTACACCTTCCTAAATAAGAAAGAGCCAGGGAGTGAGCTCTAGCCCTGTTCTTAATCATTGCCACAGGTGATTTGTTAGCTTGCTCCCCAGCCCTGCACTGGCCTGTCACATCTTGCTCGTTCAAGGCAATTCTTTTATAAAAAGGACTAACCTAAAGCAGTGTGGGTACAAGCCAGTGGAGATATGGGGGCTTCAAGCCAGTTACTCATTCCTATCCTGCTTTTGTTATGCAGTATCAAGAGACCTGACTGCCTTCCCTTTGCTTTCATCAGGCTTTAGGTCAGGATCCAGAAACTGGAATGCGAAACAAGTTATTCATGCTTGAATTTCACACAAAGAGATGTAAGCAACACAAATACACTTGTAGCCCCTCCGTATATTTAGCTTAAAATAGATGTGGAACTAAAGGAATTCAGGGACTGAATTAGAAACTGACTCAATGAAAAGATGATTCCTTCTTGTAAAAAGTCACTGTGATTACCCAGTGATCTGGAATAATAATTTAATGACATCAGTATGTCAAGTAAACAATTCCACAACCAAACACTGGAGTGACCCACATGTAATTTCCTTATTTATAGCACAAGTACTAACAGCACATAAAATTGTAATTAAATATACTAGCTCGTTTGCCATAGATTAATCAAATAGCTGCTAAAATCATTGCTAATATGTCATCAGCTTGCATAATGCTTTTGTCATATCTTAAAATATTATTTCATGTATTTATGTCAGCTTTCTCCTAATGAACAATCATTTCCCAGATGCCCTATCAATCCCCATAAATAAAAAGCCTAAGTAATTTGCTAATTTGTAACAGTGAGGATATAGTTAGACTTTCGTTATCAAAACACCCTTGGGATTATGGCTGGAAGCAAAGTGGTTCTCTTTAACAGAAAAAGATATGATCTTACGTCCTTTTGTGAAGAAAATCTGCATCAACAAATTAGTGTTTCTTAATTTTCTAATAATTATTCTTTTACTAGCTGTAGACCCACAAATAGATGTGATTCTGTTCTGAGCTAGGATACAACCAAGTACAATATCTAAGTTAACACACCAAAGTCATGTTTGATGGATAAAAAAAAAGTCAAGATTTATGATTTCTCTGAATGCCATGTCTGTGAACACTCTGATAGAAATAGTGGGTAGTCTTTGTGGGCAGAGACATTCAAATGCTCTTCCTTAATTTTGCTTAAGCGAAGGTTATTTTTCAACAAGGTTATGATTGTCACTACCATAGACCAATTAGTGCCCCGTGTGTTATCTTTTGCCAAAAGTGTTATGTAATTCTTCATGTATTGTGGCTCCCATAGGGAGCATTTGACAGCTAATGACCCCCAGAAATAACTAATCAGGCTTCAGCTACAGGGGCAATATATTTCCTTCTAGCACAGGTTGCCATGGTGTGTAAGTTTTTGCCTCCTGTACCAGAGGCAGAGCAATGTGACATTGCCGTTCCTCCTTCTGATCATGACCGTCTTTATCCCGTTAAGAAATATCATAGTTTTTCTCATATTATTCCGATTTCACCCACAGGCACCCGACAAAATAAAAAACAAACCCAGAATTTACAAAATTCACATTGCAATGTTTTTTCACAGAAGTAGTTGCCAGATTCTAATTGGATGCAACCTGTAAGGTTTTGGAGGATAAATCTGTACCCTCTGCCTCAAAGAAGAGTTGCAAAAGGGAATGACAGTCTGCCTATCGGCAAATGCCTCCACATTTTTATAACATCCAAAAAATGCAATAATGGAAAAGAAGATCCAGTGAACAATAGCTTTGTGACTGTGTTGTATGAGAAGAAATAGAGTTCAAAGATCATGATTTAACTTGACTCTTAGAAATGGAACAAACAGAGCAGGATGATTTTCCAAATTCTGGAACAGGGAGATCTGCAGTGTCTAGCGTGACAAGTGATTTCTGGGACATGGTTTCACACTACGAAAAGTTTATCCGCAAGACTTTCAGTTCCATGTTCAACCTCACGGCATGGTGCCACAAACAATTTTTCAGCAGAGCTGAGGGTCCGGTCTCAGCCACATTCCACAGTGCAGGGCAGCAGGAGGAGAAAGGGAAAAGAGTATCTAAAGCCAGTGTTCTCACTGAGCACTTTATGCTATGAAACCACATCTTGAATGTATTAATTTTCAGATCCTCACATTAGGCAAATCAAAAGACTAGAAAACACAAGCCATTCTAAAAAATGAAGACCTTTTAATAACAGTTCAGACTAAACTGCCAAAGACTGACACACCAAAACCACCACACACACAACAAAGAAGAGTATATTTAGTTCTAGGAGTTATTTATCTAATTCCTACATTTAAGGTATGTCAAACAAGGAGTACAAAGATTATAGCTTTTGGTCTGTGTCAGGCAAGAAATTTTGTTTTAATTAATGTTTCTGATATACAGATATCAGTTTCTTCTTGTAGGGATTGAAAAACTCTGTAGGACAGCAATGGGTTCCATAAATAAAACAAAGGAATTAAAACCTGCAAAGCATTACTGGCAAGCCTGACCAGATATTTCCTAAAGCTATAGCTAATGTCATTGCAAAGAGCAACTGAAGTTGCTGTGGAATAAATTAATTGTTTTGTGGAGATAACTGGCAGAAATTTTGTTCCCTTAGATATGGAAAAACAGAGTGAGAACTATTTCTAAAATACCTAGAAGCTGTGGCTTTAAGCCAGTTTTCCAGCAACTTGATAACTAATAAGATTTATATAAAGCATAGGATGTCCTGTGTTTCTAAATTTATAGCCAGAAAAAAGTCAGCAAGACTGTACAAATACATATATTTTGCTTCAAAATTTAGCTGCAAATACTACTTGCTTAGGCTCAGATTAAAAGTTCCATTTGAAAACTCCAGCGGACTGAACGGGGATCACCATAACCCCTGTTTGGGTATCAGTGAAAGGCTCAACACAGTTTTATTAATGGTTAAGAATAGCGTTCTGTTTCCCCAGCATGACTCATGAAGATGAATAGGCAATTATGTAAGACAGCTTTTGGTAAGTATGGAATGACATAAAATGTGTCATTTTAGTTACAAAAACTTAGGACCATTTTATGAAATGCTATGTTGTTTTCTCCCAACAGCTCCAATAGGTATTAAAGGGTTGTCTGTTTCTCAAAAATGAGAGCTTGTTTTGCTAAAAGTTATGTTGATAAATTTTATAGATAGATTACTGCATATTACTAACATTTATTGAAACTAAATTGCCAGATACTAATAAGGATTCAGGAGAACAAAGAAAACAAGATGCTCAAGGACAAGATTCCTGGTTGGTGTAAATCACAATAGTTCCTAGATTTCAAAGAATGTGTCTGTAAAGATTTCATTCTGTAACTACACAGATGCAGACAACACTTTAATGAATTTATTTTTCCCTTGAGGGTCTACATACAGATTCCTGCTCATCCATCCATTCTCTCTCACAGCAATCTGCACATTCAGGACCTACCCAACGTGATCAAGACTCTTGGGAAAACAAAGTCATAAATTATCTAGAATCAGAACTTTGGGAAAGGAATTTTTGTTCCCATGTTTTGTTGAACTTGAGGACTTACCTACTGAGAATATTTTTCCAGTCTTCAAGTAGGAGCTTGGCAGTTTCTTTCTGAAAAGCAGCACTTTGGCTAGGATCCTCTGACAGCAGGAACATCATTAGTGCAGAGGGTGTAGAACCCCTTGGAAACCAAACCACCATGCTCACTTCCCCATGGACAATAAATTGTCTTCTGAGAAGTACCAGATCAACAAAACTATAAGTCCAGTTAAACAGTAGGCTTATAGAAAAACAAGTAGTTTTTCAATCCTTTTACAAATATATCTGAAAGGAGACGGTGCCCATGTATGTTGCCAAAGACTAATTCCTCATTAGTAAATACTGTAGAAGCATGGCAGCTGGTAGAAACAAGATGAGCTTCGTGTCTGAAATAGCTTGTCATGCAGAGTAATGAGACAGATAGGCTGAACTGTTAAGAAATCTATTCATTTCAAAGTATATCTGTTTCATGCACGAGGTCATTTCAGGAGGGCCTCAGGAGTAGCTGAACAGAGTCATCAATTTCAGTGGAGGAGGAGAGAGAAACCTAAATGACCTGAAATATGAGGGTAAGTGCTCTCAAACTAGCATCTGGGTAAATAAAAAAAATTAGCAAGAAGAGTCTGGCAACAGTGGTCCCAAACTTTTAGGATCACATATGTCTGTTCTTAACCCTTTAATTTTAATTGCAGGCTGTTCCACGCCCTTTTATTTTTAAGGTTCATGGCAAGCAATTTAAATGGTTCTAAGAACCAGATGTGGACAACTTACCACATCCTTTCATTACACAGTCTGGGAATGGGTTAATTTTCACCTACCATTGATTACCATCTAAAAATATTTTATTTTACAGAGAGCTTATTGGACTACTTTCAATTGTCCTGAAATAAAATTGCAGTGATTACTTACATTCAAAGTCTCAAATAATGGTTTACATGATACAGACTATCTCTGCAAGGAAGCCTACAAGTGTCTTTCTAATACTTCTCCTCCTGACCATCACCAAGTTTGTAGCTGACATACTAGAAATTTTATTTGCTCTCATTGGAGTTAAGCAGCTATTTTAACACTATTGCTTATATTCTTAATAATTTTAAATGCCAGTTCACTCAATTATTCTTTAAAAAGTGTCTTAGCTATACACCGGATGAGTCCATCAGAGAAAAGTTTATCTCTTCTTGCTTCTTTGCTACAAAATGACAAAAATTGTCAAGACATAATGCGAATTCTGATGAGCATTTGTATTTTGTGATACCAATACTTCACATTTGGTAGAAAAATAATTATATATCCTTAATTTAGTCATTCTGAGGTAGATTTTAGAAGGGAAAAATGCATGGATTTGAGAAATGGCAAAACAAAATATAACACAGAAATTCATTTAAAGGGTACCAACGTCACACCATGCAGAGGAGCTGGTAAGGGACACTTTACACTCTGCATCTAGTCGCCTGGCATGTGTCAGCATCTTCAAGGTTACCCCTCGTCACATGAGAGGCATCAGTTTCCACTGAGCATGGGGGTTACTATTACAGCAAGCTTAAATCTGGAATGGTTGTCCTCCCCCATTCGTAACAGTGTTTAAAGCATTTGTGCCTATCTCGTAGGCTCCTTCTGGCCTGAGGACTTTTGCTATTTTGCAGTTCAGGGTACAGTGTGTGCTGTGCTCTGGAATATCTACTATCTGTATGCCACATAGAGTTGAGACATGAATCATTCCATTGTAAGTCAATTACTTATTACATTACAGATTATCCCTTGCCTATAGATTTTTTTCTACCCATGTTTGAATAGATAAATGTTTCTGTATACTACTTTTATTAAAACTACACCCTGTAGATATATTGTCTTAGTTGCCTTAAATATTTTGTATTAAACTGTGGCATAAGAATAATTATTTCTCTTTCCTGCAAATTGACATCCTCCCTCCCCCCGGAAATATCCAGATATTTAAGAGTTCTGAATACATAATGATCTTAAAGACTTTTGGCATACAATAAAAGAGTTTGAACTCTGAAACAAAATCACCTTACAAAGTCATAAATTACTGAGTATTGCCGTTCAAATCACACAGGCTGTTTCTTAAGCTCCAACAAACAGGTCCATTTATCTTTTGATCTCAAAGATATTTCCAATACTTAGTTATGATATATTCTACATGATTTGGGGACAATCACTGAAGCTCAATAAATTCCACAATTTGCAAAAAACCTCTATTTTATTTTCATGTCATGAACAGAAAGAAGTCAATGGACTGTTTTTCAATGATATTAACCACCTAGCACCACCCAGTCCCACTGGACCTAGTGGAATGTTCTTACATTGAAGCAAAAATATGACTCGAGAAGCATGACTTCTCAGTACTAATTTTAGAAGATCTGGAAAAAGCAAACATTACTTGCACTAGGAACATACCTAGGTGTGTGTATGTTGGTTTTGTATGATATCATTTATTTATAAGGCATATATTAAAACATCATAATTTATATATCATGGAAAATTTGTGGACTATATCATATAGACAGGCTTCTAAGCTGATCATGGAATGACTGAGGAACACAAAAAGGCAGTCTGTGTTTCTGCATTAGGGATTTAATGTACCAGATGAGGTTGGGTTTGGTATGCATTTCCATTCCTTTTATACTTACAGATATGACATACAACTAAGTGCATCACTGGTATTCGGAGCTGGTGTTCACACTGGTGTTCCCCTCTGGAGGGAATCAAGGTTGAAGAATCAAAGAAGGCCACCACCCAGAGCACCTCACCTGCAGCATGGGCCCAAGATCCTCCAGCAGTCATCTGCCATGCATACACTGTATGGATTGAAAGGCATGTCCTGTGAGGAGCGGCTGAGGAATTTGCATTTGTCTAGTTTGGAGAAAAGGAGGTTGAGGGGCAACCTCATGGCTCTATACAACTTGCTGAGGAGGTGGAGTGGAGAGGGAGGTGCTGAGTTTTTCTCCCTGGTACCCAGTGACAGGATGTGTGGGAATGGCTGAAAGCCGCACCGGGGGAGGTTTGGACTGGACATTTGGAAGCATTTCTTTACCAAGAGGAACAGGCTTCCTAGAGAGGTGGTCGATGTCCCAAGCCTGTCAGTGTTTAAGAGACATTTGGACAATGCCCTTAGCAACATGCTTTAATTTTTGTTCAGTCCTGTAGTGGTCAGGCAGTCAGACTAGGTGATCATTACAGGTCTCTTCTATCTATTCTATTCTATTCTATTCTATTCTATTCTATTCTATTCTATTCTATTCTATTCTATTCTATTCTATTCTAAAGTTGCAACGTAGGCATATGGTTCTACAAACATAATAAATCTTAGCAAGACAAAACCCAGTGTTTCCCCTTTGCATTGCCCCAGCTGCTGATAGAAATGTACCACAAGTATTAAAAAGAACTCTATAAATATTAAAAAAAAAAAATTATTCTAAAACATGCGCCCCTCATTTGTGTAACACATTTCTGACACACTTATTTGGGCACTCTCACACACTGCAGCCTTGTCATCTCTAAATAGGGTGGTCACACCAAGTTTTTTCCGAGAAAACTTTTATTCCACCACCTCATGTACTTATGTATGCAGAAAATAGGCAGAGATTAAACGTATTACTTGAACAAACCTTGGCAATATCTGATCATTAAGTAAAGGTAGTCTCACAGTGATTTGAGTGGAACCTGAATTGTATGTATATATCCCTGCAAGGAACCAGTGACAACCAAATAGTAACCCACTATACATATATGTAAATATATATGAAGTTACACAGTATTTATTACTAATGTGGAATATATTTTCTTATATTTCTTGCTATATAGGAGATGTAGACAAGAATGTTACTTTTTAGTTAAGGATCTAGAGTTCACATTTAAATATGAAGGTGCTTTGAATGCCAAGTGGTGAAAAAACAAAACAGAATTTAATTTTATTTATTTATTTCCTTTAGACAACACAAGAGAATGCAAAGCAAAGTTTCTACAACACTTTTTGCATCAGGCTGTATCATCTCTGCCATGCATTTGCTCACAAACTCCACCATTTACATTTTTGTTGGTAAACTAATAAAAGGTCAATGTCCTGTGATAGTTTCCCCTTCAAACAAACAAAATGCATTTATGTATGAGATGTATCCATGACTTTCATGCACTGCTTTATCAGTAGGAGTTAACAAGGAGAGACGTGGTTTCCCTGTGCAGGGCCAGCATTCCACTCATACCAGCAGAGGGTAACGTTACTGAGGTTACGGACATCCCTTCTGATGTTTCAAAGCTTCAAATTGAGATGTAGTTGGCAGGCAGCAAAAACCCAGGCAGCATGAAAAGCACAGAACACTGATATAGGAGCCTAAATTAATAAAAGGATTCATTCCATTTGATTACCCCACCCTCCCCCTTTCCACAGTGACTTCATAGAGTTCCTTGTTTCTGCAGCGAGTAGTCTTCAGCAGCAAAACTGAGGAGACACTAAGTTTGTGTACTATGTGCATCTCCAGGTTTAAAATGAGTGACACCATAGCGTAAAGGTCAGGAATAGTTGCAAGGTACAGGTATGGATTTATGTTGGAGCAGCAGGAAGATCATTTTGGCAGTAAATTTTAGTTATAATTCAGCCATGAATTGATAAAGATTAAATACATTTGTCAAAAGCCATTGACGAAAGCCAAATATGGTATTGTTTGGAGAAAATACGCACTTGGACTGCTCACAACAGAACCTATCTTCAAGGAAGTCTGCATTTAGGGAGCATACCTATGTACAGCTTTATTCCATGACTCTAAGTTACTTGGCAATTTTTAGTCCCTTTTTCTCTCCACGTCTGCACAGACTTGGAATCAACTATTTTCCCTGCAGTGAGCTTTGAGTACATGCTTTGTGTATTGTTTTAATTTTAAGTATTTGGCTGGTAGTAAGTTCACAACAGTAGTAGCGTTTTGAGAAGGCCACCTTCCATCTCAGCAAAAAACATAATAAAATAATCAAGCAATAAAGATGAGCTGAAATAAATACTGCAGACCATGAAGATACTATTTGTACAAAATTACAAGTTACCTGGGGATTCAACAACCCATCCCCTTAACTTCAAAGAGCTGGTATCTTTAATATGTCAAAGTACTAAGTAAGTTTATTTTCTAAAGCTGCTGTTCTGATTTCGGTATGTTGACAACAAAATTAGGGAAGAAAACAAAAATTAAAAGGCTTCTGTAATTGTCATGATATGAAAATGTCAAGAAGAACAGGAACAACTTGAAGCCAATGAATTTCTGAAATATGTAGAAGCCCTGTCAAAACATCATAACTTAGATTTTAGAGAGAAAGGGAAAGGTACTTTGAGTGCAGAGTCTAAGAGATCCTTTTAACAAGGGAAAGAAGGCGGTAGTCATGCTGTCTGCAATAGTGAGAAATGTCTCACTAAATTAAGGGTTTCTTCCCTGTTTTCTGTAAGAAGTAGAAACAGAGAGTCAGAGGCCTGTGCCTGTTAATGGCTGGTTTTACAAGCAGCAAAATATAAAAAAAGAAACACCTTTAGTTTTCATATAACACTTAATGCCCTTAGGCCTTCAAAGAGCTGCCAAAGAAGGGCAGTGTTGCCCTCTGCACTTTTTGGGACCAACACTGGCCTGTTCCTGCAGTCCTTGACTCAGGCAAGGCTCCTGGCAGAGCCAAAATGTCGCCCGCTCTCATTCCGAGACCCAGGCAACCCTACGCCCGAGCGCCTCCGCTCTTCGGGGGGTCCATCCCTCTTTGGCGAACATATGGCAGCGTATGTCTGAGAGGTCCAACACTTGCCTGGGAAAACAAAAATTTTCTTCCTGTCCTACAAACAAAGTGCCAGCAGCCAGCTATCACCTTAAATAAAAATAATAAAAGGCGAAAGGCTTAGAGCCAAAACAAGGTTAATGCTGTGTTTGGGGGAGGGGGCAGCTAGAAAAGCACTGCAGAAGGCTTTTAAGCCTTAACTTCTAGCAAATAATTGGCAGCAAATGTCTGACAATTTATATGAGGGAATAAAAATACTCATTGTGTGTGTGTGTGTGTGTGTTGGCTTTGAACACCATGGTCACCCTCCAGCTAAGGAGCCGCTTACATCTGCCAGCCAGCGGCCAGGCACCAGCGGGGAGTTGGCAGAGCCCTCACGGGCTCATGGTGTGCGAGTCCAGCCGGGGAGCAGAGCCAAGCCTCCCGCTCTGGCTCTCCCCAGCAGCTCCAAGCAGCAGCTCCCCTGGGAGAGCTAAAAATGACCTCCCTCCCTGCTGGCTGAGCCCAGAAAGGTGCAGAGCCGGGGCTGGTTCCGACGGATGCTGCTCCCTGCGTAGTCCACCACGTGGTTCCTGTGGCTGCGGGCGTATGGTCTGCTAGGGGCTCTTGGACAAAGCCTAATAGATTTCACTCGGAAGTTTTCAACTACTTCAAAGCTTCAGCCTGTGATCTACGAGCTTTCAGTGTATTACTGCATCCCTGATACATAAAGCAAAATAAAGTTATCAGAAGGGTGTCTCCTCCTGCTATTGTTCCAGCAGAAAAAAACAAGCATCAACAAAAAACCCTGAAAACCCGGTGGGCTTTTTTTTTATTATTTATATCCAGGAGCAGCTCTTCTCCTAGGGCAGAGTCAAATGCCCTGTCTTGCAAAGCTGTAGCAGAGGCAGAAAGGTAGTTTTACCTGAAGGAGAAGCCACTCCTCAGCGCAGCCCACCTGGGCAGTGACCCCACGGGGCAGCCTGCTTGGGTTTATTTCCTTCTGGCGAGGGAGAGGGAGCTGCTGGATGCGAGCTTTGCTGTGCTCACCCACACGTGGGCGGCAGGTCGTGGGGAGGGAGCACACAGTGAGGTACCACGATTGCCACGGGGTCAGAGTGGAAAACAGATGGAGAAGAGGCCTTTCATTGAGCATGGGAGATGAAGCTGGAAAAGAAGAGCTTATTCTCTGGCCTTAGGCCACCCAAGGCAGCTACATGACGTGTGAGATAGTACCAGTGAGGAAACATCCACAGCAAGCAGGAGCCTGGTGGCCAGGGCACAATTCCAGTGGCACAGCCCAGTCACCGCACTAATGGGAAGGTCTGAATGAATCTACCTCTTCCTGTCCCAGGGCATTTTAGAAAAACCTGGCTTTTATCTAACTGTAAGTCATCTTTCCACGTTACCCACAATCAGAGAATATGATTCACTAGGATATTTATGAACTGTAGCAATCATAAACATAGATGTATGTTAATCCTAGAAATATAAAGCACCCAGGGTCCAGCTCTGTAAACATAAATGCATTTTGTCAATAGATGTACAGTGTATCATAACATTCACGGTGATGGACATATCTCCTTCAGTCACTAAATACATCGATCCCAAGCAAACATGATTATTCAGAAGGCTATGGCACATGCCATTTTGTAATTCAGATGTGTGATCTTTTAAACAACTCAAATTATATTTGCATTTTTCAAATGGAACTTTAAATGGTGGCAGCGAGTCCATAATTAGCACTATCTCTTTTGTTTCATTCAACTTTGATTTTTGCTCTCGTTTCGTTCAGTCTCCAGGAAAATTTCGCTCAAGCTCAAATATGCTGCCAGACAACATTTTCACTGTCCTGTTCATTTTATTCAGGTAAGTCCTTTGGAAGCGTGAAACGAAAAATCATTTTTAAACTAGCTAGGAAATGAGGTGGAAATGGGTGGGCTATAGCTGAGATTTTCACTACCTTGAAAGGATTTTTGTGTTTAGAAATTAAAAAAAAAGAAAATAAAATTAGATTTAAAGGCCATTAGCAGAAAAATGTGAAGTTTTAATGAGTTTTTATTCAGTGTTGCTAACCTCTACATTCAAGAATCATGAGTCAAGCAAAAATTAATGAGATTGGCTTAAACATCAAAATTTACATGTGATAAATTTGGACTTCTTTGCATTTATGTCTGTTTTTAAACCTTGGACATTCTTTGTAACAATGATGGCCAGAAAACTCCTATTAAAAACCAGAGAATCTTCTATATCTAAGGGAAACAATGTTAAAGAGAAACATAAGGTTATGAAGCTCTGTAAACTGAAGCATTATGTAAAGTTTTGGAACTATGGAGTAAGTTCAGTACTAGGAAATGCTTTGCGATAAGAGATAATTTAGATATTTCATCACCAAAAATGCTGATGTTGGGTTTTAAAGTCCAAAATGTTTCATTTTGAATGTTTTGGGGTTTGTGTATAAAATACTTTTGAGGAGCGTACTCCACAGAAAACGTTCAAGCTCAAACAACATGATTAATAAAAAGTATTGTGATTTATTTTTATGACTAACCTTAGTCAGCAATTTAGTTTGGAGCATTTCAGAGGCCAGCACATGCTTTATAAGTGCAGTGGGTGAAAAATCTCATGGGAGCAGAGAAGTTCATCCTGCTCCTATGGAGTTTCTGATGTTCAGTGGTAACAGGAAGGGAAACAGGGAGGGTCAAAAACCTCCATATCCTGAGGCATTTCTGTGGAGCAAGGACTGTGCCAGCAGCATACTCCTCCCAAGCTTCACACATTTTTGCAGCTTCAACTCTGAGAGGAAACCCTCCAGAGTGTTGGAAAAATAAGTTTAAAACAGAAAATAAAACTCCTTGAGCTGTCTGAATCCCTTATTCAGTAAATAGATGGGAAGGTAATTTTGAAGTAGGTAGCAAATGATGTTAGCAAATGGATGAGTGATGAGACAATGAAGAAGTAAGGATGGAATGAGTGGTAAGTGTGATTTGAAAGGGCGTAGCCCAGAGCTGCTATCTTACAGCCTTAACAGGACTCTACAGGAAAAGATAAAAAGAAACAGCAGAAACACCTGAGTCACTTGCAAGATCAGCTCTTGTCAGAGCTTTCATTGCCTTCTTTCTTTCTTTCTTTCTTTCTTTCTTTCTTTCTTTCTTTCTTTCTTTCTTTCTTTCTTTCTTTCTTTCTTTCTTTCTTTCTTTCTTTCTTTCTTTCTTTCTTTCTTTCTTTCTTTCTTTCTTTCTTTCTTTCTTTCTTTCTTTCTTTCTTTTTCTTTCTTTCTTTCTTTCTTTTTCTCTCATCGTCTGCATCTTTTATGCAAGGATTGTGACAATTAGGCCTCTGAAATATACTGTCAGCCTTAATTCCAGTCTAATTAGGACTTATTTACTTGCTTGTCTGGGAACTCATGATGTCTTTGAATGGTGCTTTCTAGATAGACGTATGAACACCTCCAGCTCCGGTAGAATAAACTTATGACAGAGTTCCTAAAAAGGCTCAGGCTTGTGTTCACTGATTCATCTGGGATAGCTGAGGCAGCTTTCACCCACAACTATCCCATCCCTCTCCCAGCAGTGACTGAGCAGGACGGCTACTTGAATCACCTCTGTTTACAGCTTGTCCTATAGTCATAAGCAGAAACTGCTAGTGGTTTTGTGTTAATGCTAATCATACGTTAATATATCATGCTGGAAACTACAGCAGTGGAGGATTTGATGTCAATCCCATTTAAACCTCTTTCTTATTGTGGTTGAAACTTTGGGCAGGATGGGCAGCTGGGACAATAGCCACATCCCAGCTAAATCTTCTTCTAAATATGAGTCAAAGTCCAGATTTAAACAGTCTTCAGATGAAGTCAATAACATCCAGATCTTAATAAGTTTCAGGCTGTTCTGTGGCTGAGAGGCTCTGTTGCATATTACTAGTGATGGCAACAGCCACTTATGAATTATTTGAAGCCAATTTTTAAAAAACCCTCTGAAACACAACTCCTTAGGATTGGTAGTGTGAAGAATCCATGTTTATTCTGCATCAAACATTCACATGTGAAATCTGACTTCTATTTCTAGCATCATTTACCTGTAGTATCATTTATTTGGGACTGTCAAGGAGTGCATCAGACCCGTATTTGAAAACAGTGTGCTGTACTGCAACTGTCCGGTTCTTTCACTGATTTCAAAAGTAGTGACAACTAATTTTGTTATGTTAGGCCTATGTTTCTTCTCTATTGTTGACAACCTGAAGTAGAGTGTAGCCTCCTTTATAGCTTAAGGTTACACAAAAATATCCAAAGTACCAAAATGATCCAGAAATAACACTCTCAAAGGTAACAACACCTGCTCCTTTTGAGTCTGGGTCTAATTTCACGAGGTTCAAGATTTCAAGCCTTCAAGACACTTCAGAGAATGAGATTTCTGTAGGAATGTAGGCAATTATCCCTAATGAGTTTAAAAACAAAAGGAGACAAACATTTAGTTAAAAGCATTTTTGGATTTGGGATTGTTTCTTAATGCTCATGATAAGCTCTGTAGTTTGGTTTGTCTCCTTCTGTTGCTGCTTGTAAGATTTCTATAGGTAAAGGGGAACCTGGTGACAGAGAAAACCACTGCCCACAGAATGTTGCTTCAAGCACTTAAGCAAGGGAGAAATCATGAAGTTTTTCTTTCACCCCCATCTTTTGGTAGCAGAACAGGGAGCTACGTTATAGCAAATAAATAGAAAGGGAGAGAAAGCTTTTGTCAGAACAAAGGGAGAAGAAAGAAGGATACCTACTCAGCTGAGTAGCTCAGGAAAAAAATGGGTTAACTTTGTATTGAAGCAAACATCAGATTAAGCAGCCAGTTATGACATGCATGAGTATTGTATCCTGCAACATAAAAGAGGAAAAGTGATTTTAAAATGGTGACAATAAGTGAATGGATGAAAAAGATTTGCTATTCAGAATGAAAAATAAAATGTCCAACATGAGAAGCTGGCTAATTCCGAAAATAAAGATTAAAATAGAATCTGACAAAAAAAAAAAACCAACACAACAACACAATAAAGAAAACTGCGAGGGTTACATGTTTTGTACTACCACAAAGCTTTGTGAAGGATGGGGCAATACTACTGCACAGAGGTAAAGCAAGGATGAAATCACAGCTGCTCCAGCTCTGTCACTTGGCCAGTGGTTTTCAGCAACAGTGACTGCAGACCTCTCTGAAGAAAAGCAGAGAGAAAAACAGAGGGAGTTCTTTTCCTCACATTGGTCAACAGTGAAATTAAAACCCTTAAATCTTTTTCTTTTGCTGATTTTTATGACCTCATTACTTCACCAATGCTTACAGTAGAGAGTACTGTGTAAAGCGTAGCTCCTCTCTAGAAACAACACTGTTACTCAAGTAAGGTGTTTTTGTAAGAAAGCCAGTCTTGCAGTCACATCACGTTACAATGCATCCCGGTCAAAGTGAATGGAAACCCACAGCTCACCAAAAATGTATAAAAAACAATCCATTCTGCTACTTGCTCTTCCTCCATAAGTAAGAAAATAGAGTACGAAATAACTCTTCTGGTGACGCACAGTTCAATATGGTTGAAGTGTTATAATGTGTTACTTGAGTCATAACTGACAGGGTGCCAGCCTTACATTTGTTAGAGCAAACAGAGATCAGCTTTAAATTTCCGTGCTGTTATGCAACCGTGCTATTACTTAAAGGACTACTTGTACTCAAACAAGAAAGGCCATCTACCTTCCTGTTACAGTGCTGATATAATTGTCTCTGCTACAGACACATTTTCATACACACTCACGTATGTAGTTAAATACACACATACACTGCAGCATTTTAACTGCTCTGAGGAAGCGCTCACTACTTGGCCTTCAAGGATCCTCCCTTGTTTTTACAGAATTTTGAGACTTAGGGTCACTGCAGCTAGCGAGGAAAGAGGTGACGACATAGTCCAGCTGACCGTACAATTCAGTTCTCTACTGATCTCAGTAGTCAGCAGGACTTACACACTGAAATGTAAGACAGCAACAACTGTACCTGCTCCTGCTAGTTTCTCAAAAGCCATTATAACTTGGCTCTCACTTTCATTAACCAGTCATTAGCACAGTCATTGTATTTACCCGGTCTCTATTGGCTTTGTGGGAGGTATCCGCTAATAGCACAGTGTACAGAAAAACCACTTTCAGTAACGTTGTTTGGAAGACTGTTGGGGAAACAAACTACCACACTACTACTGAGAGGAAGGTGAGCTCCAGGTTTACTGGGCAATTTAGAAATGACAGATCCTAGGGTCTACCTCCAGGATAGCCCAGGAAATGGTTGTGCCAAGATGTCACCAAGGCAGTCAGAAGGCAGGACAGACTGACAGAGCCTCCTGAAACCCAGGGAGGGCTGGCAGTGGGGCAGCTGCTTGCCTTTAGGTGCTGCAGCAGCCAGCTTACATCCTTTCAGAGCCTGAATCAAGATAGCACTGCTATTCTAGCTTAGCTTATCAGAAAGAATCATATGACTAATGATTAATCATTCAAGTATTTATCACTTCAATACAATTTCTGCATACTATTATGGGGATTGCACCTTCACTGGTGTGGCTCAGGCATGATTGGAGCTGACACTTGGGGAGCATCTTTCAGCAAAGAGCTTAAAGAGCTTGAGAGCCTGAATACTGACAACAGGTGAGGCTGCTGTTGGCGTGGAAGCAAACAGAGGAACAAGCCACGACAGCTGTGAGAGAAAGCAGAAGCAACACAATTTGATATCGTCTCCAGGCTGCCCCTTCAGGTCATCTCTGTAGACCCGGGGCTCTTCATCTCTCATGATCTGAGAAGGGAAGAAGGTCAGTGGGAGGGAATGTGGGCAAAGGGCCTGAACTTGACTGCCCTGGGGCATGTGCCGCTCTGGCAGTGATGTGATACTGCTTGCACAGCCCCCGGAAACGTACTCCCCGGGTGGCTGCGCTCCATCTTTCCACCTCACCATATGTCCCCCCCGTGCAAGCAGTGCAAGCATTTGTGATGACTTCTTTTCTCAAGGAATCCAGGGAAGTCTGTGCCTCACCTTTTCCAGCAGGACAGCAGTGAAGGCATAAAGAAAACAGAAAGTTAGTCCAATGATGGTATCTCTTTGGATGAAAGAGTCTCGAGATCATTTCTGTCCTTTAGTTTTTTCAATCCAAATGCTGGTAGGGAGAATTTCTGCTGAGATTATTGTGTTATGGGACTTTTCCTCTTCTGCTGCTTTTGATAGAGTGTAACTTTCACCCGATTTCTCTTCTGGGAAACCTGCTCGGGGACAGCTAACTCTGGGAAAATTCTGCTATCATACTGGTATTTCTGGATTTCTCTACAGCCTCTCTGTCAGCACAGGTTGTCTCTCCTATTTCATTTTTCTCTTTTTGTCTAGGCAAGTCAACTGCAATCATTTCTCCAGTCCAACTCCTCCTCTAGCCTTTTCCGCTAGTTGCTTGTGGTTCAGGCTAGACTTTTGTCCTACCCAGTGTCTGTGAGGGTTGGAGGGAAGAACACGGTCTACCCTTTCTCAGCTCCCTAAGCCAAGTTGTGAATCTATGAGATTGATTCAGCATTGTTTTTGGATTTCTTTTAAAGAGATTGTTGCTATTGGTCTCCATGAAAGCCATCATCTACCCTTCCTTCACCTTGCAGTGAACAGAGAAGGGGCTATCACAGAAATGGCAGGGCCAGAGACCAAGCATGTAATACAGACAAAAAAATTACTTTTTGGCTTATCATTGAAGGCACAACAACAATTCCCGTCCCTTCTCTCAGCTTTGGTTTTGTGTTTTAAATAAAATAGCCATTGGATGACTTACAGAAATTGTCCTAGAAATGTTAACAAAGGACTCCATGCTCTCAACTCAGTGCTAGCCACTGAGATGCAGTATGATAAATATGTCTCTCCATCTCATTCCCCGATAAGGCTGAAATCCCCTCTGCATGGTAGAGGAGAGAAGCTGCTAGAAAATGACGTGGTCAGATAGGAGATGTTGGTCTGAGGGCACTGAAGTGGGTTTTCCATTTCCTGAGTAGATGCTCTGACCACTAAATTATTAAAGAAGAACACTACTTCATCCAGTTTTATAAGAAGAGGAAACAATAATACTGCTTGAGGAGCCCAATCCTGTGGGTATGTTGTCCATGTGCTCTGGTAACACTAAACAGATTATGATCCACAGGGTAATTATGTACAATGAATCTAAGTAGCTAGTTTTCAATCGCACTTATGAGAACTGAAGTGTTCACAGAGGGTGAGCGGCAAATGCATGGAGTTCTCATCAGGGAATTCAAGGCAATACCTAAATGGGAATCTAAACTTGCAGGTTTGGCCCTGTACATTCAATTTTTTTTGGTTCTGATCCCTAAGTCCTGTCTTACATCTTAGCCTGACTTGTAATAGTGCCTTCTTGTGATTCCTATTATAAGAAAAGGAAGTTTTTATCATGCTTACTGTTGGCCAGATTTTTGTGAAAGTGAGATAATGAATGAAACAGCAAATATGAAACAGCAGTAAGACCTACTTCTTACTGTAAAAAACAGGTCAGATGGCCATCAAATAAAAAAGACCAATAAAGTACCACTGTCATCTACCCCTAGCATGTGTCCAGGAAACCCTTGGTTCCCAAGTACAATCTCAGCCTTTTTCTCTCCTATCACTTCCTGACATCTCATCCTCATGTGAAGAAGGCAACTTGAAATTCTGTCTGTTTCTTTGGAACGGAGTCCTCTCTGTTAGATAACCAAAAACTCCCTACACATGGACAGAGCAGGAACCAAGTATTCTGGTGTGATTTAAAGATCAGAAATTATCAGACCGATGTTTCTACACAGATGCTCTCTTGCCTGGACAAGCCAACATGATGCACGTACAGAGCAGTGCCGTGGTTACTTTCCTACTCCAGGCTACAGCTGGTGTTTGGCATCTGTCAGCTGGAGAGGAGCCAGTTATGTAGTTACCCAGTTATCATCGTGTCTCCACAGGGGATCTCGCAGACCAGTACTACAACCTTCCCTCCTCTCTCGCCCTCCCACCATGTGATCTGCGGTGCCCTGAGATGCCCCCATCGCATAGCCACACGCACGCACATCAGACACATGACTCCTGCACCTTGGACCCCTGCCACCCATCATTTGACCCAGTTCATGGTATCTCATACTCAGTCATGGAAGTAACTGCATAGCCTGTACTCGCATTCTTGTGAAGACTGCTTAAGCTTGTGGACAGAATACTTTTCACAAGATATGGCATGTACAATTTCTGCTGTTCAGGGTACGTGTACATATTAAAATAAAGCTGTCTGTAGGTGTTTGTGTGTGCTTGTCTGGGGATAACTGTGTGCAGAACCAAGGATTTGGTCTTAGGGCAAAACTAAGAGAAGCGCTGCCCTGCAGGCATTTTAAAAAATATGACTCTTAATAAAGTGATGATAATCCTATTTTTAATTTGGCTTCTGTGTCTGCTCAGTAACGATTTTTCATAAGGATTTATTGGCCCTGGCTTTTTACTGTGCTCTTCCTGCTAACACTTTAGGAATGGTAAAAAGCCTTGGTCCTAAAATTTAGTGCTTTATAGATGTCTTCTTGAGAGAAATATCAAAAAGTGGCTTGGGTTAGCCAGATTTTTTTGGCTGTCTCATTTCTGCTTGGCTCAAGGCTTACTTATTAGACATTTTCACATTCGTATCCCTGGCAATGGAAAAGCTATACATTCAAAAGTCTGGCACATGCACAAAGATGTGCACCGACATTCACAAAACATTTCCTAAGGTTGTAGTTGCTTGAATTTAAACTCCTTAATTAGCAGGATGCCTTCAAGAAGACATTTTCAGGGTTCTTTTCACAATTGATTGTTCTATCTGAAAGACGGCTCCTAAAATTAGACTTACTGTGAGGCCTGACCTGATACGTCCACAGATTGCTAGACCAGTTATCTTTTAGCACTCAGAATTTTTGTCCCAGTTGAAGAAGACCCTACTAACCAGCCGTCGTTTTTCATGCAGAAGTCAGGTATGAAGTAAAGGCAGCACAGCCAGGACACGTTGGCCCTACTCCATGTAGTACACAGTCAGTATCTTATGAGCAGTCAATCTGACACTATCAAAAGCTGATGGTCTTGGTGTATGTCTACAGACAATCAGCAGGTCTGACATGTCCCAGAGCCATTGTCCTTGGGGTGCTTTTTCCGCACGGTAGGTGTGCAGAATCTCTTGGAGATAAGTACAGAAGCCTTCCCCCATCCTGCCATCCTGAAAAGGTTTTGTCTAGACAAGAGAACATTTTTGGCATAATTATTCTCTTGCATTTTAATTTTGCATGCAAATAATTAGAACTGTGGTGTTATAATTTCGAGCAGGCCATGGTACTTGTAGAGACCTGAACCAAATTCTTAAAGGCCATTGGGAAAAGAAAAGAAGCTAAAATGCTGACAAGTCAGCATAGTATCTTAAAAGAAAAAATAAAAGCTAATGTAGTTTTAAACACAATACTAATTAATATAGATACTGAAAGCTGATGAAGGAATTTGATCCTCTTTCACAGTGTTGTGCCTTTGGACTGATTGATAATAACTAGATACACACAGACACACTCACTTTTGCTTTGAATATCATTTGTTACTGCTTTTAACAGTAGAAAATTTTCTACATTTACATAAAGCAATGGAAGGTTCCAAGGAAATAAAAGGAAAAGGGGTTTTTATTGTGAGCTTGCCATTCATTTACCTTTGTGCAGCAAGTGTGGTACAACTGTGCGTGGTGCCAAACAAGGGCCCCAAATTGGAGTGAGAAATTATTACAGAATTAAAAAGAGATACTTTTTCTGGATGTTTTTCTGGGTTATCAGTTTCTCAGCCTGGTTCACTGTGCAGCTGTACAATGGGAGAGCATACGGATGGGGAGATATGACATGTGAATTTGCTCTGCCACAAAAATAAATGCTCATCTAAATGGAGCCATAGTTGATATATCATTCAAGCAAATAAACTGGTTCATTACATAGGATGTGCTGTACTCAAACTAGAAAAAAGAATCCTTATCTCCATAGTAAATATGCAAACCTAGGAACTCAAACTTGATTTATTTTTTACTTGGTACAAATACATCTGACACAATCATCAAGCTTTGTAGATGTGCTTGAAACAACCACACAAATGGCTTTAGGAATGTAGAAATATAGGAATTTTTAGTAAAGTTACTGACATCAGGATTATATGAGTAATCAAAATCTTAGCACAGTCTACATATTTTCTAGCTATTCCTATATTCTAGAATGATTCCTCTATAACGAGAGTCTAATTTGGAATAAAAATTATTTCATTTTAGGATATTTACCCTGCTTTGTAAGTAGCGTAATTATTCTGGAACATGCTCATTTACATTTTGGATTAGTGCCTGCAGAATGGCTCAGAGGAATAATTATTTTGGAAGAGCTATTCTGATCGATTTCTGCATCTGAGGCCCTGCGGACCATATGTGTCACCAAAGGCAGTCCAAAACTCCAAAAAGTACTAATTGAGGCCTTTCACTTAAAAGGCTTCAACATTATTTGATCTAATATTTAGAATTAACTATTCAGAGCAGAAAAAAATTACAGTTATCACACTTTTAGGGCACTGTTTATAAGCCAGATAAACACAGAATGCAATCATTAAATGCCTAGCATAGGAATCTCAGCGCAATAAAGGGGCAATGTATTTGCCTACAATATTCCATTAGGGCCTTGGTGGTCTCCATGAAAAATGCTTTATGCCATGACAAAATCCCATGACTGAGTTTTTGTTACTAACCTATAAAATTTGGAAGAAAGATTTGTGTGGCCCTGGAGAGTAGGCACCAGGTTTTTATTGAGGTGGTCAACAAGCTAACTGAGAAGTCCAGATCAAGTTCTTCTCCTTGACACAGCACCCACAGGTTGCCAGGCCAAGACCCCATGGTGGAAATGTCCACCAGAGTAGCACCAGGGATGAGGGACTTTCTGGGCCCAGTAATAATTTCAGGACAAGAGGCAATGGGCANTGATTCTATGATTCTATGCTCCCTAGCAGCATGTCACTCAAAGCCTTATAAGTCTATCAAGGAACAAGAACAGCAAGATGATTTCCATCTTATTTGTGCCCTGGAAAATGATAAGACTTTGTATGCAGTATCTCTCTGCATTGCTATCATGGCTCACATCATTTCTTCCCACAGAAAAACATCAAGGTAGCATATGCCAGGAGCAAAAATTTCCCGAGAGATCTTGTTGTGGAGAACTCCTCATTCCACTGGGAAGGAAGAAAAGTTTGTCCTACAAGAATGTTTGTGGGGCCTGCCCCAAACAGTACACTTACCAGAAACTCTAGATTTATACCAGTAGGAAGGAGAAATCAGAACCTATTCATTAGTTGTTCTGTAATAGATTTAAAAACGCAAACTTGCAAGGTCACTTACATAAAGCCTGCAATACCATATGCTCAACACATTCCAGAACACCAAACACATGAATCACTGCAGCTATATTCATAAAAATACTCTTCTACTCCTCCAGCACATCACACAATGATGTAGTTACAGGAACTTTTTTCCAGGTGGCAGTTGATTTAAGAGGTTCCTGCATTTCCTGCTTATTCCTGCCCCATAGCTATAACTGATCGCTTCCTCAGTTGTGCTAGTTTAATTCTGTGGAGCTGTGCCAGCCACCATACTGGGTTTAAAAAAGCGCCAAAATGCCAAACGAAAATCCACCAATACTTTTTGCAAGTCGTTTTGAAAAGAAAAACCCCACACGGGTTATGTCAGTGATGTAACTGTTGCTTCAACAGTGCTGAGGGGGCAGTGACCTGCTGCTCGGTGACAGGAATGAGCAGCCAAAGATGGGGAAGGTAAGAGCTCCTAAACCAGCTTTGCAATCAGAGACAACCGACTGATCAAGCTGGATTCTGAAAGAACAGAGAAAAGAGGGACATACCTGAGCATGCCACCAGAAAATTCTTCTCGTAAGTGTTTGCCTGTTTTTTAAGTGGTGAAGAAAATCAGTCGCTGTACTGTACGTGCCTGCACAACTGTGACAAACCTATGAGTGTCCCTAGTTGTAAGTAGGAGGGATACGTGAGTTGGACTTGGACCAGCATGCAGGCACTCTAGAGCTTCTTCAATTATTAGACCTTCTGAAAAGTCTTTTTAAAAAGATGTATCACAACAAAAATAGCTAAGCTGAATGTTATCAAAAAACATTTTATTAATTGTTTTTAACTTGGTGTCTACCGAAATGCAATTTTACCCTAGACCTTTCTTAACGTTTTCTGTGTATATTTTGTGTGTATATATGTACTAATAAGTGGTATCAGTCCTCATCTATGTTTGAATTGTTTGCACAAGCATTCAGACTCAGTAAACCTTTGGGTTTTTTTCTCACTTTCACTGGGGTAAGACAAGAAAGCCTCAGTGGACTGGCAAAATCAAGCCATCCTTAAATAAACACTGGTGGAAAAGGAAGGAAAACCTCCATGCCTTGGTATTGAAACTTAGGTCAGTTGGCAGACAAATTTCCAATGTGACTGACTTGCTAATCAATACTGCAAAACTCTCCTTTGTTCCATAAAATGAATTCAGTTTGCTTAAGAAAATTATGGTGTTCTGAATACTGAATGCTAGAATAGATGTGTGGGGGGGGCAGGGGGAGATGGAATGCAACTGTGACCAGTGTGTTAGATGAAGTTTTTTCAAGAAGATATTGCTTCTTCAAGAAGAGTTAATTTATCTGGGAGAAAAATAGGAAAAAAAATAGTATGGTTTTATATGGTTTAGGGCTCTCAGTGTGTTGCTGCATATTATTTTATGAAAGCAGGAATGCACACAACCCCTCTCCTCTGAAAACTTAAAAGGTTCCAGGAGGAAAAGCTAAGACATTCATAAATTAAATTCTACTTTAACTTGCTTTTCACTGAAAGACAGTTTTTCCATTCTACTGCTTTTAGAAATCAAGCAGCAAGAATTATGTGAATGAATATTTTCTTTTTCTACCATTTGATGGAAAGGATGGCAGTTTTTCTATAGTATGTCTTGAGAGCTGTTGCTTCCAGAATAAGAACTTGATCATAGATACAAGGGCCTTTTTCTTCTGTTATAAGAACCTATTAGTTTACAAAGAGGGCTCACAAGAAGTCCTGTTTCAGTGAACAGAGTGGAAGCAACAAGATGCTATTTCCCCCCTGGCAGCATTATGGGCTGTGATTTAGGAGTGGGGATGTCACAGCTGGGGGTGGCTGATGTGATTAGACTCAGCCATCTGCCCTGCTGCTTCCATGAACTGGGTTTGCTCATCTGTATGAGAAGGCGAAGAGGATACCTTACTGCTGTCTGCAGCTGCTTCATGGAAGGGAATAAAGAAGATGGAGCCAGAGAGGCAAGGTGGAAGGAGGCAAGGTGATGGGCACAAGCTGTTACTGGCATTTCCCAACTTGATACAAGAAAACTATTTTCACTATGAGGATGATCAGACACTGGAACGGGAGGCCAGGGATGCTGTGGACAATCCATCCATGGAGATATCCAAAGCTTGACTAAGCAAAGCCCTGATCTTGCTTTGAGCAGGTGAGTTGGGAGAGACTATCTCGAGCGGTTAGGCCCATCCTCTGTCCTCTGGTTCTGGGCAGACAGCAGATCCATTTGTGAAACCACTCTGGAAGCGCTGCTGAATGGTGCTAGGTAGCTGTCACTAGCTTTGATTTACCTGAGTTTAGGCAGTGAACCGAGGCCGGTCAGCACCTGATGGATGGGTGGGCTCGAGTTGAAGGAGCTGACTGGGCATCACAGTTGAAGTAATCTTTTTAGGTCTCCTCAGTTATACCTCCCTTTCCTAGTCAGACACAGCTCAGAAAGGTCCCAGTGATGTCTCTTGTCTTTGTCTCCTTCTCTCTTTTGGAATCTTAACTGCTGAACTGCAAACATTACTTGGGTATTACTGATTAGAAAGAAAAATTTATTTTCAGTGATCTTACACGCAGATCCACAATGCAAACATATATCCAGACAACCTGTGTCAAGGAAAGAAAGCTTACTTATTTGAAGGTAGTCTACCATCATCCATCTCTTTAGCCTCAGAGCTCATTCCTATTTGGTCTTGTGCCTTCTGTTGTTTTCCATTCATACAGCTAAAGCAATAGTCTGGGCTCTTATCACCCTGGCTGCCTCAAAGTCCTCTTCTCTGGCCTCAACAAGAGCCACTAACATCTGTTCACAATGTTGCTGTAGAAATGGCTTTGATTTATCACTATGACAACGTCGTCCTCAGTGCTGCATCCCAACACGGCAGCTTCTTTCCCCATTGCATCAGTCACTAACCACTTGTCTTCAAATCCCATCTATAGGGAAATCGCTTGCTCCGCTGATGAATTGCGCTTTCCTCTGGGATGGGGCTCCAGCAAGGCATAACACTAAACATCAGGTTTAGGAGAGGAAATGAAAAGTTGTAATGTATACCATGTTAAATGAGGATGGATCTACATAGGCCGAGTGTAATAGCCAAATAGGAACTTAGGTTCTGAAAAAGAGTGATTGCATTATTGCTTTCTGACATGTTAAAATTTCTCACTGGCTTTTGAGATTTTCCCAAATGAGTGGATGGTTCAAAAGGCTTTTATCAAAACTTTTGTGCTACTTAAACTCAGAAGTACTTTACTTGTCCCTCAGAGGAAGCCACTGACTGAGCTGTGTGTGGCTGCAGGAGGGATACAGCCTTACGTGCTGTCGGTGAGTGTATCAGTACCTGGCCTTAGATATAAAACTCTCCTTGATATAATCTCCGCTCACTGGAGAGTAATATTCTCCTGCTCTGACTTGAAAAGCTAAATGTTATATTCTTTTTAGCAAAACAGCTTATAACTAAGACAAAAAGGACAATGGCAGCTTCCAATTCTGTACAATGATACGTATATATCTGCAAATTTCTGTTTGTTATATACCGATGCAGAAACTTGACAAAGCATTAATTTAGTACATAGCACTTCTGAGCCATGCTTGATATAGCGTTGCATTTGGCTACAATTCAAGATGTAGCTTGATATTTATATGCTATTTTACATTGAAATATGATTGCATGCTTTTAGATTTACAAAACTCTAGTCTTGCCAGGAAATTTTTGCCTGTGAAGCTATTTTAGGACTTTATCAGTTGAAAGGCTTAAGAGCTAAATTTTGTCCTCACATTGACTTAAATGGATACTGCGTATGCATATTCAGAGGCAAGCTTTGGCCTTAACTTTGATTTAATTGTTTAGCATGGTTAGAATTACATACTTAAAAATCCAGGGTGATTAATGAGACTGGTGACAGTTTGTGAACTCCTAAAGTTTCTCTGATGCTTGGAAAAAGCTCTAAATTTCTTTCTCTGACACATTATACAAACAATAACTTAGATCCCCATGTGGTTTCTACTTGTCACAAATGAGTATGATTTAAAAGTTTTAATGAAAAACTGACTTTGAAGAGAAAATTTTCACATAGCGTATTTCCTTCTTTCACTTTTTCTTACCCACCAGTTAAGCAACTGAAACATTTCCCGTGTTTAGAATCAAACAATTTTAGTATTACATTTTGAAATATACCTGATTTTTTCCCTCCCAGAGAATTTTTTGTAGCTCTTTTGTAAAATTCTGTGGAAAATATTTACTGTTTTCTGACTGACCCGGAGACTGGAGCCACAAGAGCAAAGGCACTCGGTCAGTAGCTGCTTCTGGCAGCCATTACGAAGTTAGCAGCCCATTGGAATCCCCCAGGAATCCAAGCTTTAACTTAGGAAAATAAATATGTTTCCAACCCTAACCACTCCAGAAAACACTGAAAATATGAACTGGGAATAAATCAATGCATTGTTCCTTTACTGACTGTGCAGACAGCCTGAAATAAAGCCTGAAGTGATGGGAGTGCCTACAGTAAGCTACTAACTCAAAATCCTTAATATGATCATTCCAGTCTTAGCGTCAACTGAATTATAACTGTTTATCATTTTAGGAGCAGCATTCAACTAACGTGCACACATTATGATTCTAAACCAGCTGTTAATCTCCTCTATGTGAAGACTGGCAGAACCTCCCCCAAACCTGAAAAATATAACACATTGATTTTTGTATCTCTCAGAAGTCGAGTCATAGATGCCTCTGTTGCATAAACTGCTAATTGACGCAGAACAAAAGGCTAGTCTCTGCCCTAAGGAGCTTGCAGTTTAATTATGACTGGAGTCAGTGTGTAAATACCAACAGAAAATAAATGAGCATAAGGGTTCACTTAAGATTTCTCCAGGGAAGCAGGTTTAAGATATGTCCATCTTCTTTCATCTCAGCTGCTTCTCTCCAGGATCGAAGAAGTGATCCCATTTGAAAAACACCACTGCTATTTTTAGTGCAAGGTTGGGAGTGGGCCTTAGCTTGGCTCATTTCACTTTTGGGAGCTGGAGTGTAACCTTGCAGGGAGCTGGACCAGCAAATGTGACAGGATGGCAAACAGCATCCCACACGCCGTTGGTGCTTCAGCTGGAGACCTGCCGGTGCAACGGAGTCGTTGCCTTTGGGACTGCAGCGGGGCACTGCCGCCGAAGAGCACAGCAACACAGCGGGGTCACAGGAGCCAGCTCAATAAGCAGCAGCCTGAGTGTGCCAGCCCCACGGAAGAGTCTCAGCACCAATAATGGTGTATTTACGCAGTGAAATAGCAGCAGCGAAAGCTCAGAGTACTTGCATGAAGCATAACAGGTAGTGAAGGTCAGAGTCTTCGACAAAAAGGAGGTGGGAATCAATGTTACCTTACTACATGAGAAGATAGAAGCCAGATAGGAAGGAAATTGGAACAGCCTGGAAGACGACGTCTGGTCAGTTAGGTATCAGCTGCATATTAGCCATTGTCAGTACAACATCTTGCGTCAGTGAAGTTAAATGGACAAGAACTGAAATTCCGTATTATTTCCTCTCAAAGGTATTTGTTTGCACAGTTCAGTAAGAAAGAACACATGAAGTCAAGCAGCAGCAGATTTCCACATATTTGCAGCGGAACAGGAAAAATTTCAACATTCTGGTATATGGCAAACTGTGCCTATATCACAAAGTTCTGGCTACGGGACAGGATACCTGCCTTGCTGGTTTATTGTCATATGAATAAAGGCGCAGCACTGTCTTTTCATTATGACATGCCTGACTTAAAGGAGAGCTGTTATCACAGTGACATTTTTCTCTAGACGTTATACATACAGTAGCTATTACAAAAGGTAGAAGGAACTCTTCTCTAGGCCTATTATCTGTACACTCCAACTGGGCCTAGCTGAATCCCCCATGTAATTGCTATGCTTTGTTCAGCTTATAAAAAAACCACCGTAGACCACCATGAATTTATGGTACAAGGCAGCTTTAAACTTGTTTGTAAAGGTTTAAAGGCAGGAGTTGAATTCCCTGGATTAAAATTAATTTAAAATGCTTTAATGGGGTGAGCTCTCTTATTGAAGACTGATGTGCCTGCAGGCTTTATAAAATATCGGCATTCTAGGATGCAGAGATATTCCCTGAGTCAGGTTGCTAAAGGATATCACACACCAATGGCAATTACCACTCTCCCTTTTGCAGTCACATACAATGCCATAAAATGGGCCCCAGACTTCCTTACTTAATTGCCTGGTTCCTTTTCATCTCAAGCACAGGGCAAAAGAAACGCATTTAGCTCACCCTTGTAAAATAGCCCATATTTTCTTACTGTTATGCCTTTGAATTATTGCACATGACAGCGAATATTTAGAGAATTTAATGAATGGCAGAGACTTGTAAGCAGCCTTATCCTGGGGATATCTGTTGGCACAAAGCTTCGGTGGCATCATGCTTCAATGATATTGAAGAGGTAAAACAAGTTTGTGCTGGAAGATGTGAGTGTGAGCAGACTCTTCTCACTTCAGAAGGGTTGACTTGTCCCCTAGCCTGGCCACCTAAGGACCATGCAATTCATGTGCAACTTAAACATTTGCATACTTGTCATTAGACTGTTTCGAATTAAGAGAGATGATAACGCCTTTTTGCAGTGCTATTATTATATTGCAACTTCAATTTGACACGTAATCTGGGTCCTGGACCCCAGTGTCATCTTGGAAATTGCTTCATGGAATGGATGATCTGCATGTTTATGACTCAGTTTACCCACCTGTGTATTAGGAAGAGTAGAAATGGTAGAAATTCTGCCATCCTCACTGAAAATGCTTGAAGAAACCCTGATGAAGGCACTAAGCTAGTGTGAAGCATTTTGTATTGTTACACAATTCAGAATTTATATAAGACATTGAAACTTTTCACTAAATAATGAAAGATGCAGGGATTCCTAGGCAAGCCCAGTGACAAAGACACTGCCAAGATCAGCTATGAGATGTCGCAACAGACACCTGGCACGAGGAGAAACAGGAATGCTATGAGAGCTGGGGAGCCGAGGAGGAAAGGAGGAATGGCCAGAGAAGGGAAGCAGAAAGGAGAATTTGTGATGTGTTTGTGGGGCTCTGCTCTGCTGTGTTCTCCTCTGGTACAACCCAAAGTTGAAGTGCAAGGTGATGCAGGCGGCAGATTGCAACAAAGCGGTTGTCACTGCAGCTGCCCATCACCTGGCTGCGATCTCTGTTTAGATGTAGAAAACTTGCAGAGTGGATATATTCTGCATTTGTTAACCAGTGCCACCAGTAAGCCTCCTTCCCTGGCAGTCTGTGCTGATTTACCATTTACCATTTGCCATCACATGCCACCCCCTGCTCGCTCACCTCCTTCACTCTCCCCTCATTTTTCCCTGCGGGTGGAGAACAGAGGTGGTAAGCAGGCATTTTGCTCTTCCCACTATGCCTGAGCTGCCGGCTTCTCCTAAGGAAGCGTCTGCTGGTCTCTATGTAGGTCTGCCCTCGTGCTAGGCAGGCAGGAAGAAATCTAGGTCTCTCTGGTCTCCAGGCAGCAGGATGTCAGTGACGGCACCCACAGGAAAAAAAGGAAAGACACTATTGTCAAGACATACATTTTCACACCTCAGAAGATAGAGCTTTGTCTGTTAAAATTTATAAAATAGTGGTTAATATTTGTCCATAATCAGTTCTGGACTGAAAGATAAATTAATCATTTTTTTACCCATTTGGCTTAGCAGCAAAAAAGAAGGGGAAGAGTATGCCCACAGTAATAAAGATACAGGCTTCTAAAGTCTGTAATCACTCTGTTTTGCACAGAATGAATGAATCAGAAGCTCAGTGAGCAACAGAAAGGAATTTCAGGGGAAGCATGAAAACTGTTCTCCTCCATAGTTAAATAATCTCATTAATGCCTGGAAAAATAAAACCTCCATATTCTAGGACTGAATCTTTCCTTTCATATTCCTTCCTATGCAAATTCATATGTCTGTTCCCTAGGTCTTTTTACGACTAGACTACCAGTTGTTGTTCTTGCGCTAAAGAAGATTCAGAGGCAAAAACATTAAAAAAAAAGGAAAAGACCACCAAAACCTGATTAGGTCACCATTCCCTCTCTGTTAGCTGCAGGGGGAAGAGGTGAAAAGCCCACCTTTAAGTGCCGTCACTGCCAGACTACTAGAAATTACTGTCCTATAGACCTGCTTGCTGAGCTACGTGGATAGTAAGTCCCTGACCCACATCCACCAAAAAGAGCCAGGTTAAAGCTTAAACAGGGTAAAAAGCATTAGCACAAGGGGATCTGCTGAGGGGACAGCGGTGGGGATTGCCAAGTGTTCCCCCTGTGGCATTGCTGCTGGCAGCAGAGGATGCGTGGTCAGTCTGTCGGAGCTGAAATCTCTGGGGACCTGACAATCCTTAAAGGGAAGGTTTCTGCTGATGAACCTATGGTGCTCTCAGCCTGGTGCTACCTAACAAACTGGCATCCCAGGGATGTGAGATATTAATACCTCTTGGTGATATTTTCATAAGAGAGTAGTTGCACAGAACATAAATGTATATTTCTGGGAAAGCTCAGCCATGAAAATATGATGGGTAATAGTTAACCTAGTTGGTGAAAACAGAAATGGTACTTCTGAGTCTGCTTTTAGTATGGTAAACTAGGGATAGAGCTCCAGCTAACATAAAATGCACTGAAAACACAATTCTGCGTTTCATAATAATTACTTAAAACAAGAACTGATATCCAGAACAATCTTTAGAGGAACTCATTTTGCAGTTGAAACAGCTGAGGAGCTTCTCTAGGAATTTGTTTATTTACACACCATTTTTCTTGCACTTAATATCGCACTCAGAGCCTAGCTGTGCTTAGGGACATTCAGATGCTCAAGTCCAAAAGGAGCCCTTGTGATGGGGCACAGGTCCTTAATCCTGTGTTTCTATAAGCCAAAGACAGCTTCAGTTGCATTGCTATAGAAGGAACGGCCAAAAGGTACATCAGGCAAACCCTGTAGGAATATGTAATATCTTTTATTAAACCAGCCAGTAAAAAACAGCCTTTGGCATAGGCATGCCTTCTTCAGACATGAATTCAAAACTTTTATATTGCCTTCAGTAAATGTCACATCACGACGAGATAGGCATGGGAAACTATTTCTGCCATAGGTGAGAATGAAAGATGAAGTTTTTTACAGAAAGAAGCCCCACAGAGGAGTGCAGGAGGAGAGGTGAGATGCCTAGGGCAGTGCCTCATCTCTTCGGTAAATGTTTCTCCCAAGAAGAAGAGGAGTGTGGTTCCCTTTGTATGTGCATTTAAACTTCATTACATACCTGTCATCTCTGAGGGTGGCTTTCCTTTGCAGCTCAGAGCAAAAATGAACCTATTGCGTAAAGCAAACATTAACTTATTTGGTATGTCTGGTGACTTACTGAAGCAAAGGCCTGTCATACAGGCTCACAAAGTCTGATTTGACTCCAGCATTTGATTCCCACCTTCCCCATCACAAAGGCCCTATCCCATGAATTTGTGCATGGTTTACCCTCTACTCGAATAAACTGGTCAGCCTCTTCTATGATGAGCTGGACGATTGTACTAGGCACAAAAAGGATCGCAAATATACGCTGAAAAAGTAAAATTCTCCCAGGCTACAACATCCCAGTGAAGGCTTTTCCTTCCTACAATGCGTGTGTATGAGGGATCTTCCAGATCTGATGGTCCAATGTACAGGGGAGCTCCTGCCATGTCGACTCATGTACAGCACCGGGGAAGAACAGACTTAAGTCCAGCTGAAAGATGGTAGAAGCTGACGTCGGGTATAGGTGTGCTTAAAGGTGATGTGTACATTAAACATCCTTCATCCAATGTGTGCTGAAGCAGCAATTAAACATTCCTTTGGTCAGCGGCAGCTGTAGTACTCAGATAATGCCCAACAAAGCAAGAGCAAAACCAAAGCTCTGTGAACTGATAGGTTTCCCAGGGGCTTGCTTGCAGAAACAGGATCTGGTGGTACTAATTTATTTTGCAGCTGGGTGGGAGACAGTCAGAAAGTGAGTACGATGCCAGAAGGAAAAGAGAAATCCAGTAGTGTGTGCTGCTTTCAGGCAGTGCTTTTTTGGGTAAATAGTGTTTTTTGGAGGGAAAGTACTAACCAAAAGGACATGTCTGAGTTCCTGAAAAGGGAAGCTGCCTCCTCCTTAGTATTACAGTGTTGAGGAGAACAGAACTTTGAAATTTTTTCATTATTTTTTTTATAGCCCTAAATATTTAAATACTGTACCAACCAAATTCTTTATCCACAATTAGCTACTTTTTCTAAGATAAAACTGTCCTGTGAGTTCCAAGTATCAGCGCTGCTTGCTTGAACCAACAAGCGAAAACAGAGTTTCCATGGCAAACGGGAAAATTTCACAGGCAAATGAGGATGCATTTGTTCAACCTGTTTTTCTTTAGCGAGTTTGCAGGGAGTGCGCAACAGAGCCACCTCGGTTATTCAAGCCCTTGTACAGCACGCAGCTGGCATGGCAGCCCTTTCTTTCATCAGGTTAATTTTGAGACAGGACCAGAGAGGTGAAACTGTAAAGATTTTGCAATTTTTAATTAAGAAATTGTGTAAGTGTATGAACAGCCACATGATGAACAAAGTAACCAGACATGAAAGAGTTTATGTTTACACAATATGTACGGTAATAGAAAAGAGTCATATAAGGAGAGAGCTACCCCCCTTCAACCTACCAGAAAATAGTGTATCCTGAATTACCTCTCACGGTGCTTTCATGAACACGCTCATGTTTATCGCCATCACCTTTATCAGAATTGCCAGCAGAGCTGAGCCACATAAAATGTCACTTAAAAAACAGAAGTGAAGACGTGGGGCACTGCAAACTGCGTAGCACCCTGAGAACAGGCAGTCTTCCTGTCAAATTAAATGCACACGGATGGGAATGCAGCCATCGCTGGAGGACGAACTTGGAAGTTTCCACGTGAACTTTACCTCCATCCTTTCCAGGACGGCAGCTGCCAGGCTGCCCCTCTCCTGCAGCCCCGCAGGGCCCGAGGGCAAGGCAGAGCCCGCAGCTGGTGCTGCAGGATGGGGCTGGGGCTGGGGCCAGCTGCCCCGACGTAAAGGCGTGATTCAGGATTAATCTGCAGCAAGGCGGCAAGCTGTACTTCACCTGATCGGCTGATTAACCTTTGTTCCTGAGGAAGGCCCGGTTCTCACCAGGAAAGGCACTCAGTTGGACTTGCAGGGACCAAGAGACTCCTCGGTGTTTCTTTCTGCAGGAGACAGAGTAAGATGCCCAGATTTGAAAAGCATGTCATTTAC
>VXBO01009853.1:486002-527996 GCA_013400135.1 Rhinoptilus africanus | reverse complement strand
TCTTCCTCTTTCCCTGTTACTTTCTCCAAGGCCTGGGGCTCTTGAGGGCTGGGCTGAGTAGTAAAGACCGAGGCAAAGAAGGCATTCAATAACTCAATATCACCTTTATCAGAATTGCCAGCAGAGCTGAGCCACATAAAATGTCATTTAAAAAACAGAAGTGAAGACGTGGGGCACTGCAAACTGCGTAGCACCCTGAGAACAGGCAGTCTTCCTGTCAAATTAAATGCACACGGATGGGAATGCAGCCATCGCTGGAGGACGAACTTGGAAGTTTCCACGTGAACTTTACCTCCATCCTTTCCAGGACGGCAGCTGCCAGGCTGCCCCTCTCCTGCAGCCCCGCAGGGCCCGAGGGCAAGGCAGAGCCCGCAGCTGGTGCAGCAGGATTTGGCTGGGGCTGGGGCCAGCTGCCCCGACGTAAAGGCGTGATTCAGGATTAATCCGCAGCAAGGCGGCAAGCTGTACTTCACCTGATCGGCTGATTAACCTTTGTTCCTGAGGAAGGCCCGGTTCTCGCCAGGAAAGGCACTCAGCTGGACTTGCAGGGACCAAGAGACTCCTCGGTGTTTCTTTCTGCAGGAGACAGAGTAAGATGCCCAGATTTGAAAAGCATGTCATTTACCCAAAGAGAGGATGAAGCAGTGGCTTGAAATCACCATGTTTATGAAAACAGAGAACATTATACACAGAACTAGTCTTGTATAATTAATATTGATATGACCAGACCATTATGAAGAGACAGGAAAAGAGGTAGTTATCTTCTCTCTCTACACCTTTGGCTCAGAAATCGTTCAAACATAGATAAATTTGCCCAACGTTAACACGCAACTGTACTCTGGAGTTGCTGCTGCCCTCTCCCTTCTCCTACAGATCTTTTTCACTCCTTTTAGGTTCCCCAGCTCAGTGGAAGATCATCAGCCTACTTTTGGGTAATGAAGAGTAAAAGAAGCCATGAAGATGGAGTATTTAAACACAGATGTTAAAAGAAATTGGAAAAGTATGTTTAAAAATAAAGGTTAACATAGCGTTTAAAATAGCTAAAAGAAAAAAAAAAATTAGAAAATAATGAAAACCTTTTGACAAAAACTCTGATTCCCTTCCTGATGGTGAGCAGTAACTTATCCAGTGAGACCAGTCAGACTCCTCACAGATTATGAGATTTCTTTAAGTTTATTGTAACTTGAGCAACAGGTACAAGCAAATGGCTGGAGCCTAATTGAAAGTAGTGATGGCAATATAAACTTTATTCCTTTAATTTCAAAAGCATTTTCAAGATTTAAAAAAACCTATCTTACTTCAGAAGAACAACATGAAAGATTACAGCTGTGTGACAGGACAACTCTTGGGCAGTTTTTACTCCAAAGGCTGCAACGTCGATTCTGAACTTCCTTGAATCATGTGAGGACTAATTCCAGAATTAGTCTGGTTTCACAGAGTGTAATTGAGATCAGAACTGGGTCAGAGGATTTCTTCACGTTACCTCAACTGACTGTTTAATAAACCTGATCATATTCCCTTTTTCTCTCACTGACAATGTCATGGACTAACCTGGAGTTATTAACAGGCTTCTCCAGCATCAAAACTGACCAGTAACATTGCTAATGTTTTTTCAAAAAGCACAAAAAATATATATCTTCTCATAAGAAGTAAAAAGCTGTCCCTCAAACAGTATTGTGTTTGTAGATAGATATATACCTATCATTAATGAGTTTCTATACCAATGTATTTGAGCTGCTGTTTTATCAGAAAGCACCACCTCCGATGACAGGTGTCTCTTTAAATTTGTCCCTATTGCAGTTACTTCTAACTAAAAATGAGAGGATCTGACATTACACAACATCATTTTTAATTTAATTATAAAAAAATCTCTGTATCCGGTTGCACAGGGCTGATATTTAAATCTCTGTCTGTTGCAAAACATGTTGTTGTTTACCAGCAACATACAAATTGTACAGATGCTCTGTGAAAATTGTTGAAATATGTAAGGAAGAAAAATAAACCTCTGACATAATTTTTATATTGCGGACTTTTGGATTTCAACTGAAAAAGTACAAATTCCCAAAAATGTCCATGAATTTTCCTACATGCGTGTCCCAAGATTTCAGCTGTTCTTTAAGAAAGTAGCAGAAAAACAAGTTCATCAATTGGATGTGCCCGGTAAAGAAAAATAGAGTTTTTAAAATATTTTATATTATTGTGGAAATGTGCAGAGAAACATCACTGTTCCTTCTCAATCATTTAAAGATGTAATATTTTTCTTTGCAGATTTTAAGCCTCAATCTAGACAGAAACATCTGTGTTCTGTGTATGACCAGTTTCATAGGCCCTGCAGGTATCAGTCAGACTTCACGATATGAAAAACCTTTTTAACTAAGTCATGTTATGTTAATCTGGTTTAACCATGCATATATTGTCTGTGTATAGACACATTTTAAGCTGTAAAGGTTATTTATAATACTGTATATAATTATTATGACAACTGAGGATGGTATTACATTGACATTTGGGATCAACATAGTTTATTTGTTTATTATATATAAGCCATGAAAATCCACTTTTTAAAGTTATTGTAAGAATTTAAGTAATTTTAAGGTCAAACATATGTTGTCAACATCACTTTTACAGTGTAATCTTTAAGATAAAAGATTTTATTAAAAAGTTAACATAAGAACTTCAGAGTAGAAAATCTCTTCTTCAGAGGATTGCAGAAGACCGTGTTCTCTGTTAGCGCCTCTAGGCCTGACCGCAGAAAAAATATGAAATATTGAGCAAACAAAGCTGCTCAGAAACTACAGACAGAATTTTTTACACCCCATATAATACTCTGAGAACAATCCTAAAATCATGGGAGGCCTGACTGCTGGTAGAACAGCTGGTAGAGAGCCATTTCTAACCATATCCCATCCTTCAATAAGACACATGAAATGACCCACAAAAGGCATAAGGTCTTTTTATATATTTATTGTAATCTGCTTGACAGTGTGGGATACAATCAGGTTTAGCAAGGATAGTAATTTTACATTTTTTAAAATTTCAATTTAGTGATTTTAGTTATTTCAGTTGTCCAGTTCATCACTAAGTCTCTGTTATCAGTTCAGCAATTTCTTCTCAACCCCTCGTTCCAGGTAAATGCTACAGACAGAGCCCAGCTCTGCTGTGAGGTGAGGTGCAGAAAAATATCAGTCTTCCTCTTCCCTGCTTTCGCAAAACAAGACACCGAGGTTTTGGGTCTGGAAGGGAGCCCAGGGAACCAGGACCCCAGGAATGCTGTGATGTGCCTCCGCAGGTACAGCTGGTGCATGGGGAGATCCCACAAGACATTAAGAGAGCTTCTGGTGTCCTCTGAGCTGCTGTCACCTCTGCTGTCAGAGAGTACATCCATGAGTCCCAGCCATGCCCTGCCCTAGAGCTCATCTGGTTCAGTCTCCAGTCATTGTCTTCGAAAAACATTCTCAGACAAAGCAGCCCATGATGATCTTACCAGACTCTATCTTGGTAGGCATCGGCCAGTTTTGTCTAAACTCAGCAGAGGGCAAGAACTTCCAAGATCACAAGGGTCTCAACAACTCTGAGCATTTGCAGAAGAGGCACACCTGGCCAGAGCAAAATTACTGGTTTTGTACAGGTTTTCATCTCGCCTAGATCCAGTGCCAGGTCTTTGAATCAATCAAATACAATTCTCTAACCTTACTGTCTGTGTGGCACAGGAATTACCATTTGAGAACACAGCATTTATCCACAGACTAGTTTGTCATCCTCTGTCTGACAGCAAATTTTTCACAAAGAAAGTGAAAGAAAACCCAGAATGAGCATGTGCAGAAAAATCTAGCCATAGGGGAAATATCTACCTAACCTCCACTAACTGCTAGCTCTCTTACACCATAACACACCATAGGTATGTCCTGTACATTTCTTACCCTCTCCAATTAACTATGAATGTTCTTATTATCCATTAAAAAGTCTAATCATTTTTCAAATCCTGCTAAACCCTTAGCCTCAATTATCTTCTAGCAATCGGTCCTAATAGAAAATTACATGTTTCATAAAGAGCATTTCCTTTAAGCCATGTTTCCTAATTTCACATGCCATCCCCTTTCTCTCGTATTATAAAACCCATAAAAAAGAAACTCCCAATTTACATTCTCTCTCTATTTAAATTTCCAATATTTTATCTCCGTCTCTTAGTCCCTCGTTCTTGTCTCCTTCCGAGCATGAACTATCTCACGCTCTCACGATGCAGAGGTTTCTGCATAATCCTCAGGATTTTAGCCCATTGCCACAAAACTTCAACTCAGGCTTTGTTTTGTTTTGCTTTGTTGTTCTTAGATGTGACTGCCATCATTTGGCATACTCTCAGTTTACATAACCATATTCTTCTCCATCTTCTTGTCTATCTTAGCATTGTTTGATTCCTGTTACTGATGTTACATTACAAGCAGAGGTTTTCATTACAGTTCAGATAGTGAAAAAAATGTTTTTCTTGCGTGCTGAGAGTCACTTTTGATTCCAGCAATCCCTAGAAGCTCTGTTTAATCCAAAATAGATAACATTATTTGTCATAGTTACAATAATAAAAAATTTGTGATGGGCTCTAATAAAAGCACTTGGGATCTCAGGACTGCGTGCCTTTCTACTAAGGATGGTTTGGAATTTTTTAACAAAACATTTTTGGTTTGGAATTCAACTTTTACTTTCTATGTTCTGCCTTTCCAGAGAAACATTCAGTGGCAACCTTCCTTTGTGTGTTAAGGTCACATGAAACTGTGACAAAAATAAGTGCGTGTGTGAACCAAGAAGGAATACATTCAGTGCTGAGTTGGGGCTCTCCCCTGGGATGGAGACTGCCAAGGTTTAAGACTCTACTCTGAGAGCTGAAGTCCACTGATGTGTGCTTGCATCTCCTCTCTACCAGGTGCTTCTGGCATTTCAACAAAAATTTGAAAGGATCCAAATTGCCCAAATACCATTTTTTAATACAGAATGCAATTCTTGTTTTTTGTCAGCCCCGTCCCTAGGCATCTGCTGTTGTGCTGAGACTTTCACAGACAGACATTTTCTTTGCAAAGGTAGTGCTTACTTGCCCCTGTTACGTTACATTCATCATAGCATTTTATAATTCCAGTTTTGGTTACCGCTCCAATTAATTTACTAGTTACTGAAGAACTGGTTTCTCTGGTTTTGATCTCATGAACATCCCTCATGATATTTTTGAGAGAGAGATGCAGCATGTACTGCCATCGCATTGTTTGGTACAGAAACCTATTTTAATATATTGCTTTCTCTTTCTGCCCTTCTTTTCTCACATGCCTCAGAACTGCTTCCAAAAACCTAGTCACAGAACTGTGTTAAACTTTGCTTATGAATGTTAACTATTATTTATACAAAGTACGCAAACTTCTCCCAGCTACCTTCTTGTTTTTCTATTAGCGACACATTTTGATGGACATTTCAATTTTTACATGCTTCAGGGACCAAAGTGATAAATGATTTTTAGATTGTTTTTGCTTTGTAGCTGGCTAAATAAGAACAACGGGAAAACTGGCAAAGTATGCCAGTTCTTGGCCATATGGTTAGAGGGGTCTACACGGAGAAACAGCCTGCTGTACAGCTGGCAGCAGGGTTGACGAGGTTCAGCGAGTCTCTGGTGGCAAGAGAGGGCTCAGCAGCAGGGATGGCAAAAGTCTGCCCCAGACATATGATGCTTTTCAAGTAGGAATTGCCCTGAGAGGAAAGGGTGGGAGGAGGGCAAGCAGCTGCTGAGAGTCAAGGAATTACAGATCAACAAGCATGTACGGCTCACGCCACCGGTTGTCTGGAGGTGGTCAGATGTTGATGAACGTGGGTCTGTTATAACTTTAATTTGCTTTTGCTAACAGCCATGTAAACAGTATGTGTAATGGTAACACAAATGCAACTTGAAGAGGGAGTTGTACTGCTGTGAAAACCTGAGGTGCCCCATGCCTTTTCAGATACCTAGGCAGTACCTTATAGATACATCTAGTATATGGACTGAGCTCCTGAACACCCCCAATCTACACACTTACAATTATTGAAGACATTTTCACGACAGTTTTTTAAGTGTTACTTGATAAAACATGAGGACAGAAGCTGGTGTTTATGACCCGACAAGGTGTAAGGCATCTCCCTCTTTACAAGGGTACTGACACTTGCTGTCAGGCCTCCGTGAGTGTGGGCTCAGCAGGTTTTACCCGCACGTGGTGCATCTTTGGCATTGTATCATTCAGGTTTTTAACACTTGTGTGATGATATCTGGTACATTGCTACTGTTCAGCTCTGACGTGTCAGAACGGTTCTGTGTGGAAAGAGGCTTTGAGGAAAACTGTTTAGGTGAGGAATGCTACGTCCCCTCCACATCACGTCAGGCTTTTGCCCCACAGCACTGTTCTCAAGCTTTCAACGAACCTTTGTTGCCCTCAACCCCCCCAGATTTCAGCAAAGCCTGCCTTTATTGTCACAATAGCGATGGCTGGCTCATCTCTACAACTCACACACAAGCTGAAGTTGAATTTTGTCTTTCTAGAAGGGAACTGATGAAGACTTCATCTTCACTGATGCCTGACTTGCTGATCTTACCCTTGAAGGCGGGAGTACTAAAATGAAGAGAGTGGAAGATGAGCTTCTGGATGTTGTATATATTATATGTATAAGCAGCACTTGTCTACCTGGACTTCAGAAGCCTAATCAGATAAGTTTTGGAGATGCAACCTGTGATGTAATTTGATAAGAACATACCATCCTCTAACTTCTAATCTTTTCAGGCACAACCATACCTGATCCCCTTGCAAACGGTAACCGGTATGTTGCAAGTGGACACAAATTCTGGATGATAACCACTTTGATACCAGCTGGGTGTACTCAGCTTCTACATCTGCAGTGCTAGTGAGCCTTCCCCGCTGCAGACCTTCTGTCTGTGTTTACCTTGGTTTTCCAGGCCCAGGAGTGCCTGTGGATGAATTTGCCAGAGCAGAATCTGCTGTTCTCCTTGCCCCAATTACTTATGCATGAACCTTTCATGTGAGGGGTGTACAAGTCTCAGCTTTAATCCCTGATTAAACTTGGCAAAGTGACAGAGAAGAAATAAACCTAAACTTAACTGGATTTTACTGACTATTAAAAATCTTCAAATATATATATATAAAAATATAAATATATATAACCTTAAAATTCCAAAAATTCTTTTGTTATAAAGCACAAAAGGATTACTGAAATTCTCTTTGGCTTTTGCTCTTTCTCTAAGTCAGGACCTCAGAGCTTTGAGGATGAGTCCTTTCTGTCCACTCTCTGCAGCCACTTCTGGAAGGTGTGATACTACCCTATTTGCTCAGGTATTTTCTGTGCACAGTCAGAGACCACAGGCTCTGGCCAGGAATGAGCTCTGGTTTGCTACAGTTTTAAGCAAAGAAAATATAACAGGTGCAACCAAATTTCTGAGAGCTGGGGAATGCTGTGACACGAACAAACAAAAGCATCTCCTTTGTCTTGTTGAAATGATCAAGTAAAAAAAAAAAAAGCCAAAACCTTAGAACAAATGATACTTTTTGCTTATTTCCAAATAAGGTAATTAAAAGCAACAATGAGGTAATGCAAAAGAAAGGATAGGTGTAGGCATCAATTACAAAAACGGCATGGAAAAAACCACACCTGTCATTACTTTTTCAGACATCCAAGATGTGGGAATCTGAGGTTCAGTTTCCTCCTCCATCTGAAAATATTCTAATCCTTTCCTCTCACTAGAGAGAAAATGCTTAAATACTCACTGGTATAGAGAGAATAAACTCTTGGGTGTTTTAGAAGGAGTTTGTGCATTGTTTCAAATACCAGGTTTGGTACATGTTTCAGGATGTAGATAGGAAAGCTTTGGCTGGAGAGACTGAGAACACATAACTTATTTCAGACAATTCAGACATGCTGCTTGTGGGGCTGGAGGTCCAGGAGCAAATTCACTTAAGCAGAGAAAAGAAAAAGACCTAGGGCTTCTGGGTTCTTAGCAAAAGCTCTTACTCCTGGAGAAGGGGTGAGAATGAAACACATGTAATTTCTTCTCATTTTTGCAAATAAATAATTAATTACAAAAATCAGAACTTTCTTTTTGTGCTCAGCTATAGTGTCTTAATGCTCTTTCTTTTTTTTTTTTTTCTCTAAAGTTTTAACTGTTTGTCTCTCTCTACTTGTTTGGGTTAGGGAGGTTTTTTCCACACGAAATTTTCCATAAGTTATTCAGAAATGAAGACAAAATGAGCTCTCATGCCAAGCTGTATGCTGGCTAGTTGTGCAACCGTTTCCTTAAACACAGGTCATTTCTGGGAACACCAGGCTGCTACCATTTCAAACCAGCTACATGGGTTCTGGAATTAAAAAAAAAAAGGTTTGCAGTCTTAAGTATTATCGTTCCCCTGTAAACACGCACGATACTTCTGCAAAAAAAATGCAATACCTCTCTTTGTGATGTCATAGAGGACCCTATAAACTGCAGTGATAACATCAGGGCTGCCAGAAAGTCCCAAGCAAGTGAAATTTCACGGTTTGTGGGTTCAGGGTGATGATTAGTAGGGCTGATATTCTCAGGCATGCCTGCTAGGTGTTGCTTGAAGCCTGGGCACTTTTACTCATTCATTGACTAAACACAGCGTGAGTCATTAGCCTTTATATTTACACACAGACACATATGTACACACACACGTACATACACACACACGCACGCATACCCTGAACAGCTGGGCTTCTCAAAACTTTTCAGCTATAAACATTAATAATTAATTTGCTCTGGCAGCTACGCTGCACTATTTCCTTCTAAGTCTTTCACAACATCTCCTAAATACCTCCTCCTGGCCTTTCTCATCAATGGGAATTGTTCTCTGGGCACACCCACTGCCAGCGCACACGCACGCTCACACACGCATACGCAAACACACGCAGAGTAAACTGAAAATGGCAAATATGCCATTCAAGAAGGCTGTCATGGAAATAAATTTCCAGGGCACCGAGCAAGTCATTGTATACTACAAAAAAAAACTCAAAAGGTTGCGCTTTTACGTCGGCTGCTATGTCCTGGCTCTCTTTGCTCGCTCAGACAAACAAACAGACACAAAAAGTGAGCCAGTCAGGGAAGAAATTTAAATAACTCGTGAAATATTAGTCAATTCAACTCTTTCATTGGAGAGTAATTAAAATAATTACTTTAAAGTGTGGAAATACTTGGAAAAAAATTAAATGAACAGGCACCTGACCAGCTGTGATAAATGTCAGCTGAGTGCTTAGATCAAACATAAAACCTTCCAGTGTCTTGTTTCATCTAAGAGGGCAATGCGTATTCTGCATGGATCAGGAATCACAGATTTAAAGGTATTCAGGCGCCTAACTCTCATGTTCTCAGGGACTCATATACTTTAAAAAATTGGTTTCAATTGAAATTTAAAGTCTAATGTAACTTAAAGTAACTAAAATGACTTAAAACCACTGTATCTAACCCTGAGGGGTGTCTTCCTGCTAATTTTAGCATAATTTCTTAAATTACTCCAGGGCAATCAGTCTTCCCGCCAGCAGGAGCCATATAGCATATCTGCATGATCGAGAGCCATAAAGCACACACCACATACACAGGAGATCCAAGGAGAAGAGGAGCAGGAGGGCTGGTCCCAGGAGGAAGGAGGTCACTTTGACCAAGGGTCTCATCGCTTCGCTATGGGACGTGAAAGGGATGTGAAAGGCCGGTGCTGGAGTCTGCAGGGTCTGGATTGCCCTCTGGCTTCAGCTCCGGTGTAACCCCAAGCCTTCAGCGTTGCTCTCACATGGGCGTCTTCTTCTAATCGCTTGTGAGCCATGTGCAATTGGCCACCTCTCTTCAGACGCTGAGAGGAAGACAGGAAGAGAGAGGAAGTAAGTCTCCTTTATCATGCAGCTCATCCTAACTGTCTCCATTTCGTGCCTAGAGACACCAGCCTTACGCGGTTGTGGTGAGCCTACATGAATAACTTCCTGTATTTTATTAGCACAAACTCCTCATTCTTTTTTAACTGGTAAATGTATTAAGAGGAAGAAGATGACAGTTGCACAGAGGAAACCTGCGCTGTGTTTTAGCCTTTGTTATTGATGTAGGTTTATACTGGAGCATTAATAATTGCTGTTGTTTATTGTTTCTTTGCAAAATAAAGCCAACCTTTTCCTGTCTCACAGGGGTGCCGTGGCATCTAATGAATCCTTGTGTTGTATTTTCAGCTGCAGGTTAAAATGCTGTGTGTAATGGACGAATGTTCTTATGGACTGCTGTTCAATGAGCACCACAGGTCTATGGTGGTGAGTGAACAGACACAGAAGGTGTAGATGTGGATGGAAGGAAACCACCATCTTTTCTTCTGCCAAAAGCAATGCTTCTTTTCTTCCTCTCTTTTACACATCCAGATGTTATTCCTTATATCTTTCTTTAATGGGTCACATGGATACACTGTTGTAGATTCCAGTTTCTCCTACCAGACTGTATTTGCTCAGGTTACTATTCTTGCAGTTAGCTGATAGATGGAAGGAAACATAATTTCTTGTGTCCCTGTCTAACATCTAGTCTGTGCACCACCGCAGATTCACACCATACACCTACTCTCTTTTTCACTTTTTATGTTGGGTAACTAGTTAAGTCTACTCTAAGAGTTAGCCCAAGGAATCAGAGGGAGCAGTGCTTATTTCTAAGTAGGACTGGAGGAATTTGACAGCCATTAGGAACATCTGTAGCCATGCTTTCTGTCCCCTTCCTGACACACAAATTTCTGCTGCCTGTGATTGCCTGGAGGGACAGGAAAGCCTCCATGACACACACCCAGATCACATCTGGTCAGATAAGTTTCAGCACTTTCACGATGTTGGCCACGGCAAGAGACGTGAAGACTGATAGGCAATTTCTGTAATTGCATGTTTCTGTGGAACTATTAGCCAGCGAGTAGGATTCCTGCTGTTACAAATATAACAGGGGGAAGAAGTATGCTGTCAAAATGAATTAAACACAAGTCTGGTTTAATTAACAAAGTGGGACTGCACTGTAACTATCCAAGTCATTTTACTGAATATGCACTTTAGCTTGCATGATCTGAAATAGGAAAAGGCCCTTTCACTTCTGCAAATGAACATTCAGGTCCCAGCTGGAAAGACCAGAAGTACGCTACCTCTGCCAGACCACTCAGAGACCATATTTTACTCATCCTCATCACCAGCCCACAACAAGGACAACAAAAATGCCTTGAGCAGAGAGCTCACCGCCATTGATTATGCTTAGCCTTAAAGCCTTGACTGCAGAGGCACAGAGCATCTATAGGGAGCCCCTCAAGGAGAGCACAGGCATTAGTGGCTGTTGGGAAAAATTCTAGTCCTGGCATGGAAAAAACATATTAGGTACGTACCTGTGCAACCCTACATTTGCCTACACCCTGCCCATCACTACCTTCAGTTTCTTTACCATGTGCCTAATTGAAGGTTTGAAATTTGTTCTTCATTAGGAATAAAATTATATCAAAGACTGTATAAACCAAATATTTATACAGGACCTTCTTATGACTTGAATTGAGTGCATGGGAGTTGTTGTGGGATAAGTTTTCTGCTAATAACTTACTCTGACATGCTCTGCTTTTATAACATGGACACTGTATTGTACTGCACTCCAGCAGGTAGTATGTAATTCAAGCATAGTAAGCATGCATTTTGCTCCCCTTTTGCATCCATCAGCCTGCTTTGCTATTGTTACTCAGAAAGCCAAATAGCAAAATGTATAAGATATAAAACAAGTAGGAAAAGTGAGAATATTCATTGACAGAGCTCAAGCTGGCAAGGAAAAGGTTCTGACGAAATGAAACGTTGGTCATGTGAGCGATTCAGATTAAAGTAAAATCAGCCCTTCCTTCTTTAGTTCACTACTTCACGGAGAGCAATTAAGGAGGCACAGTGCGCAAACATTCCTGAGTGTCATCCATCACCTGGCTAATCTGCCTGCCAACCTGCCTGGCCATACCTTTCCACTAGCTCTTTCCTCTTTCTCTTCCTACCCGCCCTCTGTACCCTGATTAGATCCCTTGTTTAGGGGAGTGGAGAGAGTGAAAGGAAAGAGGAAGGAAGGAAGAAAACAATTTAAGAAGATAAGAAAATCAATGAATAGTGACACATTTCCCTAACAGAGTGCAGATGTGTTAATTTACAGGTAGGGTTGATGATGACTTTTCACAGCTGTTGGGTTTTTATCACCATCATCATAAAGGTTAATCCTAATGTTTCCATTTGGGGAAATGTCTTCCTGATTTTCTATTTTAGAACATCCTGATCCATTCTAGGACTCATTTTTCATGGCAGGAAATTTTTTAGATCACTAATGAATCAGGAAAGAATACCATCATCAGCATTAGAAACCAACCCTGTGGATATTGGATACGAATTTTCCTGACGCATCTGATATTGGCTGCTGCCTGGAAAAGAATGATCCATTTTAGTCTGACAGGTTTTTAAATCTTTCTGTTTTCCTTGTGGCACAGTATCTTCACCATTTTCTTTCCCCACTTTATCCACAACCAGATTATCTGAGACAATAAATAGGAAATGGTTAATATTCAATTACAAATTCAAAAATACCCTCGCACTTAAAGCACGTTGGGTATGATAAGGGGTCTGAAAGGAATCAGAGGAGGCTCAGATGCACAAATGGTTATGTCAGTATACTCCCACATCTCAGAGAAGTATCTAGTTATGTAGAATATCCCTTTATAGACACGCTCTCTTCCATTCCACAGACATCTGATAACATCCTACATTTTAGCATAGGAAATAACACAAGTGAGTGTTACAAACAATAGGAGAAAAAGAAGGATGACAAGCATAACATTTCTAAACACATGAGTTAAAGCAGATAAACTATAGGAACACAAATCAAGTGAAGGCTAATTTCTTACTTACTAATTAATAATAGGAATCTCCACTGCCATTATAATCTAGCAGGGATGTGCACCAGTACAGGTTGGGGGCTGACCTGCTGGAGAGCAGCTCTGAGGAAAGGGACCTGGGAGTCCTGGTGGACAACAGGATGGCCATGAGCCAGCCATGTGCACTGGTGGCCAAGAAGGCCAATGGCATCCTGGGGTGCATCAAGAAGAGTGTGGCCAGCAGGTGGAGGGAGGTCATCCTCCCCCTCTGCTCTGCCTTGGTGAGGCCACACCTGGAGTACTGTGTCCAATTCTGGGCTCCCCAGCTCAAGAAGGACAGGGAATGCTGGAGAGGGTGCAGCAAAGGGCTACCAAGATGATGAGGGGACTGGAATACCTCTCCTATGAAGGAAGGCTGAGGGATTTGGGTCTCTTCAGTCTGGAAAAAAGATGACTGAGGGGCGACGTTATCAACACTTATAAATATTTAAAGAGTGGGTGTCAGGAGGATGGGGCCAGGCTCTTTTCAGTGGTGCCCAGTGACAGGACAAGAGGGAATGGGCACAAACTTGAGTATAGGAAGTTCCACCTAAACATGAGGAGGAACGTCTTTACCTTGAGGGTGGCAGAGCACTGGCACAGGCTGCCCAGGGAGGTGGTGGAGTCTCCGTCTCTGGAGACATTCAAAACCCACCTGGACACGTTGATGATTTCCAGAGGTCCCTTCCAACCCCTGCCATTCTGTGATTCTGTGGTAAAAGGTCCAAAGAAAAGAGCTCAGGGAGGAGCAGGTAGCCAGCAGCTTTATGAGCTATACTGGGAACATGTTCCTTGTGCTGCCCTTGTGCTGGAAGAAGAAAAAACAAGGACACTAAGGCACTGATAACACAGGGGTTTAAAAATTAGATTAGATTTGATTTCTCTCTCCTATGGCTCTGTCAATCAACCAGGACTGCCTGCATGCCAGAAATTACTTCCTTGTGTTCCAAGTGGAGCCCCTGAGACTCATTTGCCACAGTGCACGTGTAGCTGGACTCCACTGGCAGCTTCCTGCAAGGCCCACAGTTATCAAAGAATTCTTCACCCCAGGTCCTACTCTTAATAAGGCAAAGAGGGGGCAGTATGCAGTATTATTTCTCATCTGCCCTTCTGAACTCTGAACTGGCATTTACTCTTCCATGTTTCACAGACCATCACTCAGGCTGGTTAATCCCTTCTTACTTTATCTGACAATCTGTGTCTCTGGTTTCCTGTCACCCTTTTGTTAGTCTAAAGATTCTTCTAGCCTATATAGAAATGGGACTTCATGATTGATTTAGGATTAAGCAGGTCTGATTGTAAATACTTTTTGTCAGGTATCTGAGGAGATTCTTAGTGCCTGATAGTCTGCAAAATCTCAGCAATGATTCATCTTAAAATAGTGGAGTATCTTGTTTCTAAAGAAATGCATCAAAAGAGCAAAACAAAACAAAAATCCCATATTGATTATCATCACACAACAAGTGTAAAAAGAGATATAAAACTTGAATATTTGTGTTTAATGGTTGAAGTAGATAAACCTCTTAATTTATGCTCCTGTTAATCCCTCAGGTTGTGAGGAACAAAGTTAGATGTGATCGTACATCTGAACCTCAGGCAAACGCCTTGTGATGATTCATTGATGTTTATCCAACTGGAAGATAAAAAGTAGTGAAGGGGAAATGCCAGGCTCCGAATTGGGAAGTTTTCCTTTCATTTTTTAATAATGATAATTCTCTGTCAAAGATTTGCTTTTAAAATATGTTATTCTGTGCAAAGGTTTTGCACATTATCACCTGAAGAGAGAAAACAGAATTGATTTAAACCAAAGCCCTTTGTTGCACTTTGGTGGAATAACAAAATCCAAACCTTTTTTTTTTTTCACTTTGTTCAGTTCCAAAAGTATCATTTAAGGAGAGAAATTTAAAAGCACATAGATCCAATGGGGTAAGTTTACTGTCCCAAATTACTACTTTTTTTCGATCTTTTAAATACTATAGGACTTTTGGGAGGCATCTTCTTGGATCATATACTGCCAAATAAATAAATAAATAAAAGGCCCATAAAACAAAGGAGGTAGGTTTGCTATCAACCTTGGTCTTTTTCAACACACTGGGAGGCATCCAGCTACAGTGCAACATAGGGTCAGAGGAGGCAGCCTAGAAGTCATGTCCATATTACTGACCCATCGGTTCTTCCAAGTTTACAGGTCCAAATAGCAAATTTGGTCTTGGGGTGGGTCAGATGCAAAAAAGCATCCCTATACTAGAATTCCTCAGAAGAGAAAGTGGGCATGGAAACTGGACCAGGGATCCTATATGTATTGCACCAATCTACCACACCACACCTCAGCTACAAGGCCAGGACACCAATGTGAAAATCTCAGCTAGTTTCTCCTCACCCTCTACAAGGCTGAGAAGAGTGTGAGGTAATGTCTACATTGATGCTGTGGCTTGAAACAGTCCAGCAGTTTGGAACAGAGTCCTCTATTTGCCTCTGTTCCAGCATCTTGGTTCAGGTGTCAGTGCTATTTTGGAGTGCACAAGTTAAATTCCCCTTGGAGGAAACTAAAATGAAATCACCACTTCAGAAGTGTTCCTATACTCCATGGAGACAGTGGGTTTCAAGCCAGGATGTGGGACACATTGCCACTAGGGGTTACGTAAATATCTATGCTGTGAGGAAGCTCTTGTCTCTTTCCCAGATCCTGTAACACCATAAAGCGTCTCTCCTGCCATGCAAAGGAACAAGTGCCATCTCTGCCTTTCTATTTGTCAACAACTGCTATGCCTTCACCTTTTTTTTGCAAATGACCATTCATCTTCTACAGAGGCATCTCTGGCTTTGCAACCCTTCCCCTTGGTTACCAGCCCAATCTTGTCCCTGTTTTCTTTTCCAACTTGCAATCTCTGTCTTGTCTGACAAAGTATCAGACACCTGCCCATTCTCCTAGAAGATTCACAGACTTGGGAAAATTACATCTTTCATAAAACTGTAAGATAAATAGGCTGAAACTTAGGCAGTTGAATAACACAGTGGCAGTATCAACAGGTTGCTAGAAATGTTGCATGAAATTCAAGAAGAGAAAGGTAGTTTTTCTGAATCAGATAATTACACTGTGGGGACAGGAGAAGCTAGAATCACAGAATCGTAGAATAATTTGGGTTGGAAGGGACCTTTAAAGGTCATGTAGTCCAGCCCCCCTCCAATGAGCATGGACATTTTCAACTAGATCAGGTTGCTCAGAGCCCTGCCCAACCTGTCCTTGTGTCCATTACAGAAAGCTTTTAAAGTTCCATGACTGGGAGTCCACCACAAAGTTTTCTGCTTGTTTGAACCTCCATAGCCCTGGGTGACAGTGCCACTAAGCCAGTACTGACCTGGGGAACCCATCCCTACACCCCACAGAAGGCATGTGAGGACATTCTGAGGTGCTCCTGCTTTTGCCACTCCCACCATGACCCGAAACACACCCTCTGTCCAGGTTAATTCAAGCATGGGTAAGGGTACAGTTTCATACTGGGGTGTCTAGGCTGGGAAGAGGAGTGAACCTCCAGCAGATGTATTACAGCTGTACATTTAGAGCTGTAGTTTAGCATATTGCTGGTCTGACCACTTTTGCAAACTATTCTCCAAGGGTTATAAGCTGCCAGAGAATTTTACCATGTAGCAACTATTTACATCCAAAACCATACATCCAATCCCATCCAGCAGGAGCATCTAGCTTAGTCCAGGCATCCAGGAAAGCTGGAAATGCAGAACACCATGGTGATTCATCCTTCTCAGCCTTCTGAGGACTGACACTCTTGCATGGTTCCTTCCCCTTCCTTTATGCACTGGATTATCATCTGAAGATGTAGTGATGGCACTGTGCATAATAACACTATTGCTTCCATCCCTGCCCTCAGTCATGAGACTGAAAAGTAGATGCTGAAAGCTTTCCCTATATTTACAAGGATGCTACTGGTGTAGCATTTGGCTGCCACTCCTCTCCATCTTTTTTCCACATTCTCATGCAAAAAAAAGAAGCTGCATGGTTCTGCATGCTCACCTCCTTCCAGGACTTCCCATGGTCATGCCTGTCCTTTCATAGAAATCCATTATGGCCACCAGTCGATAAAGTTTTGGAGAAAATGCGCTTCCAGTAACACAGTATCTAGGGGAGAGAAGCAATTTAGTTCCCTATTTGAGCAGGCAGCCTGCAAACAGAATAGTCTCTGGGTCTTGTATTCCTGGAAGAAAAGCGGGGAGACAAAAGAGCTCTCCATCATATTTGCAGACACACTATCACTTTCAATAGATGTCCACAGCATGGCGTCTCATGACCTGGAAAGAGATGGGAAAGTGGACATATGTTGGCATCAGCAGCAACCCCAGGAGTACTGGTGGGAGCTCCCAGTAGGGTTCTGCACAGCCCCTATAACACACAGCCCCAGCCCGTTCCTCAGTCTGACAGGTAGTAGCAAGGCATCCAACAGATTTGTGACAAATCCTGGGGGGATGCCCTCACTGCAATCAAAAACTTCATCTACTACCTTTGGGAGCCAGAATGCCTTGGCTCAATATATACACATTCCAGGCAGCAAAGCAAAGTAAGGGATCACTGTAAGCACAGAGCAAGCTTTCTGCTCTCTCTGCCTACTATCAACTTTCTGCTCTGCCCCTCTCATCGTTTGAACACTTGAAGCTTCCTGGTACTCTGCCTTCCTCTGTTGCAGAGGTTAACTGCCCGTTGAAGACTTTGTCTCCTGTGTCAAAGCGCTGGACATGGCATAGAGGTTATTAATCAGTACCTAGTGGGCTATTCAGACTTTGGCTTCATCTGCTACTCAGAGGAGTCTGTCAAGGTAGAAAAGGGTCTGTTCCAACTCTCCAGAAAGCTGTGCCCATGACAGGGAGGTGGGGAGGATGACCACAGGCAACAGAACAGGGCACTACACCCTCAGAAGCACAGAGGAACTGACAAACTTGCTTTCCTCTCATCCAAGAACCTTCTCGTGAAGATGGGGAACAGAGATTGCCTCCTCCTTCCTTGGCCCATGCATCCCAACACTGCTGTAAGTAGAAGGTTCAAGAGGCCACCCCAGAGGATGGTGCAGAACCTCAGGCTCAAAGGAGCACCGAGGAAGGAGAAGAGAGAGACAATTCAGAGCTGATGTTACAAGGATTACTCCAGATACTTAAAAGGACCAGGAGCTCAGGAGCAGGAGAAGTGGCAACAACAGCAGCTCCTCCACCTTTCTTCAGATCTTCAAGCCCAGGTTTTGGGGAAGAGAAGGAGCCGGAGGAGGAAGGGACCTGAAGAGAGACCTCCATACCAGTAATGGCAAGTAGACAGCCTGGTGGAGAGAGAGCAAGTTCTGGACAGCATGGTGACCGCTTTCCTCTCTTCAGCAGGCACAGTTACAGGCATTGTGTTGCCCTTTTGATTCGGCCACATCAGCCAGTTTTTACCAATGAGTGTAACACACTGAAGGTGTGTTACAACACTGAACAGCAGCGGGCACTGCTCGCCAGGGGCTGTTTGCACAGCTGACTGTGTTTTCTTCCTTGCCCCCTGCATCCTTTCCCTATCTCTCTTTCTCTCTCCTTGCCCCTAAGAAGCTCTTGTCCAGGAACATGGGCAACTTGTGAAGCTGGTCAGTCTCTCGGTGAATCAAGCATTTGAGGCGAAATCCTAGGCACAGAAGAGATGGGATATTTTTTCCTAAAGCCTGAGAAAAAAATGAAGGAGGAGTAGAAGAGAGTTTTGTCTGACATAGGAGGAGAATCTCCCTGCTGAGGGTTCCCTTCCCAGCGCTCAGGGCCAGCTAGCTCTACTACTCCAACACTTATCGATTGTCGCATCCCCCAAGCAGCTTCAACTAACAGAGCTTTCAACAAACTTCCCTCCCACCACTGTGTGTGTTGCCAGCTCCCTGCAGTGCCACACACAAGCNCAACTAACAGAGCCTTCAACAAACTTCCCTCCCACCACTGTGTGTGTTGCCAGCTCCCTGCAGTGCCACACGCAAGCCAACCGCCCTCAAGGCCCCCTTCTCCTGTCAGATCTTTGCTGAGCAGCAAAAAACACCCACCCACCTGCTGCCCCTTTCACCTGAGCTGCATGTGTACTCTGGCTGATACATACCCCAAAGCAGCTACTCCCCAAAAGACCTGTGAGGGTAGGAGACTCACCTACACGGAGGGTGGGGGTGGTTTCCTGAGAGGTACTGAGTCAAAGCACATAGTGATATGCAGGAAAAGTCACAGGAGGCAGAGAGAGCTAGCAAAGACTTAGCTAGAGTAACCGTTTGCTGAAAAGGGATGGTGTACTGAGTGCTACCAGCGAGTAGCTGAAGCCTCCCTTGTGCTATAGAAATCCCCTGTAGCCTCTCCTGGAGGGAAAGGGAGACTAAGCAGACCTAAAAGACATTTCAGGGTTATTTTTTTTTCTTCTTTAAACTTTCTTATTTTCATTATGAAGTTTCATTCCTGGAAAAGGTGGGGACATTTAAACATCTTGTCTCAGATGCTCTCCATCAATGAAGAAACCAATAGCATCCCAAGCATACATGTCTTCCTGGGTCTTTTGTGTGTGCAACAAGAGGTTGTGCACAGTTTTTCTGAAGAGACTGTTCCTCACAGTTTCAGTCCAAAATGCATTCTCCTACAACTCTTGCAGGACACAGCAGGCACTCATAATTTGGAGGGCACTGGCATCTACGCTGCCCTGCATGGCTCTCCACCTTGCAGTGTGTTGGCCAAACACACTCTTTGCAGCAAGGGAGCATTCCCATTCTTGGAGGTGTAGACCTCAACACAGACTCATGATCCAGTGATGCATGGATATGCAGCATTTCTACAGGGCCAGAGTGCCATCAGTGATCCTCATTCAGCTTGCAAGGATGGTGCCGGCACCCCACTGACTTCATGGTCAGACCTGCAGAAGGCATGAGTATCCTGACTCCTTTTGATGAACTCTATCAAGGCATTTTGGCCTGCCTTGGGGCTAGAACAACAAGTGGTGGCAGCCCGTGCAGTTTAGGTGATCGTAGCTGCCATGCACTGGCAAGTGGATGAGAAAGAAGGGCCCTGTCCCTCTTCCCCGTGACACTCACAGTTCTCCAACTCCAGGATTGCAAAGGTCTGAAAGATTTTGCTGATGTCACCGATTTGCACTATATGTAGGAAGCAGGTGTGGAGAATGATCTTCGAGAGCTTCACTGCACCCTGTCCATCGTGGACTTGCTCATCCCACACTGGTTTGCCACAGACCAGGCTTTGAAGTTTGTGAGACTCCATAGGGCTACAGGCGCTGTTCTGAATGCGGATATCAGCTTGCAAAATTTCATGTGAAGATGGTAAGGTTCTGGCACCAGATCACAAGAGACATTCTTGGTGGTGTTCCACTGCAGTGGGAAATTTCACTCCCACTACTGGTGATCCCAGTGGTGATGCAGTCCCAGTAGTCTCAACTCAACACCAGTCAAGCCCAGGCAAAGTAATCAGAGCAGACACAGAAATCCAGAGTGGAAGCGTCAGTTCACTCTGGCTGTCCTGCTAGGGTACCCAAAAACGCCACTGGATTCACTCCTTGCCTGCAACACAGTGTGGCAGGCACCGTGCAGGCTATGAGGAGGGAGGCGGATGGAGCTGCAGGTGGTGTCATGCAGAGACGGCAGGAGCAGGAGCAGAAGCAATACTTCCATAAGTTTGACCTTACACAGACAACAGCAGTGAGGAAACTGCTGTGAGCAGTGGCACAATTCTGCATGAGGCAGATAGACAGTGTGGCACTTCTTAGAGGAACCTGAGATTCAGGAAGAAAAGGTCTGAAGCCAGATTTCCTTTAGAAAGCTTTGAACCACTTGCGTAGTGGGGGCATTCAACCAGAATAAATCATATCCCAAGTAAACTCCAAACTGCCTATAAAGGATGTAACACAAGAGCCTCAGTACTGATGGTATCTGTCTGTCAATCCAGTCTTATTACTGAAATTAATTTACTAATATAGTCACAGCTTGACTCTATTCCATTAGCACTATGGAAGGAAAAGGCTTATTTAAGCTTTCAAGTATACTTGAACAAGAACAGGCAGGTATAAACTGGCTATTAATAAGTTATATCTGCAGACTAGAAGGTTCTTCAGTGCAGTGAGATCCTGGAACAGCTTTCCAGCAGGAGCTATGGCAACAAACAACAACTATTAGCTAGAGCTAAACAGGCAAAGAGGGATAGAAGTTGTGACTGATTGTAACAGCATGAGACTGAATCATGAAGCTCAGTCAGACTCATTCAGGTCCACAGTGCCATGTACCGATGAGAAAATCCCAGGGCCTACTTTGGAGTCCTCCATCTTGGGCCATGGCAATAAAGGTACTTAAGGGAAGCAAGTAAAACCACCGCCCTTCGGCTGCCTAGGAAGACAGGCTCCAGGTCTTAGACAGCAGAACTAGCAGGAGGTTGTGGTAGCCTCTGGAAAACGTTTGTGCGCTCTGAAGTTGAGATGATGCGTGGATACGACAAAGTGTCATTGCAACTGTCCCCTCTGCTAGCTTATGGTGTTGACAGACTACGAAGGAGAGAGCAACGTCAAAGTAGACAGCTCACTTGTGTCTCTGTGTATAACCAGAATCTCTTATTAGTTGACAGAAGCACAGTTTCAAGAGTGGAGTTTGATGAGTTGTTTGTGAAAGCCATTATGTGGTATAGTTTATTTTTAGCTCCCTCAAATCAGTGGGAAAATCTTCCATTGACCCTAAGAGATTTTAGTGCAATCCCAACATAAGTGTATGCATTACAAAGGAAAACAAAGAATAAACATCCTCAGATCTTTGTTTATTACAGTTACCTTTCCTTTTCCAAAATATAGTATCTAATTAGATTTATGTAAATGAAGCATATCTTTACTGTGCATATTTTTAAGGCAAACAGTTCTCCATTTTCATTTATCTTCATTTCCTGAGGCTTGACAGAAGGAAATATATCCATCCTAGGCTAGATTTTCCTACCTTAGCAAGAGCAACTAACACGAATATCTGAGACCCACTGCCCTACTTTGTACGTTTTCAAGATAATGTTTAGTCTCCTCTTGGCCACGCTATTTGAGATCATAGGACCTCTACCTGGCTTGTTTCAACACAGCTGCTTACCAGCAGCATCTTAGCTGTCTTCACTAACGAATGCACTTGGCATCTGTCTAGATGCATTGAATCAGAGACAAAGAAATACCATTATACCATCTAATCCAATCTTTTGTATATATGCATATATAAATGACAGAGATACTGCTTGACAGGAAAGTTTCAAGTTGTACCTCATTTTCCTTCGTTTTATCTTTTTTGTCAATAGTCCATGCACTGCAGAACTAGCTCTGTTCACATGCACATTATTAACGTCTTTCCACTTTAAGCCTTTGGGTCTAATCTTGCAAAATCTTCCTACATAGTTCTTACTCACAGCTATCTTCCTTAAAAAATGAGAATATTTTCATTGGCAGGATTGGTCCAAGGATTTTAAATTAGTTCTTTGACGGTTTCCCGTTAATTAGAGAGGAAAGAGCTCCATCTAGCTGTTTTGGGTCCAAAAGTGGAGGCTGGCATGAATTTATGCCAAAAGAACATAGAAATATTAACAGAAGGATAGAACATACCCGGTTCTGACATCTCATAACTCATTTTGGAAAAAACCCACCTCTCTCCAGACACTTTATCAGTACTGCATTAATAGCAAAGCAATACGAGGACTAATAAACAAAACCATTTAAAGAAGATATTTGGAGGCAAGGGGAATCTTTCCAACCACAAATGCAAGCAATTTGCTTTCATTTTAAGACATAATTATCCTCAGAAGAAAATGTACAATGAATTGGAGCAAAACAGTCCACAGCTCATTTTGTTTACCATCTTTTGTTGCATCACCTATTCTGCACTAATAAATAAATGTTAACTGCACAGTGAATAGTTTTCAAATGATTCAGCAGAAGTTATTAATGATTCATTATTATTTCTATTGCAGAAGTGCCTGAAGGTCCCGGTGGGGAACTGAAACCCCGCCGTACAAACAAATAAGGGCAGAGCTGGCCTGTTTGCGTGGGGCCGGGGCTGGAGCTCATGCACACAAGCCCAGTCTGACTAAGCAGCAGGAGTGCTGTCACTATGTACCTATGCCCAGCTCTCTGCTTGGGCTATGCAAACCACCTGAGAAGCTGAATAAATACCTGGAAACATGGCCTGCACTGGATTTTGTGCTGCCTCAGCGATTTCTGGGGCTGTATCTGAAGTAGCTACTTCAAAGCATGTTCAGAAACATCTGTATAACTTGCTGTGACGTCTCTGACTCAAATTATTCTGACAGATGATCACATTGACTGGTCAACATCTGGAACAACTGAAGATGTTACGAGTCTCCTCTATTCTGTATCTGCTTTTCCTTCTGCTGGTGGTCACCACCACTGTCATAGAGGAAACCAGGCAGAAAGCCATCCGCCTCGCACTTTGACATCTTAATGTGAATCCACTGCCATTAGCAGCTTAATCCTGAACTGGAACAACCAAGATGTAGGTCTATGTTCTGCTCTGCTCACCCTCTTTGGGGTAATAACTTCCGGCAGGTGGTTGGTGGTGGTGGCATCCAAAGTGACTCCAGTAGCCTACTCCTGTGGTCCTCTGCCAGAGACCGTCAATAACAGGGGAATGAAGCAGTAAAGCAGGAAAGGAGAGTGGCTTTCACCAAAACAGCCTTTGGAGGCAAAGCATATATTGTAGACAGAGTGTTGGTCTCAGAATTTGTAAGATAGCATTTGTGTGTAAATATTTTAACAATATTATTGAACAAACTCTACTTTGAGTTTATTAATGAATAAACTCTGCTGAAGAATATAGCTTCAATCAGGCTGACAGAAGCAGTCCATACCTGCACCTTGCCAATAGTTATTGACCAAACTCAAAGAAAATAAAAAAGCAGTTGTCATTTTCAAAGTGTTCCAGAGCATTAAGCATGGCATTCACTTTTTTTCTCCAGGTATTTATACACCAGGAAGCTGCTGTCATCAATGCACCTGTTGTAGATAGTGAAAAAACACAATACCTGTGAATGCAAGTGTAGCAGCACTGAGACATAGGAAAACACAGGCAGTACCAGAGGAAGTTCCTAATAGCACAGGGAGGCAGAGATGGCAAGGATTAGTCATCTGCTAACAAGAAACACTTTTAGAGAAAAGAGTTTTCTGAGCTTCAGCACAGTAAGATTCGTTTCAGATTTGTGAAGAAGATGAAGGATACAGCTGGAAGGTGGCAAGTGATTGAGAGATAATATCTTGTCTTCTGTGACATGAAGCTAACCTACAGAACTCAGCTACGGAACCTTCATGGAGGGACTCAGAAAGTTATAGTGACTTTGCTTATTTGCCTCTGAAAATAATATAAGACAGCTGATCATGTCGTCAGCTGGTCCTCACTGCATTTTAAGAGTATTGTAGACAATTCAGAGTTTGCCATGCAGCCTCTCCCTTTCCTGCATAGTTTAATTTAAACTTTGTTCCTAACGTTAGATTTCCAAAAACACAACTATGTTACTCCTCTTTAGCATATGAATTATCTATTTTCCTTTCTCACAATGAGTGGGGACGTTCAGAGACTGAGAACCATGTTACAAAAAAGATAATAGAAGGTTTTATAAATCATTAAACAAGATTTTAAAAACTTTTAGGGCCTTCTATATAGTCAATCTGTAAGGAATAGTATCTTGGTCAAAATCTCTGTCCTGGTCACTTCTCTGTCCAGTGGAAGTACAATGCAATCCAGTTTTGTGTTCATACTAAAATGTCATAGACAGAACTTTACATAAAGTTTAACATTAAAGAGTTTTCCGCTGCTTCTTGAAGCAATTAAAGGATTGAAAATGTACACAGAGAACATGCAAATGATCTTACTATCATTTTGGTAAAGGTTTGAAATTGCTAAGAAGCGTTTGGTAGTTCATATGTGAATTCTCCCTTGGTGGTATTCATATGCTTCATGTGGGCCAGAAGAAATGGAATTTAAATCATAAAAGAAACATCCTGGTTTATATGAGGCAGGTTTCCATGGCATCTGGATGCCACAGGCATAAATTATATCCACTTTGGTGCTTCCTAATATACATTTAGAACAGCACCAGTGTTATTCTAGTTCCCATATATGTCCCGTTTGAAGTGTGAATGGCGACCCTATGAAAAATGCTGCTACTGCTCCCTCCCTCTGCCCCCCCAAAACTGCAGCTGGGAGGAGGATGCTCATCATACAAAACATTCCTGTACAACTCTTACAAGCCTCTTGATTTGCAGTTTATATGCAAGTGACAGATTATGAAACTGTTTTTAAAAAAGGAGCTGGCTTGCCTGAGCTAAACCAGAGTTACTTCTCATTTCCTGAAGCCACTTACTCCTTAGCTGTGTGTTGCTGAAATGTTTTAGGCGATGTTGTATTTCTAGATAGTGGGGTTTGCTCTGGTAAATGTCTTTCTATTCTGACTACTATACATGCAAAATAATGTCCTACTTAATAACAGTGTTACTGCTTTCCCCTGCCACACACCTTTTCTCACTGATTTCTAAGTTCTATCTTGTCACGCAGTGTTTCCAGAACTAATTTACAGATAGAGGGAACTATTTAAAAGAAATTGTTGACATACTTTAAACTATCTTGTTAAATTTCATTAGATTAATGTGAGTAAATCCATAAACTGTAACTAAACCTTTAAACTGAGGATTTACAGAATGGAACTCACTTCCACTTTTATAGCTATTTTTAAAACTCCAAACAAATTGTATTGATCTTCATTGATGTTATGCTGTATCTGGCAGGGATTTCAGCTTCAGGTCTGAATGAAATGCATCTTTGCATGTATTTGCTTTGAAAGCAGATAGCCAGCATGGAAAGATAGATTGTAGGTAGAGTGTCTCTTGCAAATTTAGCAAAGGATCTTTATAAAATGAGGGATTCCAAATATCATGAAGAACAAAAGCCACTTTAAATCTTTAACTCAAGGATGATCAGGGTTGTGCTAAATTCTATGACAATTCTAAATCTTGAAGAACCCTTGTAAAAAGTTTGACTGTTTGTAATTAATTTTTCTCTTCCATTGCGTTACTGATTTTTCATGAGGATACAAACGTTGATAGCCCTCTGCATCATCCAAACAGTTACATGTAAGCACAGTTAAATCTTCAGATGGGAGTATCCCTTTAAACTGGCATTCTACCAGGCCAAAAAGTGTGTTTAGTTTGAAGGGAGCCCTTTAGTTTCATGGCAGTGATATAAGGTTCTCATGCCCAACATGGATCACAGAGCAGATGGAGGTAGTGTGAGTCATGCTTATACACACCTGGGAATTTTAGAGGGTCCAGAAACGCAAGGTAGCACAAGAGATGTAGCAGATAGATGCAAGGTCTCAAAAAACTGGAAGAAAGTTTGGCATTTATTTTAGCCTTTCAGCAGTCACGGACTCAGGTTTATCAGTCTGCAAAGTATTGCTAAAAGTGTCTACTTCCGTGAGGTCTCTAACAAAATATTTGTGTAATACAAAGATTATCCCTGACAAGAACACACCTCCCATCCCCTTTCCTTGTACATAGTCACAGAAAAGACACATCAGGTAACTAAGATATGATATCTTCAAAATCTTTCATCAATGTTTTCCCTCCAGTCCTGCAAAGTATTGCTTCCTCCAAAGAGGACAGCGCAGGAGATGCTGTAAATGAGCACATCACAATGACCTACAGCAGCTAGCGTACTGAGTATGGACATACCTAAGACATCCAAGGGTTATCTGGGTAAGGTTTGGGGGGGTTTTTTATTCTGGGATGCATGCACCTTGGTCATTTGTCTCCCTCAAGATGTCACGAACAGTCACGAACATTTTCCTTACCTTTGTTTCAAAACTAGAGCAGGTAAGGATTCTTCCCTTGTCAGACATAGCTAGAGGAAGAGAGTGATGACAGCAGTCTCCTCTGCCTGTCCAGAGTCTCCACAGGTAGGGAATGACTCTGGAGCGTTGGAGAGCCAAGGCTGAAAGCGTTCTTCAGCTCTGACCAACATAAGTCCACAGGGGTATGGTAACTACAAATTCACTCAGACACCAGACAAGAAGCAGAATGACTCGCATTTTCACTTGTAATAGGGGCACTCAGCTGCCTACTGGTACATGTCACAGCTGTAAGGCTCAGATTAGCTCCCAGCTGGCCTCCCTCACTGAAGTGAACATCCTTCCTCAGTCCGCCCTCTCACTTCTATCTCCTTTCTCTGACACGTCACTCACAGGCTGCTTTTCAACAAGAAGATCCACAGGAGCCTCACAGCATCCCAAACATAGCCCAGGAGAAAACAGGGTTTTCAGTGCACCTCTTCCCATCGTGTTTTACAGCAGCTACCTGGGGTGGCTTTCTGTCCACGTCATTGGCGCTTTGAAGCCCACTCAGCTCTGGGATGCTTTCCCCATGCACTGAAGAGAGGGGCCAGGCACCTGGCTTGCAGCTGCCAATCCAACTTGAATCCATGCACCAAAAGGCAAAGTGCACAACCTCTGTGCCCTTTTTGGGTCCCAGTGTAAGAGTCTGAGAAGTATCATTTGATCAGTCCCTTAATAGTTTCTGTTTTCTTCCCCAGAATCTAAAGTTATATCCTGAGTTTCAGCTAGTAAAGAACAGAAATGTCCGAGTTACCCTCTAAATATTAACAGGCTGTTAAGAAGAGGAGGCCTTGCCAGTTACCACTATAACTTCTTGGACTGATTTTGCAGTGTGTAATGCATTATCAGCTTCATGCTGGCAGCTCCTGAAGAATGTGCCCGGTTTGCCAGAAGGGCAATATATCACAGTGAACATGATATTTAAAACAACTGTAAAACATTGCCTACCTTGCCCATTTCTTTCTGAGGACAACAACAGCCTCCAACCCCAGTCTGTCTTGCACTGACTGTAACTTACATACATTAACCTAACATACATTAACTCTATGTCTGGTAAAAAATGTCAGAGGTACAACTCATGATGCATGAGTTTTGTCCAACAGAGCAAAAATTATCTAAAAATGAATTGGTTGTGAGGAAATGGTAAAGAGATTTGTTCCTTGAAGAAAAGACGTCAGGGGGGAAAGCATCAAGAGTAGCAGGGACAATTATGGTCCCTGGACAAGTAATGTCTACAAAGTCTTACAAGGGGAGAAGAAAACATGCTCAAGCAAATACCCCAGTCTCCCCCCTTCCTTATCATTGATCTTGCTGGAGATCTACTGACAGAAGCTGGTCTGTCAAATGAAATGGCCACATTAGCATACACACTTCAAATAGATCTTCACTTCAGTGATTTTAACTGAAGTGGTTTTGGAGCATCCACATACGCCACTCTGGTAGCTGACTGGAAAAGAAGAAGGAGGACATGGTATGCTCCCACTGCATGCAATGACACAAAGTGGTGACTTTTTCAACTGGTGCGTCCTGATATGAAAAATGAGATCTGTCCACAGGCTATTGTGAACACCTGAAAGGGTACTGAAGGGAGTGTGATACCCTACTATAACAGCCCAGGATGTAAAATCATGTAATATAGAAAAAAGGAATTTTCAAAAGATCCTCCCCAGATTGCCTAGTTCAACCTCTTCATTCCTTCCCCTCCCTGCCCCCTCCAAGTCTACTCTTGGCTGAGGTTTTTTTAGCTTGCTTTTTAAAAGCTCTGGGTGATCGAGATTCCAGCACTCTTCCAGTGCTTCCCTGGCCATATTATTACAGTATATTTCCTAGTATCTCATCTGTCCCTCCCTTACCAGAGTTTGAGATCATTCCTTCTTGCTTTATCAGTCATCAGCTCAGAAAATAGATAAGCATAGTTGATTTTTAGATATTTGAAAACTATTAAAATTTTCCCCCTATGTCTGCTCCTCTCTAGACTAAACAACTATGGTACCATCAATCTTTTCTCATGAGTTACGCTTTCTAGACCTCTACTCATTCCTGTTGCTTTCCTCCAGATTTTTTCCAACTGGTTCACATCTTTCCAGAAATGCAGTGCCAAAAGCTGGCCTTCCAATATTTGATGTTCAGTCTTGATTGTATGAATGACCTGTATTTGAATGATAAGCAGTGTCTGAACCTAATAAATCAGTGAAATTTGCAGTATAACACAAAGGTAGGTTCAAACGGAAATGGAAAATATGAGTTTGATTGCTCACTCACCATCACGGCACTGGCTGCCGGAGGCGAGCGCCCAGCCAGCCGGGTCCCGCAGCTTGGCTCCTTTTCTTTTTTTTTGATTTTACTTTTAGCAGTACAGAAGTTTATGGTGTGTGTCTGAAATACTGGTATGTGTGTTTGTGTGTATATACATGTACATGTACACTTTTTTACCAATTAGTACAAGCATTTATAATTGAGGCCATAGCAATTAATGTTTGAAAAGATGAAAGATTAACTTCACAGCAATGAAAACTTTGGCAGATCTCACTGATTGTTCACATATGTAATTATATTCAAAAGGACAGTTTCCATTGCTGCTCTCTGAAAGGAATCAACTGTAAGCTATCATTCAGTTTTTGTCCCAGTCAGCTTTTGTCTGGCTGGAGAAAAAAGCCCAAATTAAATAGCTGGTTTTGTTTTGGTTAAAATTTCGCTTCTTCCAATTAGGATGATAATAATTATCGAAATACAAATTTTCCCCTTCTTAACTTTAGGAAGCAATGGCATCTCTGTGAATGGTCTAGGAATAACAGAAAGGACCCAACGCCATCATTTCAACAGCTAACATGCTTACCACTGTCGAAGGAGTCAATACATAATGGGTGTGCAGGACTATGTGTACTTTTCCTTTCACTCATAGTGGGTGGAAATTCTCAATTACAAAATTACTGAAATTACATCAGACTGTAACAGTTTGTTCCTTTCACAATTTGTTTTATAAAGTTCTCATTCCTACTTGTGTGCTGCTTATAGAATGTCAATCTTGTTTGTCAAAGTGTGCTGTTTATGTAATGAATACAGTTTCTCCTTGTATCATTTTGTTTTCATGGAATAAATTGCTACGCAATAATGTTTTATAGATCAGTAATAGCCACTCATCCTTTAAAGGCTCTTGAGGCTATGGCTGCACTCCACAATGCAGTGCCAGCTTCAGATATATGAGCTGTCATTAACTGATTCTCAAGAGCCAGTTCACTAGCAAGCTGGCAAATTAGAAAGCAAGTTTGCTTTCTGAGCACCAGACAACTGTGTAGCGCAGTCATTCTCTTGCAAGTCCGCCCTGGAAATTGGTGCAGATTGTCTACAGCGATCCTTGAGATGGAATGTCCGAAATACCCTCAGGCACCAGATACCTACCTCTGCATCCACAGTTGCATCAAAAATCTACACACCCCCCAGTCTGAAACCATCCTATAAAAGTCACTACAAACAGGTTCAGCATAGAACACAGATGAATGAGATCTGGGGGAAGGGGTATGAGGGAAAGTGCCTTCAGTACCCTGTCTCTTGCTACAGATTCTTCTTCTTCCACGGAAGTCAACAACATTCCTAAGATCAGTGTTCTTAAGAAGAAATGTAGATCTTGAGTCTTTATTTACTGGAATATTTACAATCTGACGGTGTGAAAAGTGAAGGAGGGAAACAAATCTAAACTGGGCTGAAAACTTGAGGTAATAAAGGTTTCTAATCAGAACTACAGCTCATGCTTACAGATAATTTTAAAATTTTGTTATGATTACACAGATTATGCAATGTAGCAAGGCTATCAATAAGGAAGATTTAAGAAATAAGTGTGTAAATTATAGTTATGGTAAGGTAACTTTTCAACAGATGTATAACCCACTGATAACTGACTTTCCCTAATGGAAGATGAATAAAAGATCATGTTTTGCTTAAATTGCTTCAGACTTTATTCAAAGGAAGCAATCGAAGAAAAAGGAGACACCCTTCTGATTTTTCATGTATGTCACTACTTTTATATTTTGACAACTTCACACAAAACCCATTGTCAAAATTCTTCAGGGTAGAGGGAGGGGTTTCAGGGCATAGGCAGCCAAAGATTATATGGAAAAAAGGAAACAACAACTCTTTCAGAACTTAATATGTACTTGGACTGTGTTGATAGTTTTCATTTTCTGAGGGAAAGAATCAAAACCAGAAAACAGACTTGATAAAAATCATCCTCCCAGAAGAAAAAGGAGGTGTTGTTTATGGGTTAAAGTAAGCTTTTGGGCTTACTGGCCTTGCAGTTGTCAAGTGTTGTAAGGGAACTCCAGTTCCAGATGCCAACCTTAGGATAATGGTGCTCAAGCTGCGGCAAATGAGTTCAGCGTTTTTATTAATTTGATAACAGGCATGTTCACTGAGGTTTAACTGAGATTGGCTCATATTAACCATAGTTCCTATGTGACTTCAGCTGCAAGCCCTATGAACATGAGTGGAGACTCACGTGTCACAATTGACATGCCTGTTAACTGTTCATTCTGATAGCTATTTGTAACTCGTCTGCAACTCCATTGATATTGTGTCTTTGTCCTGGCACACACGCGTGCATACTCTAGTAAGCACAAAACTCTTAGCAACAACAAAAACTAGAGCCATGAATGAGGGTTTTTTCCAAATGCCAGTTTGGATATGCCAGCATAAACCTCATAGTCCTGCTTTCAGCAGGCATTTCCTGGAGAGATATATCTGCAACAGAAACCACTAGCCAGCTTCTCCTCTGTCCCAAGTGAAATGTCAAGTGCAGCTGTTTATAAATTAATACTTTTCAAAAACATATGAAGGCTAGGGAAATAATAACTCGATTTAGACTTGCAAAAGTCATAGATCTCAATCAAATGAGACATGCCTAAGGAAATCCCAAGAATTAAGAGGTCAAGGAATATCCATTCAGAGAATTCTGGCAGTCCCAAGTCAACCGAGACCAGTGTGACTTCAAAAGCTTATTCAAAATTTTTGAAGGACTAGACCAGCAGAGGAGGTGCTGGTGAGGGGGGATGTGTGTTGTCATAGCTCTTAACTTTTCCCTGCTTAGACTGTGCTTATTGCTTTTGCTTCCTCTATGTAAAGAACACCAAAGTTATTATTCCAGAACAGTTCTATTAATCTTTTTATTGGGTTCCATTAAGAATATAGTAATTATGTGGGATTACAGCACGTCATAAACCCTCTAACAAAAAAACCTAAAAAAACCCAAACCATATACATGACAATTGTATATCCATTGCCTCCTAATCCACAAAGATTTCATGCCATGAGATATTTTCTGAAGATACTGGCAACTGAACTGATTTCTAAAGAGCGTATCTCCACACGTGAGCAGGAATGAGCAGTACAGGTGCCAAACCTGGCGTACAGGTAAGCTCCTGAGTGGTATGGAGCAGGGCAGGGCTGGCGAGCTGTGGACCTGGCAACCTGACAAACATCAGTGAGAGGCAGCAGCACCCAGCTCCTGGGAGAAAAAAAGGAGCATCTTGCTTTCTGTGAGAAGACCAGGGAAACCCCAAGGGGTTTACATGATACATACAAAGCCTGGCATGTTGTGGACCTCCGGTGCTAAGGCCAAATGTCTGACTTTTCATTTGCCATCTCAGGGTTCCCAGGCAGGGGTTGGAGCGTGGTGCCATTATCAGCCACTTCGCAAAAGCAGACGAACAGGCTTTCTAAAGGCACTAGGACATTACTGTGATCAGTAGCACTGTGAGTCCAGCCGTGCTGCACACAAGACAATTTATGTGTGCAGTTTTGACAGTTTCATGCACAGATGAGAAGCTTAATGACCACAGGTACATGCAAACATACAGCCTGTACACAAAGCTTAATGAAAGGAAATGCACCTTAGAAAATATGGGCCCAGGATTATGAAGAGTTCTTCTAAATGAGTTCTTGCAATGTACACTGGAATAATTTAAGGGGTTATTACTCTCAGCTGCCTGCCCATACAGCCAGGAGTTACTGCCCAAAAGCTAAGACTTATTGCAGTTTCAGTGAACACACCAGGCTATGACCTCTGTAGCAGAGAGAAGGGTATATCACCCTTTCTGCTGCTTCTGCTGCTGGGGTAATAGTGTCTGGCAGAAAAATGGCACAGGCATTTTAAATCATTCCTGCATGAATAACTGAAGTTCATCTTGAGGTAGCCTCCATAAGGCCAAACTAGAAGACCAATGTCCTTACACTTATTTGCTGCCCTATACCTTCACCTGTGGAGTCTTTGCAAAGTTCAGAACCTCTTAATTCATCCAGTAAAGTATTTAACACTGATAGATGTATTAAAATGGGGAATAAAACTCATACCTTCTGTAATTAGCCAGGAGAGGAAAAGCAGGTAACAATAGATGAATCACATATCAAGCGTCAAAGGGAAATCTCGTTTTCTGGAGAGTCTTACAGCTTTCACATTCCTCTGGAACATCCAACACATCCCTTTTTTTTGACAGTGGGGTTTTACATAAAGAAATGTTCTAAACTAGAGCCAGAACCTCAGGAGATCCAACAGACATAACATAGGTCCCATTTACATGCCCCTGATTGTACTCAGTTCTGTAGTTCAGGCTTCTTATCTCTGTTAGTATAACTGCAAATTATCACAATATGTTCTTTAACCAACCATGTCAGCAGACCCCACATTGCTTGCCAAATAATTATCTTCAAACTTCAAAGTCACCCTTGGAGGCTTTTATGTACAGCACTGTATCTTTTAAAAATAAATTTTTTATATATTCTGAATCTAAGCAACGATTAATCACCAGCTGATAGAGTTAAGGAACGTCCTCATGTGAAAGTAAGCACCAAAATAGCTTGCTTAGCAGAAGCAGGGTGATGCCTAGATGAAACTGAGAGGTGAGAGCGTTATTTTTCATTGAAGATACTGTCAGAGAGAGAAAGAAAGAGCCTTTTTCTGAGTGAGACAGTTGACAGACAGAAAACACCCCTTAAAACACAGGCAACACACAAAACACAAGCAACGCACAAGGCTGGTCATAACTGAGACAGTGATAATGTCTGATGTGACAGTAATGGGGGTAAAATCAAAAGAACAATTCAATTTGTCGCAAACCAAGAATTATTCCTGATATTTCCTGTTGAAGCGAAGGGAAACCTTGAGAAAAATTCTTCACGTGTTGCATTAAACATTTAATGTCACTCAATTCTCTCTTGGGTGCTGGTAATAAAGGCACAGAAAATGATGAGTCGGAGTCACACCACTGGCAGGAGGCTGCAGGAAAGGACTATCCACAGTTATTAGGGCATGTACCATGTGGGCGGACAGGTACCTTGACACCATCTATACTACTGCCCAAATGTATACCAGTGCAAGGAGGTTAGAGAGTCAAAACCATGCCTTTTTTCAGAGGTGATATCAAGAGGTCACGTGCCTTGTGCCAGGTGGCTAAGGTGCTTTTGTCGCACATGGGTGATGTAGCTCCAGATGGCCTCAGCCCAAGAAGGGAAATGAACCCGAATCTGCAGCAGGTCTACTAAGGCCTCCAATTCCAAGAGATTTGCCTCAACCAAAATGAAACCACACAAACTAAACCAAGACTTTCCTGATCATCCTTTTGGGGTTTTTTTCCCCTCCAGCTGAATTTTGACCTGACTTGAGCAGCATTCCCGAGACAGCTTCACCCAAATGTCATGACTCAGGTGTCTGTCAAGAAAATAAAATGATCCCTCACTTTTCCCCAGAGCTTGGAGATAATCAGTGCCAGGATGGGGACGGAGAGAGCCGGGGGGGGACAGGCGACATTTGATGGAGGAACGAGTGTGTGATTTATTGCACGAGCCCTCTCGTGAGCAGGAGCACACGGAGATCTGATGGACAGCATCCAGCAAGCAACAAAGCCGAGGATGTGGCTCTGGCATGAAGCCCAGCAGGGAAAGTTCTTTGCATGGCGTGCTACTGGAGGGTCCTCCCAACAGCAAATAAAGAAACCAGTTCCCCCCCATCCGATTCCTTTCAAATTCGTGGCAATAAGGATCTTGCAGAACTTTGTCCTGTTACCAGAAACATCCTGCACTGCCCTGAATAATGACTAAGCCTTGGTGACAAGCAGGACAACAGAGCAAGGCCTGGAGCATGAGTAAGATCTGTGCTCCCCAGGACTGTTACACATAACCGGCTCACCAGTTGCCTTTGCTTAGGTAAATGTCACATGTGCTAAATAAAGGCTGTGACTAATTGATTTCTACTGGGGAGGAATGAGGAAAAACAATTGTTTTGTTGTTGTTTTTATTTTTAATACATCCAATTACTGTAGACTAGCAACAGTTGCCAGGACAAGCTGTTCCAGTTTCATTCCCGGTGCCAGGGAAACAGGCCATTTTAAGGAGTGGTTCATACAGGCAAAGAAACAGAAATACCCAAAAAGCTGAAGTGCCAATATACAGTAAAGCATGTTTAAGAAACCTGGCAAACTGCTTGGGATAAAAGCCCCTGAGAGAGGCTGCTGAGGTGAATTACTACAGATTTATTGTAGCTCTGAATCTGCAAAGAGCATTTGAAAGCCCCGCAGAACATCAGTACGAGTTATCTAAGGGAACTCTGCATAGAGATCTACTTAAATTGTTGAAGAGTTTTCAGATCGACCCTGAATTTTCCCTGGGCATGGCCTTATAATTACTTTCTAAACCACAAGCAATAGGAAATTATTTCATGTATGGAATTCAGCTGGAAAGATACAGAGTCCTGCCAGACCAACTTCTTAACTCCATGAAGTAACAAGAAAATTCCTCGTAAAGAAGGAGTCCTGCTACTGCATTCCACCTTTCCCACTGTCTGTAGGGCTTCAGTTGGAATTTTATTTTCAACAGAGCCTCAGTGCATGAAACAGGAATCGCTCGGTATTGTCCTTAGGTTCTAGATTTAAAAAGGTGGCTTGTATTCCAGAGTACTTGCAGTAGAAGGATTTTAGCCATAGCTAGATATGAGTTTAGTCATAATAATTATGAATATGTATTAATTATGAATAATAATTTGGGATAATATATCAAGAGATTTCATTGCTTCTTGAGTTCAGAATAGCTATCTCAGGCCAATTTTCTCTTTCTCTAAGGTGTGAAAAATTATTTAGGCAAACTTATACTGCTAAAGTAAGCAACCATATATTTATCTCAATAACCTTTTAGAGTCAGCAGAAGTTGAATGAGTCTGCCAGGTTTAATTCATTAAAAAAACAGCCACAGATTATTAGCAGTATTGTCAGCTCCAAGTATTTCAAAAACCAGTCTCCTCTCTTCATCTTTTCAACCACAAATTCCCCACCCTTCTGGCTCCTTGATGTCTGTTTGGCACAGAGACATTGCCCTTCCACAAGGCAAAGACAGACAAAACCAATGACATGAAATTGCATTGTGAAAATGCGTTGGGAATCTCTTTTTGGTGAAATATTTCCATTCCACTGGGAGTTATAGACTACTTGCTGTACATTCTCCTCTGTAAATAAGGTTTATTGTTTAGCCTACACTTTCCGTGAGACACCACATGGTCTCCTACTAGCAAGAGATGAGATTGCATCTGTGGGACTGCAGTTCAATTCATGAAGGGGAATTACACACAAAGAAGAAAGAAAAGCCCAAACAGCCTAACTATAACTTTTGCACGACTCTGCAGCAGAATATCTGAAGAGAAACTTGTGGTCAGTTCCTAACTAAAAACTACTCCGTTCAAAGCAAGCACTCCTTGTCAGTTTCTCTTCTTGAAAACTCAGCTTTCCACCTGAAGCAATTTTGAAAATGTATGACTAGTCGTCTACTTGGCCCTCTAAGCTTTTTGTCTAAATTAGATAAATACAGTCAAGATTATGTGTCCTATTTGTTCTGTGTCATACTCAGAACATTGACGGTTCCCCATAATAAACACTATACCTTTTAGATGAACAAGTGTAAATATCTTAAATTCTGAACAAAATAAAACCTCCAATGAGACAGAACAATTCCTTCTTTCACATGATGGCATATGCGAACTAATTAGCCACATGGGACACTGAACACTGCAGGAGACACAGATGGCAATTTGGGGCTGATAGTCCTACAGCAATGGAGCAGCACATTGTTTGTTGGCAGAATATATTGCCATTTTTGTGCTGATGTCTGCGGAGTAATCATAGCAGCTCTTGGTCTTAATAGTTACAGCTTCTGTCAGGATAGATTCTTACGAACTTATTTATTAGCACTTTCTTAAAAAGTTCGGCTTCATGGTAACAAAAAATAAATATACTACAACCACATAGAATGTGACGGGAAGATTTGAGTACTCTTCAATTTACGGATCTACGCAGGTACTTTGGCTACATCCCAGCCCTGTTTTGCAAAGAGATGCACAAGGTACTTTCCTTGCCCTTTTATCCCAAGACTGTGTAAACGACAAGGTGTGTGGGATGGGTACACTCTCCAACTATGACACCAGATTAGATCATCAGGAAACCATCCTGCAGGTTCCACTATGACACACACCAATGCAGATTACCTATTAATTTCTTGGTAGCATAGTAAAATAATTGTAAATGCTCACTTTAGCATTTTGGGACCAATCTCTCTAATCCATCTCCATCATCAATTAACTCATCTCTAAGTATTCCGGGTCCCCACAGAAGGAGAATATCCCTATACTGAACTTGTCATCCCTATGACAACATTTTTCAGTGTATTTCAAACTTATTTTAAAAATCGTCACAGTGCTGGAACCATCCCAAGGCTCTCTTGGTGACTTGGCAGGGGTGTCAATTGGTCATCACCACTCTGATAGGGGAAGCTGTGAGACTCACCCTATGCTCATCCTCCTGCAAGTTTTAGATGCAGATCTTGTTCATGTCAGGCATAGTGGAAAGCAGGAAAACCTACACTGACTGGAAACATCCCTTGAAGAATTCACATTCCTTTTCAGAGGTAAAGAATGTCTCAAGAACTTCTCTGCAGCAAGCCATCCTTCTCCCATTGGTTTCTGAACCACAATGCACTTCCATTATATAGTTATAGCTGGGAAACTAATCAGGGCCATGGAGAAGCCACACTGTTGGTAACTCCCTCACAAGGTTTAGCTCCTCCAGGCCAATCAAGCATGACTGAGGGGAGAACATACAGACAAAGGCCTGCTTTCAGCAGAAACAATGGGTAAGAACAGTTTAATTGGTTAACAGAAAAAAGGTTTTAGCCCTATCATTTCACTGCCGCTTGCTTGGTGGGCCAGAGAACACACTCTACTCAGCGGGATAGATGTATTCTTCAGGACCTGCCCACTCCAGGTCTAACTGAACAAATTTGATGGGAAGTAACGTCCTCACCAGTTTGTTCTAAGTGTACCAACAAAAGGCTGTTAGCCTGCTCCCAAACGTAAAAATCCTTTTGCTTTCTGGCCCAGAGCCCTAGAAGGAGAGCGCTCACATTGCAAGCCTCAGTCTGCTCCTGCCCCCAAGCCAGAGCATGCATCACTCCCTTTAATACCACTTCATACTTCTCTGCCAGGCTTCTCCCTTCTGGAAACACTTCTCCTCACAATCTCTTTCCATCACACCCCTGATATTCTTCCAGACCTTCTCTCATTTCCTGGCTATTTTCCCCAAGCCTCCATTCCTCCATACCTCTTCTCACATCCTTTCATCCTTTTATCTGGCTTCCCTTTTATTATTCTGGTAGACAGATTATTCCTGAGCCCCATGATGCCAATAATTTCCCTTTGAGATTGCGGTCCCCAAAATTTCCTGTTATTAGACCCTCAGTCAGAGGGCTTATAACACCAGCTCTTAGGAGCTAGCACACTCGAGTACAACCACAATCTTAGATTGCATTGCCACTGTAAGACTGGAAGATATGCCCCAGGAAAGAAGAAACAGCTCAATTGCTGCAGTAGACCGTAGGCTTAACAGCATATGACAGAGAAAAACAAGAAGGCACCAAAGCCAGACATAGCACAAATCTACTGCTGTGCTCATAAAAAGAGGAAATGTTGTTAAATCTGTTTCAATGAGGTGTTTTTATGGCATGTTTGTTCCTGCAGCACAGAAAGTAAGCTAGTTTTCCTGGAGCTCTAAGCCATAAAAGGTTACCTGCCTCCTCCCACCAGAACCCAGAGAGTCACATAAATGGTTGATGAATGCATTCCAAATGCTGTGAAAGTAGTTTGGTTAAATATGTTGAATTTGATGAACAGAACCAATTTTAAATGTGAGATAAACAGGTGCAAACACCACAGAAGTTTCACCTGCTCACACAGGTTTTGAGTTAAGTACTCTTTAAGGAACACTTCATAGGACAGCGGATAAGTCACTCTAGCAATAGATTAGGTGGAAACTCATATTTGAAGACAGGAAGACAAGCAAAAAGGTATTTGCAAATCATTTGCTACTACTGGTAATTTCCAAGAGAGGACAGTCCTGAAATGTTATTACTAGAGCTTGAAACTTTGTGGACATAAATTTTAGGCTTCATAAGTGTATGGAGAGAAAAAAAAAAAACTTATCTGGATTTGAAAAATCCTATTTCTAGAGGCAAACTTCATTAATAATTAATTTCTTATTCTTACTGTTACAGGGAAGAGAGGTAGAAAGATGTACTCAGGACCTGACAGCCATTTAAAATTTCCAAGGGAAACGCAGGCATTCTTAATAGTACTTCTCACTCTCTTTAAACATGCAACTGCTTTCCAAATTCCAGAGACCAAATATATTAGTAAAATGTCATATGCTTATAGATCCTGTTACCTTTATTCAGCACCCTGCTCTTCCCACCTCCCTTTCCTCCGTCATTACTACTTAGTTTGTACAGTACATCCAGGACACAGACCTCATTTCCCACTGGTGCTGAAAACAACTTGGAACACAATCAGCCTTGTCAAGTCCTTCACTGGAATGCCATATAGGGCTGCCAGCTTTCCAAGCAATTCAAGAATCCCTAGAGCAGTGCCGCAGGGTCTGCGATTAACAGAGGTGTTTACATGTCTGAAAATGTACCAGGCTAAAAATAGAAGTAATTTTCTTAGCATCCTGTGATGTTGGATTTGTTCTTTTCTCTTTCTTTCCATTTGCCAGATTGACAAATAAAACGTGTTTGCTTAATTCCTCCAACTGATACAGAAGATCAACAACAACAAAAGAACAGCATCACAGTTCTGTGGTGGTGGAGGAAAACAGATCCCAAACTAAATACTTTATGTTGCAGTCCAAAAATGGAAAAACACCCAAGAGTGCTGCCCACCCCCCACCACCCTTTTTCTCTATATATACATTTATATTTTTTTTCTGCAGCACAGAGCACAATTACAAACTGTGGTGTCCAAAGGAAGGGGCCAAAGACGCTGCTCAGTATCCCCACACAGACATTTTTGGTTTGAAAGTAAGGCTCTGCTGCTGCATGGGGAGAGGTGAGAGGCATACACAAGTACCAGGAGTGCTTCGGAGCTCCTGATGAGATAAGGCAAGTAGGTAGATTCATATTTATTTCCCTTTGGGTGGATCATGTGGGATAAAGACTTCCCTGGAAAAGAACAGTGTGAAGAAACATTACTCCAGCAGTTCCTGGAAGGCTGGCATCTCTAAAAGCAACACTTACATTTTTTGCACTCCTCTCTGAAGGCTGGTTTGCAGAAGGCTAGGGACAGAGCCGTTCTTCCTCCCACCACTTCTAAGGCAACACATCTCTCGGGAGCCACAAACACAGTCCCTGCTGCTCAGCAAGAGGGCAAGCGAATGAGTTCAGCTCCTGGAGACCTGATCATTCCCACTGCTTAACTATTTCAGATGATTCCCATTTGCCCTCACTAGGGAAAATAACATCTAGCAGTGCTAACTCTGGATTGGGTGGACATAATCCAGTCTGCGGCTCTTAGCCTTGAGCTGAGGATTGGTTACTGAACCTCTTTTCTTTTGTAGCAGAGACTTAGCCAGGCCTTCTTCCCTGTGGCTACCTGTTTAGTGGCTACTGCTGGGCTGAAAGCTGCTCTTATAAACACCAGGTTTGTTTAGTTTTTTTTTTCCTTGAAGCTAGAGCTCTGATATGCTTAGAAAACTTGTGCCCACCTAACGCCATAGAATGGGAAGAATAAGTCCATGGTCGTCACGAGCTTCATATGAGTGAGAAGAACAAATTTCGTTGAATGAAAAGTGCATGCAGTGCATATGTCAGACCCAATGTGCTTACACCATCTACAGATTCCTAAAATGAGCAAAAAGGCATAGGTAATACTAGCAGGAAATAGTGCCAGTCATATCAGGACAACAGCTGAATTAATTCTCTATTCAGCTCCATCCCAGCACAGGGTTTAGTGTCATGCACTTTGGGTCAGCTCTGAACTAGGGCTTGTTCAAAGCCTGGTGCTGGATAACTTGATTTCATCTGTCCTGTGGCACTGAAGCCAGATCTGCTTTTATCATAGGACTTGCTCGTTCCAGGATATGCATTGTTTGGGTATTTACAGGCTCTTATCAACTTTGCAACTTTGGGCTTATTTATAGCAGGTAATTTAACTTCATAGATCTTAAATGAGTTGGTTGTTTTACCGGTGTGCTGGTGAAATCCACAAAAGGCTACTAAAAAGATATGGACCCAGATTCTTCCAGAAAATGTTACAGATTCACCTAATGTCTTTATATGCTACATTTAGCATTTGACACTCATAGCTGGCTGAGAAGTAAATACATTCACATGTCAGCAGGCTACTATAGGTCATTTCACAATTATAGATGTTGAAGATCACGGGCTGCTCCTGTCAGCATAAAAATAATATCTGTGTGTTTCAGGTGGGAGGTAAACCATACACACATTCTGAAAGACATAATCACCTTGGAGAATCAAAACCTTAAAGAGGGACAGAGGTGGCAGATACTCCATTAATCACAGAAATAAAGCCAAATTCAGGAAAGCAAAGATTAATTTTTCCCTGTGCACTCATTGCTTCCAAATGTCTAGGGCTCAAGCCTCAGAGTGTTTTAAATGGCGCTACATGGGGCAAATTTGTAGTGAATTCAGTGTAAATTTTATCCCTGTAAATCGTTAATGGAAAGAGGACTTATTTTACCTCCAAATTGCAATTTGCTCTCTATCTGTTAAAGTCATCACTTCATCTTTCCCTAAATCTCAGCAAAATTGCTTACCGTAT
>VXBO01009853.1:420526-485979 GCA_013400135.1 Rhinoptilus africanus | reverse complement strand
AAAATTGAAAAAAAAAAAAAAAAAAAAAAAAAAAAGATTATTTGAGGACTCTTTTACCCTGGGATATAATTAATAAAATGCCTGTCTGACTTTTGGTTCCGGATTTCAGCATGGACAGTCATTCTTTTTGGCCTCAGGTGTTTATCAAACTTAACACAAACAGCCTAATATCAGAAGGTTGCTCTGTCCTTCTAGGCTGAGAAAAACAAGCATCTCTAGTTTCTCTACCAACGTTTGATAGAACGGCCGAGCTGTGAAGCAAAGGTACATTTTGATACTTCACAAGCCAGTGTTTCTTCTGCTGTCTTTAATCTCCCGACACCTCCTGCAGGGTAACAGTAAAGCAGCAGACCCTGACAGGTTTCTTCCTGACTGAACTCTCCACCAAAGCATTTATCTTTCTAGCTAGTACCTGTGGATAGGAGGCATGAACTTGACCAGGAAGACTGGAACAAATTAAGACGATGAAGATTTCTAAATATGCTACAGGGAGATCTCACATTTTAACAGGCCAAGTTTGTAAAATGACCCCTTTGCTCTGGCATCTTAACCCATGATTTCTGTCACTCAGCAGCTACTCCTTAATCGGGAGAATGCTTCAGCTGCCGGATGAAGGAGTTGCCTCTAGATGAACACACAAGGTCTGATTATTCACTATGGCGTCTGATGTGATCAGTTTTCCATCTCCAACATCATCACAAAATCCTCCTCTTCAGATGAGAGTTTTATTTTTATTTTGTCATTCTCTCCTTTCTACAGGACTACATATGGAGCACGCCTGCTGACAGCCACTTTGGCATGGTTAAAATGTGGTGCAAGAGTCACATCCATGCTGTTTGTATGGCTGATCAACAGCTGGGCTTCATACTGTGCATGAAGAGAGCTGAGGACATTGCAAAAGGATTGAAGACAGACCCATGAAGAATATAATTTTCTGTTCCTTTCCTCTCATTTCTGTAATTGCTTCTCCTTTCAGACAGCTTAATACATCTTTCTCATGGCTGTAACATTTCTCTTTATTATTCTCTATTATCCACATTTTGGATAGATTGTTAAGAGATGACAGAGCCTTTCACATCTCTGTCTCCAAAATCGGAAACGTATCTTTCCTCCGCTGAGTGCCAATCATAGGAATGATATCTTGCCACCAAAAAGATTTGATCCCCAAATATAATTGCTATATGAAAAACTCACTAAAGGGGTCGCTTTACTGGGTGACCTATAAACGGGAGACAGACAGTTCTGGAACGAAAGTGTGGCTATTTAGCCATTATGGCAAAGATCAGTAGTTCACAACTGTGGAAATACTGAGGTAACTCAGCTTTCCTAGATGGAAGTGTACCATAAAGGAATGGGAACTTAATCCCATATTTATAACCCCTGGCTGAAGCTGTAGACACATGTCCTCTTCCAAATCCATCTAGGTCAGCTGAAGACAATATCAGCTCCCTTCCCTCCCAGCTGTTTTGTTACCACAGCACAGACAGCATTAGGGGTGTCTTCTCATACCTCCCTATCCTGGGCTCATTTCGGAATATAAAGGTTTGTATATAGCACAGGCTTTTGAGTGTCTTTGTCCTGTTTTTTACAGTTCTGCATAGCTAAAATCACCTGTGCGCCTTGTGACTCTATAGCGTATCTCCAGTTAATGAGGCCAGTTGGACTGGGTGCATACCTGATGTAAAACCACAGAAAGCAGGTACAGAAGGTCTCACACTTGCCGGACTTCAGCTGGGAATTTTGATATTAAAGAATCTTTACAAGTAAATATGAAGAGTGAAAATCACTACTGTGTTTATTTCAGTCTTGATAGAATTGAATTTAAACTGTAAAATCATCTAGACTTTCAGTACCAGTGTTGCCACTTGGCAGGAGAGAACAGGACTGAACTGGACCCCAGAATTATACCTCTCAGATTGGTTTTGAGCTTGCCTGAAGAAAAAGATAAATGTGATGTCCCTATTTCTTTCTTTGTTATTTGTTTGTCTCTAGAGCCACTCACACTATACAAAGTTGTATATTTAAGGCTATGATAAATGAAGCTGAACATTTTGACCTGTGAACCATATGAACAACATGAACTGGAGAAGCTCCTAGGAGAACGCGCTTTAAATATGATATTGTGTGAGAAGTGGTATAACGACTGTGTGAGTTTCAAACCCTTTTAGATTTTATTTCTGTTAAGGTCAGATTCCAGTGTAGGATGTGTACTTGTTCAAAGTTCAGGGATTTATAAATAGCAAATGCTTTCAAGGTTTACCTTACTGGTTTTGACCTTATTGAAATCCCGGTTGTACGCACTGAACAAGAGCAAGTCACTTGACTCACAATCCATCACAGTGTCCAAAAAGGGTGCTTTACAAACAAATTGGCATGGGTATAGTTTGTTCTTCTCTAGTTTTTAGTTTTTATCATTGAGCAATAACCAAAACTATAAAGGTGTACATTTTAAAAGCATTTTGTGTTATATATAGATCAAGCATTTGGTCCTTCACTTATTTTGAAATTAAAGTTGTCCATAATGTAGTGTATTACCTCTTGCTATTACTGGATGAATAGAAACTGATGAATATTTACAATATCACAGCTCTTGGGAGATACATGTGAAATTATTAATAGCAGATAGTATAATTGATTTGGTTCTTTTGGGGAATATAAGTAGAGCTAATTCTGTGTGAGAGCAGCTGCTGGAATACTTTTCTGGAGTGCTAGCAGTATGGCGCTCAAGATCATTCTGGTACAAAATTAGCTCTTCAAAACCCATAAAATCTGCTTGAGGGAAATAGATTAAGATCTCTCTTCTTTTTTTTTTTTTTTTTTTTTTGTGTTTGNTTTTTTTTTTTTTTGGAGTTACACCATTACAAGCCATTACTACCTTACCTGAAAAGCCATCTGCTAATATTACATGCAAAGGTAATCTGTGCTCACCTTGCCCTCCAGACTGCGCATGCTGCCGTGCTTTATTGGAAAAAAAAAAAACTGCGCATCTTATTTTGTAACCGTTATCATGTGCTTCTACCATGTGAATGATGGATTACCTAAGTAGCAAATTTCTGGGAGTCACTAAGCCTCAGATGGCAGAGCATCACATGTGTGCCATTTTTTTCTATAAATACCTTACTCATCAGGGCCTCAGAATATATGCCATATTAAAATAGTCCTTCTTCTATTTGTGGCCTAATTTTCATAGAAAGTTCCTTGTCTCCTCAGAGTTTGCCTGTATTGCTATTCTCCCCCCACTGACACTTTCTGCTGGACTGACCCTTTTTCATGTATACCTCGAATTCTTCCATCTCTTCTGGTTACGTTTTTCATCCTGCCTACCTGCTGAGCAGTAAACTTCTCAAAAGCTTAACTGTAAATATACTGGAGAGATTTGAGCTTTAATTTCTCGCCTGTTGAAACACACCAAATAGTAACATCAAAATATTGCATGACTTCATCCCTAGAAACGTCTCTGATAAATTCTGGCTGACTGTGAAGGGCCTGGGATTCCTGTAAGGGAATTCCCTAACCTTTCGATGCTTGGAGTGTCGTGTAAGCCTGAGGCGAAGACTTTCCATTTGTTGCGAAGCCTGGGCCGTCCTCTCCGCTGTCACCAGTTTAGCCTAATGTAAATTCCTTTACTAACAGGTACTGGCACTTAGAAGCATACCACCTTCTCTTGGAGGTAAAGCTCTAGGGGAACAAACTCAGAGGAGATGCAGACAGAGGTACAAATTATCCTTAAGAGTAGTAAGAAATATTTAGGCTGGGCTCAGCCATTGTCAGATTCTCCACCATCAGCGGAGCAGCAGTAATCCTGTGTGTGTGTAATCTTGTAGCAAATGTGAGGTAATTGGATTTAATTGAGCCTGCAGTAATAAAGCGTTAAAATAAGCTGAATTATCTCGCATTTGCTCCAGACTAAGAACATACAAAGGCAGCTACCGCAGCGGCTGATGAGCGGTAGCTTGTTAAACTCTGGAAACTCACTTCATTGTATGCCCAAGTCTGCTGTGGTAGCTCTCAAAAGCCACAGGTACGATTGCCTGCTCTGGTACTAGCTATACCAACGGAAAAAAAACAAAATAAAAAAAAAAAAAGAAACACCAAACATTAAAAAAATCAACCAAAGTGGTCCCCGAGGCAGAAGCAGCCCCTGGGGAGGTTTCTCACAGCTCTCCCACACCTCACAGGCCCTAAATTGCTCCACAAACATTTGCTAAAATAGCCATGTTTGGAAAGTTAGCAAACCCTCCACGCGGCTTGAAGAGTAAATGGAAACTGTGAAACAAAATCTCAGCAGGCAGCAGAGAAGCAGCACGGGACGGGAGAAGGAAGGCATGTGTGTGTCCTGTCCCTGTCTAGCTGCAGGCTCAGGGATGCAGGGAGGAAAGTTGTAAACAGGCATCTCAGCAGTGTAGGGACATGTACAGCACTGCAAACAATTCAGAATAAAACAGAAAAAAGGTCTGGAGACTACTGAATCTCATATTTCTGAGTCCTACAAAATGTAGCAGAGAGGTAGAGAAATAGGCTGGGTGTGTTCAAAGTTTACTCTGCATCCACAACAAATTACTTTTTCTTCCTCTTAGCATCCCTTCTGGGAAACACAAGCCTTCAGATCTTTCATTATACTTACTTTCTTAATATGTCCCACACGCATTATTTTAAATTCTCTTTCTTTCAGTGGTAAACAGTATTTTAATCAGGAACATGTAAATAAACACTTAGGTCCATATTCCTATCTACATCCAATATAAGAAATAGGGGAGGCAATACCAGTGAGACATGGTTCTGGTCTTTGAACTCTGACCCTACTGGGACGCCAACCCAATCTCCAGCAATAACTGGGACAGCTTGAAGTTCACAGTAACCTGAATCTGGCTCTCCAGGGCTGAGATGTATCCTAAAACCAGAATGCATTAGAGCACGCTGGACTAGGTCTCTACTTGTGTAAGGGAGTCCCTTACACACACTCTTTTCAAGTTCCTGGTTGACTTTCCTTCTTTTTTCCCTTGGACCAGCACATGTATACAAAGCGACTGGAGTGACACCAGGTCCATCCCTCATCCATTTTCTTGTAAGGACCTGCAACATCCAGAGGTGCTGGAAAGTCACCCTCCTGTCAGCTAACCTGAGGTCAGCCTCAACAGACAACACCTTCACGGCCGCAAGTGGATGAGGAGAAAGGGGTACCTCTGATGGGGTGACATGACGAGAAACTCTGTCTGTGGCACTCTGAGATTTCACCGGGTACCAGCAGGTCATGAGCTCACACGAAGGCTCTGGCCAGCTCTTCACGTCTCCTGCCAGCCCTCACCATCTAGACCTGGGATGGTAAAAGTGGCTCCTCGTTTCCTCTTGCAAAACAGCCCCACCTCTGCCGGCTGCCGAGCTGAGTGTGGGACTGTTTTTGGCAGCTGGCACAGCTGGCGGCCGAGCGCACACACCCTGGCGTGCAGGCTGCCAAAGGGCTGGCAGCCCAGCCGCAGCAGCCAGGCAGGCCCCACAGTCTGTCTAGCCCTCTGCACAGCAAAGGTGTCTCTGAGCAACCCAGATTAACCATGCAGGCTCCAGGAGACCAGCTCAGACCATCCCACGCAGCTCCGCTCTCTTTACAACCCTCTGGGAAGCAGCAAGATAGCTGAAATCCCGAACGGCATCTGCCTTTAAAGCTCTATATTCTATTAGCAAATGGGCTATTAATTATACCCCAGTGACTAGTTGTAGCAGCAGTATCCAGTCTCTCTAGCTAAAGTAATAAAAATAACCTAATCACTTCTCTGGTTTTCTCACTCAGAAAGCTGCTGTGCATTAAGTCAATCCATTGTACAAAAGATTTCATTTTGTTTCTGCATTTCAGCCCTAAAAAGAGGCTGTCAAGCTTTTATGATAAAAAAATAATTACCTTGTTAGACAGTGGTCCCATTTAAATGGATCTTTTAAAGAGACATCTTGGGTGTATTTTCCCTTTCTTTCACCCTGACAAGAAGAAATGAAACATTTCTCAGCCCATTATTCCCTCCTTCCTCCAAATTCACATTCAAAAAAAAAAAAAGTTGGCCATGTTTATTATCTCTCTTATCTCTTATGAGCAGTTCTTTGTTCAGTCAGATCTTGATACAAAGCTAATTGAAGTCAGTATGCTTTTTTAGCTGTCTTAATGAAGTTGAGGGTGAGGTGACACTAAAATACAGTGTCAGTGTAACATATTTTACTAGCATGTTCAGTAGTTGTTGTTTTAAATCAATAAATGATTTTTTTTTTTTCGTTTCTATACTAAGTGGGATTGGTAGCAATTCCTGCTATGAAGCTAGCCTGGTGCTTTCTATGATAATACTCTTAACAAGACTTCCCATTATAGGATTTGCTAACCTCTAACTACATGTAATGAAAGAGTTCAGATAGAGATGGACACTGGAAACTGAATTTTTGTGGAATATTGGACACAGCAAGGTCCAGCCACCCACAAGATTGAGTGTAAGGAAAAGATAGTGGTTTATACATTTTTTGAAAGCTTTAAAACCTGTTCTTAAATCTAGAGTTTCACAGAAGGCACTTGAAATCTAAAAGGGGATGAGCGGCTTACATGTAAAAAACCTTCTGTTTTTTTCCATTCAATATGTTCCAGTTATAAGCCTTTGCAAAACAGTGTTGTCACCTGTTGTTTAGAAATCTATAGTTAATTGTCTAGAATTTGCACCCTTCCTGCAGGTGTTCCAGAGAGCAGAGCAAGACTCCAATTTTACCTGGGCAAAGCAGAAAAAGGAAACTGGAGCTGGAGCAGCCAGGTCAGGGAAAGGACCCCAGGGCGAGGGTTGGAAGGAGGCTGTGGGCAGGAGGAAGAGGCAGCAGAAGGATGGACCTCAGGAGACAGCACAGGAAGAACAAGCCTGCGAAAGGAGATTTCGACCTGGCTGAAGACTGGAGCAAGGGGAAGGGAGGTGGAAATGGGCATGATGGAGAGTAGTCTGTGAGAAAGAGAAGGAAACAAGAACTGTTAGGAAAAGAAATAAAAGATGGGCAACCTGGAGGTTAAGAGTTGCCAGATGAAGAGGCCATGGGCTATCCTTTCCCATCAGACTATGGTTGCATTCCCTAGCAAGTAACAAAGCAGTAACTGAATTGCATCATTTGTCTGCCAATATGTTATCAGCATCTACTGACATCCCTAAATTTAAGAGGCACAGCCCTGTATCAGTAGGATAGAAAAACATTCTCCAGTGTGGCATTCAAAAATTTGCTTCAAATCCTATGCAAATTTCATGTCTTACCTGTCTCTTTGCCTTGCCCCAAAGAAGGTAGGGAGGTCTGATTTGGGCACTCAGAGGGCACATACCCACACTGTGTCTTGCATTTCTTTCTGGGATTTCCTAAACACAAAGGTATGTACATGTATAACAGTTCAGTATTTCTCAGAAGAGACCAACTGGGCAGATCTTGCCTAGGAAATCTGATTCTTTCCAGAAATGTGTACGTCTTTGGGCTTTTCAGTCATATGGCAGTAGTTGCCGTTTCCATGCAGTGACTATGAAATAACAGACAAAGGTGCACTAAGAAAGAACAAAGAACAAACAGTGTCTGCTTCAGCATTACTGAGAGAGGGAAGAGTTTATACGGCAACAGCCAACTAATTGTCTTCAGATGAAGTGTCTGAAATAAAATGTGTTTTGCTATTGAAGACTAATTTTCTTAATAAAATACATTTCTGCCACTAAACAGCAAGTATTAAGAAAGTATTAAGAAAGTAATATTAAGTATTATATAGTATTAAGAAAGCCTCATTCCAGCACTTCGGTTATTTATCTGGCATGTGAGACCCTATTTCTCCTACAAATAACTACATTTAAAACCCCCTGTTTTAAAGGCAGTGGTACTTAATATAATATTAATTACAGTGCATTGCCAAGCAGCCAGGGCAATGCTCATATAAGCAGCTAGATGAGCAACAAAGTGTAACCATAAAAGGAAAATACTTTGTAGAACTGACATAACATAGAATCATAGAATCAGAGAATTGTCTGGGTTGGAAGGGACCTTAAAGATCATCTAGTTCCAACCCCCCTGCCCTGGGCAGGGACACCTCCCACTAGATCAGGTTGCTCAGAGCCCCATCCAGCCTGGCCTTAAAAAATTCCAGGGATGGGGCTTCCACCACCTCTCTGGGCAACCTGTTCCAGTGCCTCACCACCCTCATGGGGAAGAACTTCTTCCTAACGTCCATTCTGAATTGACCCATCTCTAGTTTTAATCCATTCCCCCTAGTCCTACCATTACCCAACATCCTAAAAAGTCCCTCCCCAACTTTCTTGTAGGCCCCCTGAAGATACTGAGAGGCCACAATAAGGTCTCCTCGGAGCCTTCTTTTCTCCAGACTGAACAACCCCAACTCTCTCAGTCTGTCTTCACAGGAGAGGTGCTCCAGCCCTCTGATCATCCTTGTGGCCCTTCTCTGTACATGTTCCAGCACATCTATATCTTTCTTGTAGTAGGAGCTCCATATCACCCTTATGACAGAATTCCCAGCACAGCTACATACAGGGAAGAAAAGCAGAAATCCTACGTGATAGCTGTATTCCCCTCCACTTTCAGTCTAGTCTTAGCCCAGTTTTTATAACCTGCCTCCAAAGATATTACTTGAGATCATTTCAAGTAGCTAACCAAATAGATGCAACTTTATTTTATTGACAAGTGCCATTTGTATTGTATTGGAGAGCTGAGAACTCAAACAGGAGGAATCTGAGGAGTAGTCACTCTGAGGGAGTCAATTCACCCTTTGCGGCCTAGGAAGTAGGTCTTCAGGTAATCAGCAGTAAAAGAGCTTGTCCTTGAATGATGGTTCTTAGGTGCAACTACTCTGATACTGGGTATTTCCACAGAGATATTTTTGTATCTGACAAGCAAATGCAATTAAACATGGCAGCAACTCTACTGTGGAATATCTCAGAATCACAGAATGGCTGAGGTTGGACAGGACCTCTTGAGATAAGCAAGTCCAGCCCCACTTCTCAAGGAGGGTCAGATAGAGTTGGTTGCCCAGGATTCTGTTCAGTAAGATTTTAAATATTTCCAAGGATGCAGACTCCACAGCCTCTCTGGGCAACCCATTCCTGTGTTTGACCACTCTTACAGTAAAACAGGTTTCTTTGTGCATTCAGACTTTTTTTAACATTTGTGTCCCTTGCCTATTGTCCTGACAACAGGCACTGCTGAAAAGATCCTGTCTCCCTCTTATTCACGGGCTTTTATACACATTGATAAAATCCTCCTCAAACTTCTCTTCTCCACGCTGAACTGTCACAGCTCTCTCAGCCTTTTCTCATAGGAGAGATGGTCCAACTTCTTTGTGGCTATTCGCTGGACACTTCCCAGGGTGTCCATGTCTCTTGTACTGGGGAACCCAGAACTGGATCCAGCACTTTAGATGTGGCTTCATCAGCTCTAAAAGGAATGAGCATTTCCATTGACCTGCTGGCAATGATTTTCCTAATGCTGTCCTGTTGGCTTCCACCACAAGAGTGCATTTCTGGCTCATGATCAACTTCTTGACCTTCACATACTTTTCTGCAAAACTGCTTTCCAGCTGGGTGGCCCCCAGCATATACTGGTGCATGGGGTTATTCCTATGCAGATGCAGGATTTGGCATTTCCTTTGTTGAACTTCACGAGGTTCCATGAGGCCTGGTTCTCCAGTCTATCCAGGTCCTCTGAATGGTAGCACACCATCTGGTGTATCCACTACTCTTCCCAGTTTTGTGTTGCCTGCAAACTCACTGTGGGTGTGCTCTACCCCACTATTCAGGTCATTAATGAAGATGATGTACCCCTGGAGTACACTCCAAGTGATTTGCCTCAAAGTGGGCTTTGTGCCACTGATTGAAATCCTCTAAATCTGGTCATTCAGACAGTTTTCATTCCATCTCACTGTGTACTTACCTAATCAGTACCCTGTCAGCTTGTCTATGCGGATGTTGTGCGACACAGTGTCAAAAGCATTACTAAAGTTGAACAACATTCACCACTCCCCCCTCATCCACCAAGCTTGTCCCCTCATTGAAGACTATCAGGTTGGTGAAGCATGATCCCCTCTTTGTAAATCCTTGCTGACCAATCCTGATCATCATTTTGTCCTTCACATGTCTGGAAATGTTTTTCAGAACTAGTTGCTCCATCACCTTCCCGGGGGTTGAGGTGAAGCTGACCAACCTATAGATCCACAGATCCTCCTTCTTGCCCTTCTTTAACAAAGGAGTGACATTTGCTATCTTCCAGTCTTCTGAAACGTCCTTTAGGCACCATGACCCCGCAAAGCTAATCAAGAGTGGCCTTACAGTGACATCAACCAGCTCCCTTGGCACTTGTGGATGCAATCTGTCAGGGCCCGTGGCTTTCAGTATGTCTGGTTTGTTTTAGTGCTCTCTAACATGGTTCTCCTTCACCAGCAGTAAGTCTTTCATGCTCCAGAATTTCCCACTGGTCTCCGGGAACTGAGATATTCTAATATTATTTATGATTTTATACATATTGGCTGAAACAGGTAATCTTAATGAAAACTAAACCCCTATTTAGTTTTGAGGATCTAGCCAATATTTGTTATAAATAAATGTTATATATCTGTGTATTTTTTATATATAAAATAATAAATTATATTAGAGTCTGCAAGCAGACTCATTGTCTATAAATTAGTAATTTGGTATTCTGTTGAGTAAAGAGTCACCAAGAGATGGGCTGCTACAAACCTTAAAGAAGCATGAGGGAAGGAGTCTGAGAAGATGAGTAGGCTGTGAGAGGTAAGACCTGAGTTTCCCTGCATTGGGAAAATAGTGAGAACTGTTTCAGCTCTTTGATATGAAAAATAATTTATTATTATTATTATTGTTGCTGTTCTTACAATCAGCTTTCCTCTCCTTCCTTCATTTTCATGGACTAGATTCAGATCTCTTTATCATTCATTAGTCTCAATGACCTGCGAGTCAGGGGAGTGCGGGCAGGGAAGTGCACAGTGATCCAACCCAGCATTCCAGAAATTCACATTCTCCAGTCAGGTACCAACAGGCGCATTTATGAAAATGAAAATTTTGCGTATATTAGTCTGGCATTTCATAGTAGCAAATCCAAAAAGCAATTTTCAATCTTATAAAACTATTTTCCTATCCTGCAGCCTGAGCTGCAGGGTGAAAATATACACCCTTCCACAGCCCCACTCATTTCAACTGAGGTTTTGCAAGGCACTAGAGTCAACTCACATAAATCAAACAGCAAGATCAAAGCCAGTGCTGGAAAGACTCAGGCTATCAATTATGATGGAGTATAATGAATGGAAGGCCCAGTGACATTTCATTTTATGTCACACATGTAATTGTCAGGGCTCAGTGACATGACACTATCAAAAAGTGATGTGCCTGTTCTGAAAAGCACAGCTGCTTGATTATTTTTCCCCTTGTGAGTTGTTGCTTCTTTCTAAAGCCCTGAGCTTCCTTCTGAGATGTTGTTTCTTCCAGTATAAAAAATTGTTTGTGGACTGCCCTTCTAATTAGGAAAGCAAGCCACAGATGTTCTTGAAAGAGAAATAAATTCCGTAACTAAGCCTCTACTCACTGAAAACATACCTCGCTTGGAAAGGCTGCGGGAGAGCTGTGCCACAGCTCAGCTGTTTATAAGCAGCCCTCCATCCACTCCTGTCTCAGGGACCAGATGTGACAACAATACCAGAGGCTGCTCTCCGTTCTCCGCTTGCCTTTTGTGCTAGTGCTCCCTAGGTCCTCTCTCACCACTTTTGAAGCTCAAATCTGTGCGCGGCTGGCTCTACCCTGGGCCACTCTAAGTTCTCATAGTGTTGGGAGGAGCCTCATCTCACAACTAGTCTAATTCTTTTCCTTTTTTTTGTTAATTGCAGAGCAAGTTACTATTAATATGTGTCAGGTTTTTACAAGGTGGCTGTCAATTAATCTTGAATTCTGAGATGCCCAGTCAGTTTGAAGTGCATTGTAGTCATTTCAAAGAAATGATGGCAGTGGCAAATCCAGGCCTAAAAAGAACATATGTTTAACACAGATGGTATGTATTCAAACACTTGTACAGTTGAATCCACTTTTAGAGTCTACAAACATAACCACCTTTTACGTATACTGTAAGAAAGGCAGATTCCCAGATTTCCATTTGCACATCAAAACAGTTATATTATAGCCAGGCGTCATGCATACGATGAAATTGTTCTGTTTAAAAACAAAACCAGATTGCTATAATAGGATCCTATTGTATCTGTGAAATTAATCTGTCTTAATACTAAGGAATAGCATCTGGTTTTAATGGAACAAAAATACCTTAGCCAGTTTAGTGAATAACACTGTAAAGTTTCCAGACTTTCCACAGAAGGGATTCCTTGGTAAAGGTGACTTATGCTTCCCGTGTTTCCACAATGAAGACGGTGATTCAGACATTTCCTAGGAGGGAATAATTGGATTGGCTTTGCATAGACAAAATTAAATGTTGATAAAAAACACAACAAAACCCCAGCCCTAAACAAAGATGACTTTAATTTGAAGTTGCACAGTTGAAGGGCTCGTGAAGTAAGGAGCAGCAAACTAGATATTGAAAGAATGTCTTTCTGCTTCCTTTACAATACCTTTTATAAAAGCCTTTTATATAACTCTGCCATAGGTCCTTGATAACACAAACTATTCCTTGTTTTGAGCATCATTTCAGATACACGTCTTGAAGCATATTTGCAACACTAGGATGACATTAGTTCTCATCTGACCACAATCTTCAGAAGAAAGTTACATCACTGTGAGCACTAACTGGCTAATAAGTTTGACAGACATTTTAATACGATGAAACATTAAAAATCTGTTCGTTACATTTATAGTAAGATCTGTTGCTAAAATCGGTTTACCCGGTTTCCTATATGAGAAACCTTCTGATATGGTTCCTACATACACCATGCAAGCAACTGAAGTTAGGTCCCTCGGTTGGGAAGGAGGAATACTGTATAGTGTCCCTGCTTCTGCAAAAACTGTCAGATGTAACATTGCTCTTCGGTGCTGTCCCACTGAAGTCCATTAGATTATGGCAATTGTCCTGCCATGCACAAATGCTTGCAGGATTACAGACTGCTGATAATGGCAGCAAAAAAAAAATGAGAAGCTTTGAGGATGGAAGTCATTTTAAGGGACAGCTTAAATTAAAATTACTTTAAACCAAAACCTGTTTTTACACACTTTCATTTTAAATGAAATACACAATTGGTTTTCAAATAGACTGCACATCTTACAAACCAGCAGCGTTTCCTACTCCAGGCACTTGCAAAGATTTTAATGTTTTATGAGTGTGGAGTTGTTTCTAAACATTTCTGAGTGCTTGAGATATTTTGTTCTTGAAAATGGAAGTGAATTAAGCCGTGTGTTCAAACAGGCGGTTCAAAGACATATTGAAACAATATGTATCAAACAAAAGGCTCACAATGAAAGGAGAAGACAGTAAGTATAAAAACACAAACCATTTAAAAACAAAGCAAATGGAGCCAACATTTTATCATCACTATTAGACAATCAGAAGGAACTTAAATGAGGGCTTCCTTTTACTACTTTTGTCCATGGATTGACTAACCTCCCCTGTGACATTGCTTTTACCAGCCCTTCTCTACTTTCCTTTCTTCTGTTCCCAAGCCTTTGTTTCCAGCGTGAAATGTTATGAGTTGTACCTCACAGGCACGCTTATCCTGAAACTGGTTTACCCCAGCTTCCTCACAAGCAATGTAAGTGAAATTGGAAAAGGGTCTCAAATAGAAGGCCCAGTTAGCATGGGCTTATGAAAGGCAGGTCCTGCTTGATTAACATGATCTCTTTCTATGGCAAGGTGACCCACTTAGTGTATGAGGGAGAGGCCGTGGGTGTTGTCTACCTAGACTTTAGGAAAGTCTTCGATACCGTTTCCCACAGCATTCTCCTGGAGAAACTGTCTGCTCATGGCTTGGACAGGTATAATCTTCGCTGGGTAAAAAAGTGTCTGGATGGCCAGGCCCAAAAAGTTGTGGTGAATGGAGTTAAATCCAATTGGCGCCAGTCACAAGTGGTGTCCCCAGGGTTCAGTACTGGGGCCAGTTCTGTTTAATATCTTTATCAGTGATCTGGACAAGGGGATCGACTGTACCCTCAGTAAGTGCAGACGACACTGAGTTGGAGAGGAATGTTGATCTACTTGAGGGTAGGTTGGCTCTGCAGAGGGATCTGGACAGGCTGGACCAATGGGCTGTGTCCAGTGGTATGAGGTTCAACAAGACCAAGTGCCGGGTCTTGCTACAGACCTGGGGAAGAGTGGCTGGAGACTGCCTGGTGGAAAAGGCCCTGGAGGTGTTGGTGACAGCCGGCTGGATATGAGCCAGCAGTGTGCCCAGGTGACCAAGAAGGCCAACAGCATCCTGGCCTGTGTCAGGAATAGTGTGGCCAGTAGGACTAGGGAAGTGGTCGTCCCCCTGTACTCAGGACTGATGAGGCCCCACATCAAATACTGTGTTCAGTTTTGGGGCACTCACTATAGGAAAGACACTGAGGTGCTGGAACATGCCCAAAGAAAGGCAACGAAGCTGGTGAAGGGTCTAGAGTACAAATTTGATGAGGAGCTGCTGAGGGAACTGGGGTTGTTTAGCCTAGAGAAAAGGAGGCTGAGGGGAGACCTTATCACTCTCTATAACTACCTGAAAGGAGGTTGTAGCGAGGTGGGGGTTGGTGTCTTCTCCTGATAGGACAAGAGGAAATGACATTAAGTTGCGCCAGGGGAGGTATAGATTGGATATTAGGAAAATTTCTTCACCTCAAGGGTTGTCAAGCATTGGAACAGCCTCCCCTGGGAAGTGGTTAAGTTACCATCCCTGGAGCTATTTAAAAGTCATGTGGTCCTGAGGGACATGATTTAGAGGTGGACTTGGCAGTGCTAGGCTAATGGTTGGACTTGATGATCTTAAAGGACTTTTCCAAACTAAATGATTCTATGATGCTATGATTCTAAGTGTTCATACCAGTATGAAATCATTCAGATAAAGTTGCACCACTAATCACATGGAAAATATTTTTCTTCTTGTGTAGACCAGACCTCAATCTTATAATTTCTTCTTCTGGAACTATTTCCCTAGACTGGATTTCACTTCACCGGGTTTTAGATTTTGGAAGTCAGATATCAAAGTGCAAGTTACTCAGTCTTACCTCCCTTCAGAGTTAAAAAAATAAATAAATGTACATCAAAGAGTAACAGCAGGTATCCCCTAGTATCGCCCCAAGTACCATTTTCAGATTACATTGCTTACCTTCAGTAGGAATCTCTTTATTTTCACCTGTGAGGGTGTGGCAGTGACTAATTTGGAATTAGTGTCTGTATGGGAAGCATATCAGGTTTAAAACACCTCCGTTTAGGAGAGCCTGGAGGGCATGCTAGGGGCTTGTTCTTAAATAGGCATCTAGGACTCTATTCAGCTGGTCCAGATGCACCCCTAGATATAAGTATCCAGCATCCATTTCAGATGTGTGAAGGTATATGAGACATCTGTGTGGGCTGGCAGATATAATACAGGCCTGTTTGCCCTACTTGTTTCAGGAGAAGCAGCTGTAGGCCAGATGGCACAGCCTTGGGCATCTCAACTGGCATTAGGTATCTATGTTTAGACAGTTGAATTATGCCCCGAGTAACTTGTCTCCTGTACTTTTCTCTGGATACCATTGACTAAATCTCTGTTGACAGTAGTAGGAGCTGCAAGACAAGTGGCCCGTACGTGACACCTACATACCATAACCAAAATTTAGGTATCTTAGACTTAAATTGAATCTCACTTAGCACTTTTTAAACAGAGTTTAGGGTAATATTCACTACACTTCTCAATTTGATCTTGAATGCTAAGCCCATATTTACAATCTGCCTGTGGATGTAATCGCTNGAGGGACTCCACTAGTCACAGGCTAATACCTTGACCAGTCACACTACTAATACCTTGACCATGACATGCTGCTGCTTAAATGAATTTACCTTATCCTCCCCTTTAGTTATATCTCATAAAACCTTTGTCTTCCCATTTCCTGTCCTGTGCTCTGTTAAAATCCCAGCTCCAAATAGGTCCTTCAAGAACAAAACGGCACCTGCCTAGGTTTGAAATGGCATCAGGGCATGATCTCAGCCTCCTTAGGCTGGTGTCAATGCCCACAGACACAGAAAATGTGGTGAAGTCTGGCCTCTGGACAGACACCATGCTGTGGGTATAAATGTGTGGCTTTCATGAGAAAATCATGCTATTCAAAAGCATACTAAACATTAAAATTTTCTGAGTTATGCTGCCTGAAGTAAATCACAATGCAGGGAAGCAGGGGGCATGAATATGTTGGTGACCTCTGCCTTGCATGTGTCTTTGCTTAGGATTTTTCACGTAACAACGGTTACCCATCTTGCTTTCAAAACCTATCCCTTCACCTTCCCACCCTAAAATCAGCAGAGACAGAGATTTGGTGTTGCCTTGCCTTCTGGCTGCTTCTCAACACCAGACTCTATCACTATGTTCTCTCACCCGATAAAAAGCCTTCTTTCTTATTTTTATTCTTTACTTGGTTTTGCCACTTTGACCTCCATTCCACCGTGCACATAAATTAAAACCCACTAACCCATACACACAGTTTAAGTAGAAAGATACATAAAGTTGGTAAAGCCCGAAAAGGCATTATTTCCTCTCTTCTTTCACCAAAAAGCATTTCTTTCCTTTTTCTTTTTTAAATCATGCATTAAGTCTCATGCTTCAGGCCTAATCTTGCAAACGCATACGCACATGAGAAAATTTAATCACATCACAGCTCTCACTTGGAATCAAAGAGATCATTCACATGCGTTTCCAAGATTACATTTTTCAGCTCCTTGAGTAGGTCCACTTTCTTACTAGTCTGCAGAGTGCTACGTGCCTTTTGAATGCAGTTCAGCACCCGCAAGATTTATCTCACGAAACTGTCATCTGTGGAAAGGACCTTTAGCTGAGCAATAGCAGGTTAAAAAGAACACAAATTGAGATGCAATAGATGTTATTTCTAATCAGGCCTGATGTGAAGGAGTGAATTTTATCATCTTTCCTAGCAGTTGGCAGTTTCACCTTGTGACTTCGTGTCTTAAGCAGTTAGCAGAACAGAATGGCAGCTTCACTTGTGAAGTTTATTGTAAATGTTATTCATAATGAGCTAATTTGTTGTTGTTCTGCTAAACTGGAACTCTTGTTTCTCAAGGGCATTTACTCATTGTGATTGTGAACTGTTGCATTCACGTTTTATGTTTGGTTAATCTAGTGAGCGCTGTAACCTGACTTGTCCTCTTTGAGAGAGTGGTGTGATCATAACCCAGCCCTGAGGGGTGGGGTTACAGTCTAAAATCTCTCCGAAAAGAAAAATAGGGGGTATTTACCCCGAGTAAAATCACTGATGTTATACCACTGAAGCTTGGCTCAGTACCAAACAAGTCATGAAGAAAAGACTCATGGCATAAAGGAAAAAAAAAACCAAAAACCAAACCCAAAACAACTCTCGCTGATAACCCTATGTGCGCGAACATGGCAAGGCAAGCAGAAAGGCAAAGAGGGCTTGTGAAGATGTTACAAATATCTTGAGAGTTTTTCTGTGATTTGAAACTGGCTGCAAAAACTCTCCAGCTAAGCAAAGCTGTTTCCTTAGCAAAGCCTCAAGGCCTGTGAGAATAAAATCTATAACCTTTATTCAAAAAAGAGGCTGCTGCTTAGCGATTTCGTCAGTCATATAACTACATAAAAGTAGCCTGCATGGCGCTGGGTCTGTGTGCCACGCGACTGTGTGTTACAGAAGCCAGAAGTGAAACGCAGGCGCGAAGCCAGAAGAAATGAGCGAGGGAGCAAGACACGGCTGCGGAGCAGGGAGCTACACCCAAAGCTTTGACAGTCAGACCCTAATGCCAGAGAATACGCTGGATGAGAGTCTGCTCAGGCCCTCTCTTATTTCAACAAGGTTTTTTTTTCCTTTGTGAAGGGGGTTTTCAGTCCACTTCAGCAGAAGTCACGCAGCAGCAGCACTTCTGCCAAAGTGGGTGGCCCCACGCGCTCCTTCACATGGGGAAACTGAGATGGTCTGCAAGATGCCATGGACCAGACAGACAGGCGTGATTGTCCTCACACTCACTAAAAACATGAAGTAACTGATTGCTAAATAGCTAAGCATACTGGGTTTACTTCAAGCTGAAATAGCTAAGAATAATAGCAGGTATTCATTTAACCTTCACTGGTTCTGAGCCCAAGGGTTTGGCGTTAAAGAAATCATAAATGTTTATGTCCTGCGACAGACATTTCGGGAGTGTCCAAACTGCACGTAGAAGTGAGCTAACTAATGCGGGCGAGCTGCTGGAGTTTAGAAATAACCTGCTTGCTCCTCACTCACCCGTCAGAGCCAAGGCTTTGACAAAGTCTTTTTGACGGCGCGTCTGGGCTCCAGCCGACGGCAGCACATTACACGAGCCGGCGTGTAACATAACTGGTTTCAGCTGGCTTGCGGAAAAGTCCCTTGAAAATAGCATTCCCAATACTTTCTTTTCCCAGCTAAGGATAACAGAAGTGACAACGATTACATGATGTTAACGTGATATTTATAACCAGCCTGTTAACTAATCCAAATAGCAGCCCCATGCATTTGGTCCTTGCTTGCTTCCAGCTTGTCTCCCAGGCTTAGGGGATAAAGAACCTGGTTCAGGTAGGATGGGTTTAGGTGTAAAGAGAAAATTCATGCCTAAAAACCTCTAAGCTCAGAGTTAATCCAAGCCCAAGGACCCCATGTTCTACCACCTTGTCTTCAACCCACAATGTGGATCTAAGACACGTTTGGGCTCCCTGCATGGTTAAAGCCATGTTCAAACAGCAGTGTGGGAGTATCTACTGAACTTTGGTCTTGAATCAGCTTTTTCTTCATATAGCTCCAGGTTGACAGTGATTTGGAGATAAATTTTTCATGCTGTGACCTTTCCTGTGCCTGTTGAAGTATCAGGCGGGAACAGTCCAGTCTTCTTTGGTATCATTTTAGAATGGGTTTGTATGGAGCCTGACCATCTTGTCTTTTCTAATCAGTATTTTATCAACTGGGACCATTTTCAACCAGGCTGGACTTATTTGGTTAAACGCGTGATCCTTTCCATCTGCCTGAGTTCATGCCCACTAGACTGTGCCCACCGTCCAGCCACATAGACCCACAAGCTCTTCAGTATTAGAAAAAAGATTCAAACCCCAGGGGAAAGTTGCACTTAGAATTTAGTGAAATAACAAGTCAAGCAAAAGCAGATTTCATTCATACAATCACCTGTTTTAGCTGTAGTGTCTTTTAATAAGATGATATCCTTGCAGTGAGAACAAGATTTTACAAGGACACAGGGTTTTTTCCATCCAAAGTACTGAAGATCCAGAGATCTTTTCCAGTCCTGTGCTCCTTAGCAAACAAAACTGTCTCCTTTGCTCCTGGTTGCAGACTTTTTCTGTGACATCAGCACGGGCTCCTTCACTTCACTTGGCTTTTACTTTTGGCACTTCGGACAAAACTTAGCAGATTTCATCAGAGCAAAACACAGATACAGAATGAAGCACTGTTTAAGCCATTTGCCTTCCAAATTTCCAGGAAATTTCGGCTCTATTGGTTTTAGCTACTTCATTCTGCCGCTTGGGGTATTTCGTGCAGGTAATATTTTGTTCCCAGGTAGTGACTGTTGTTTTTTCAGAAAGAGCTCTGAGCCAAGGGCTCTGACAGAGGTCTGCTTTGTCTGGTATCTAGCTAATGATCAGCACTGTTAGCTTCTGCATAATGCAGGATAAACCAGTGCATGCTAAGGATTCTTAAAGGTAAAGCTAAATTCACTTGGTAAGACCTCTGGTTTAATAGGACTGACCCAAAGAATATGGGCCTTGCAATTTTGGAAGTAAAGTCACCATGTTACTGCATTTAATAGTCATTAGGTTTCCACAGCTAATGAAAACATAACTTTATGTAGTAGCTTTTGAGTTAGCAAGCAGTTCTGGGGAATATGTAGGGATAACTTCATATTTTACGTAGCAGTGTAAATGTGTCTCTTGGTGAAATGTCTGTCTTTAGTGCATTCCTGGAAATGTCTGTCTTTAGTGCAATCCCAAATGTCTGAATTAATCCAAGTGAGGTGGCTCAGCTTTGTAGGTTATCTCTTTGTGAGGGTGAAGATGAACACTAGCAGGGGCTTAATGGGCTGATTTCGGTCCATTCATTTCCTCTCTCTTTTCCAGTTGGCTGCTGTAAGTAATTTAAAACTTTGCCAATATTCCGTTCCTTAAGAAACTCACACATATAGGTTATGAAAGAATATAGGCCCAAAGGGGTAGTAGGTGCTCCCCTTCGGGTCATATCAGTACCGGGAAATTCTTCAGGAAAGCTTGTGAATGTAGAGGTGCTGCATTTAAATGACAACAAGGTGATTTGTTTTATGGCAGCTGGTTGGATTTGGGGGTTAGAGCTGCTCCTTAGCTCTGCTGCACTTTGCAGCACTGACTCGCCACCAGACACCACGGCCAGGCGTGTGCTGCTGCTTCATCCCTCTTTAATGACAATGAGATGTGGTACAAGTGTACAGGGCTGCGCAACAGAGGGGTACAGGGCTCAGCTGGGAATGAGCCTGAATGGGGAATTACCTCCTCTCGGAGACTACGGGGAAAAAAAAAAGAAAAAAAAAAGAGTATGCTTTCTGAATGAGAGGAGGGACAAATTCATTAAAAATGCATCCCCTCATTATGAATGCAGCCTTCAGGTAAGATTCAGCCTGTGTTACTTAGGGAAATGAAGCAGGCTGTATGTGTGTTTTCATTTTATGTGTTTTGCTCGATGGTTAGTTTGCTTTCAGTTTGTGTGTGTTTCCTTTGCATTGGATACCACGTTCATGCACAAACATTTCTCTTTGACGCATCTTGGAGCCTGTCCAGAGGAGGGCTACGAAGCTGGTGAGGGGTCTGGAGGACNATGATTCTATAATCTTTGCATTACAAGGGTAACCTTCTCTTTCCCTCAAGGTTCGACTTCAAAATCTGATTGAAAACATGACACTGCGTGGTTGGATGTTAACAGCTTCTCAAAGGTATAGGCTTACCCCGTACACAACACCCTAATTAACTGTCGCTGCTATCAGAACTTTTTTACCTCCTCATCTTTTTCTCACCTACCATCTTCCTTGCTCACCACACTTTGTCTAGCTCCTCAAAATCATGGGCATCTGCACAACCTTGATTAAAAGCTCAGCAAAAATTGAAGTTTCTGTTTGATGCGCATGTTTGGATGGTCCGCAGGTGGAGGCCTCATTTTCTGTTAACCCCACTCCACTGGTTTTGTCCCTCGACAGGGCAGAGCTCAGCTTCATAAAGGGGAGCTGCCCTGCCTCACCGATGCGCAGATGCACACTGCATCTGGCAGCAGCTGGAGCTATATCCACACGCCTCCACATACACCGCGTATGTATACCAGCAAGAAACAGGAAGGGACCAATTCAGCATCCCACCCTCACATCCCCAAATAATCCAGCAGCGTTTAGGGAATATGTGTGAGCCTCAGAGGTCTGATTCTACCCAAAAAAGGTAGGTCAGGGCCAAAATAGGTGGGTGTTTTCACAGGCCCGGTACAGAAGTTTCCAAGGTAGAGTAGGGAACAACTGTAGAGCTCATAAGTCTGGAAGCTCTGAAGCTAGTGGAAAATCCCTCAGAAACGGCCTTAAATTACGGCGGTTCCTATAGCTGCTGTGGATTACGCCCAGCCATGTGTCAGTCGCTGGAACGTGTTCAGTAATGGAGTGAGCACACCTTTCCCTCCCTCCCCCTGGCTCTTTGGTTTTTTTTCCCTCAGAAAACTCAGGAGTCTCTTATTCTGAACCTCTAGCACTAAGTTAATAAAAATAAAGGTCAATGATTAACTACACGTGCTGGCCTTTACTCACTGGAGCATTTCAAAATGCTGAGAAGGCAACTCCTCAGGCTGTGGGCAGGAGCAGTTGGTGGGGCAGGGGCACAGAAGGGGCAACGGGGTGGGACTGGGTGTCGCAGCCTCCTCCGTGAGCGTGTCCCCAGGGCATCACAACCTGGGGGGCAAAGCTACGGCCCAGGTGTGCAGCAGAGACATCGCAGGCTCTCGACGGAGGCGTGCCTCCATACCGGAACGGTGCTTGCTCTCTTTCAATGTTTTTGCCTAGAAAGCTGACGAGGAAAGGAGCCCTGGGATTTGCAACCGGGACCCCACCTCTTTAAGAAAATCAGGCTTGGGAAGGAATGACAACGCTGTGGTCAAACCAAGGGTGTGCTAGAAGGGTGAGATCAAAGTTGGAGGGTCTTCACATAGTATTTTTATTTTTCAAAGTGCTATATTCTCCATTCCTGTGCCTGATCAATTTACTGTCTTGCCATGGTCCGTGCTGTACATTTAGCTAGAAACCGGAGCTTCCCCAGCTAACAAGAAGTATCCTGGTAATTAGGACCTCAGGAAGGCTGTGGCACCAGCACTGTGGTCTAAAGCAGTGAATCTATGGGATCCCACTGATCAAGGTGTCAGATATCACTTCTGAACCTGAAACCCATTTTATGAACCGTGATGCTGTCCAGGTTCAAGGGTCTTTGAAGTACACAAGCTTTTATATGCCATGTATAGTGTGCTCATTGAGAAGCAGTTAGGGTAGATGTTGCACAAAATTGGAAGCAGTGAGCACAGATAATACTGAAGTAGATATTGAAGGTACCGCAGGAAGAAATCATGGGTGCAATTAGCATTTTGAGGTTGGAAGGGACCTCTGGATGTCACTTTGTCCATGTGTTAGCTGTTTTGTAGGAGCTACATAGGAAGATTTAGAAAAATGACCTCTTTTTTTTAAATGGTGGCAACAAATGAATGACATTAGACATTTTTAATGGGAGTTTGAAAAAGTGTGAGTACTTACCTCTGGGTGAGGAGTTAGGTAAGGTAACTACAGAGACCTTAAAAATATTTATAGTAGGTGATGATAAAATAGTTGCCATATTAGAGCTCATTTTGGTGGACAAGCAAATGTTCACTGCCAATTTAGAATATTTATGCTTGCCTATATGTTAATGATCATGATTGGGTTGAATTTATTCGACCACATTGCTGACACTAACCAGCATTATATTTTATCAAACTTTAAATAGTAATTTTTAAATTTTTAAACTAATTGGCATCACTATAGACTGGAACGTATGTACAGAGTGAGAAACGCTTTAAAAAAGCACACGAGGAAATGTTTAACCACTAGCTCTTGGATGCTAAATAAAAAACTGCGATTGAGCAACTGTGAAAAAAGCAATGGATTAAAAAGAAAAAGATTCACAGCAATAAATAAATCCTCAAAACAAATATTTAGAATCTGAGAAGGAAAGAAAAATGTCAGTGACGATAGGTTTTAACTTTGAAAAGGAAAGAGATAGCAGAAGTTGAAGGAATTGGTGAAATGTCACCAGTCACAGTGAATGACCAACAAAAATTAAAATTATAACAGAGCTTTAAAAAAAGACCAAATTAGAAACAAAATGTACTCCTTAAGTCACGCTCAGGTCCATTACAGAATGCTGGTGGTGAACTGTAAATAGTGAAGGAAAAAAAAGCGTAACTCTTAATTCAGTTCTTTTTTTCGTATTTGAGAAGAAGCATTGAAATATTCTGTTGACAAATTTGCTGTTCACAGTAAAAAATGAGCAATAGCATCAATTTAAACACTTTTGAGTCAATAAAGCGTATGCTAATTTATGCCAGTGGTCAAGTTGCACAGATTCTGGGTTACTGTCCCCAGCCAGGATTTATCACCAGCGTGTAAGTGCTTAGGAATAGCATCACAATGGGAGAAATGTTCTTCATGCTCGTACGTCAAATACTGCTGTTTAGAATCATGGAAACATAAAATAGTTCATGTTGGAAAGGCCCTCAGGATGTCCCTCATGCACCCTTGCTTCAAGCAGGGTCTCTGTGAGATCAGAGCCGGCTGCTCAGGGTTTTGTCAAGCTGGGTCTTGAAATGCCCCAAGGATGGAGCCTGCCCAACCCCCTGCCTGCCCCCTGGCTGGCCCATCCTCACGGGGAGAGGTGTCAGTACACAGCCACACATGGCTGTGAAGGGCCCGGCTGCCCCCTCTCCATCCCTCCCCGTAGGCACTGGGGTGGCTGTGAGGTGCCCCCAAAGCCATCTCCCAAAGCCACCTCTGCCCCAAACTGGACAAGCCCCGCTGCCCCAGCCTCTGCTCACGGGGACATCCTCCAGCCCTGAGCACTGCGGGGTTGAACTCACTCCAGGTTATCAGCATCTTTCCTGCATTTGGGGCACCAAACTGGCCACAGCACCCAGATGTGTCTAACACAGTGCTGGGCAGAGGGGATATCCCCTGCCCTGACCTCCTGGTGGGGCTCCTGCTGATGCAGCCCTGGATGCTGCTGGGCATCTCCGCTGCCCCAGAGCCTGACCAACTTGCTGCCCCAGAGCCCCTCCCCCAGAGCGGCTCCACAAGCAGTCTGTCCCCAGCCTGTATCATTCCAAGAGAGTCTTCCTTCCCAGGTGCAGCACTTTGCATTTGGTTTCTTGAATTCCATGAGATTCCTGTCAGCCCACCCCTCCAGCCTGCCCAGGAGCCTCTGAATGACAACCCTTCCATGGAAAGTGTGGGCCGGCCACCTCCAATTTGGCATTATCTGCAAATCTGATGAGAGCATGCTCCACAACCTCCTCCAGGTCACTGATACCAACGCTGAGCAGCACAGGTCCCAGAACAGACCCTGTGGTACCCACCCTGCTGCATGCTCCAGGCAGAAGACAATGCGCTGAGCACGACCCTCTGTGCCTGACCATCAAAGTTATTTCTTACCAGTCTAGTTGTCCACCCACCCAGGCTATGGTATCCTGACTTGGATTGCGGGAGACAGTGTCAGATGTTCATTTGTTCACACAGATGTGTTTTTGATACCATTTCAGACACTCACTCAGGTCATGGTTTCATGTCAGTGTCAGTGTTTAATCACAGCATAATTTAGGTTGTGGAATCTCCTTCTCTGGAGATGTTCAACACCCACCTGGGTGCGTTCACATCCAACCTGCTCTAGGAGAGCTTGCTTCAGCAGAGGGGTTGGACTAGATGATTTCCAAAGGTCCCTTCCAACCCCTGTCGTTCTGTGATTCTGTGACAGTTTAACGTACTGCCAGGTACGCCCCTCCTGGATAAGTTGGTTTCTGAACAGAAGGCTTCTGGTTCACAGTTTTGGTCTTAAGATAGTTCATCTGCAGCAGAGCCTCAGAATTCCATGGGTTGTGGCCTCAGGTGCCTGTGGGTCACTGAGAGCAACTTAGGACTGACTTTTTGGTACTTCATGCTACACAGGCAGTGCTCAGCAATAACGTACTCAGAAAAGGCATGCTCTGACCAGAAGAATTTTTCCTGCTTTCTCAAGGACATGTCTCGCCTCATACACTTATTTCCCTATAGGGTCACAGAGGTGGAACCATTTTGTCCAGAATTCAGGTACAGGAGTAGAAGTCCAAGCCTTTTCACCCAATATGCCTAACAGTCATTCAAAGGGCATTTGTGATTAAAGACAAGGGCTCTAGTAGCCATGTGGCACTAAGACTTGGTATTGTTAAGATGGAATGGAACAGAAAGTGATGTAAATGGAAAAGATGATGGATGTTTACCTCCTTAAAGGTATTTTCCTTGCAGAGTATGTGAGCAGCAGTTGAGTTGAGTGCACTGCCATCTACAGGTTGTCAATACAGCACCTTCCAGGCAACGTTTTATTATTTTTGGTTTTTTCCACCACTGACCCTGGCTTCTGTTCTGCTTTGCTGCAGTCCCTGAGCATTCCTTTGGGTAATGGACTTCATTGGACTAGATTTATAGCGACAATGACCTACAAGTCATGTTGATGGAAAATTCATTATGGTTTGGGATTAGTTGCTAATCTTTGGGATTATTAAAACTATAGCAGTTGGACATTCTTCTTTTTGTTTTAATTGCCTGTGTTATGAACAAAGGGCACAGCCAGTCTAGCATCTGGCGTATGTGTATAATTTCTTATGAGCATTGACAGACAAATAAATATGAGCTATTTTCAAAGTGACCTTCTCCTTCCATTCGTATTAGAATGTTCTGTCAAAATTCATAATTGACTGAAGTCTTTTTATAGCAGCAATGAACATAATGACCAGGGACAGAGTTTCCAGGCTGCCCCCGTCTCTACTGGGTTTCCTGTCACAGCCATGGCTCCAGTTGGGCTACATACGATCAGGGCAGCGCCTTTACTCTGGCAGAGTGCAAAGACTCCGCAGCCTCCACGGTGGGGATTTGACTTCACAGCGGATAGTATTTCTAACTGGAAATAACCATGCTTTGGAAGCGTCTAGTGAACCCAGCTGGCCATATGTCCTATTGTTCACACAGTGAAATGGAGATGAAGCCATCAGCAGTAGTCTACAGGCAATTTGTTCCCAAATTCTAGAAAAATCCTGTTTGTTCTCTCTGTAATACGCTACTAAATTATATTGATGTTTAGTAGAATTCATAGTTCTTGCTTCAGCCTATGGTAATAAAAAAACTCATGGATTCATGACAAAGACTTAAACCATTCTGCAAGCTTCCTGGCAACAGCACCTATTGAAACGGCTTCTTGCTACTTGACTATAATACAAACCCCCTTGAGTTCCTGTGGGCAATGAAATAGCTTCTTGCCTTTCCGTTCCTGAAAGGTTGAACAGTGTAGCAGGAACCTCAGCAATCTGCCACAGAGAAAGAAAACAGAGAACAGCTAGCAGTTTGCAATTTTAACCTCTTTTTTGTTTGTTACTCAAGGTGTTGTCACATTACCCTGAAAGCATTTAAGGACCATGATCCCACCTAACAGGGTACTAGTATGGAAAGAAAATTTTGAGTCATTAAAAAAAAATAATCACCGTTCTTTGGCAATAGGCCAGCCTGAGACACATAACTGAGCGCAGACACTTGTGAAATAATTAACATTCGCAGCGGCTTGGTCGGTGTGATAGTTTGAGTGACAAATGTCACTGCATTCCTAATGTACTCTTAGTGACCTACACATAGACACATATCAAATAACGTGTAAAAACAGGCACTTCACCAGCACGCAGCTACCTAGGCACAAAGAAAGTGGAGCAGAAAAAGTGCCTTTAACGTTAGCTACGATTGATTTTGGGTTAGCACTGCAGCGTGAATCGTTATATACATGTAGTATTATCCTATGGTCTCTTAAGACGTTTCAACATTTCAGAAAGAATTTTTTTATATAGGCAGTAATTGGTACTAATTGTGGCCACAATGACAACAGTTGGTGTGGTCATGGTCTTGGAGCAGTGTGAAGAAGTTGAGCTCTAGCTCTGCTCCCAGCCCAAGGCTCATGGGCATCTTTGCCTCAGCTCCTCCACCTGCGAAACAGGGATGATCAATCACATTGCAAAATCCTGGAGCAAATGGCATTGTATAAGGTTGAAAGCTAGGCATTTGATGGCATTTTTGTGTTTATAGTGCGCTCTGATGTGGCCACTGAGAAAGGAGGAGGGCAGCAGGTAAGGAAGCAAGCCAGGTGCTTTCTCAGGACACCCAGATGGCAGTATCTACTGTGTCAATGATACCAAGAGAACATATATTTCCCGCTTCACAGGAAAATAATTCATCCAAGCACCTTTTGCTCCTTGATGTTCAACCGAAGTTCATTTTGTTTACAATGTAAGAAAATTACTTTTGTTTCTGGGTACAATTATTTATTTAGAGAATATATCCCCCAAAAGTTCTCTCAAATGTATGCCTTTATCGTACTTCAAAAGACTTCTGGAAATTCATGTCCATAAAGCAGCAGTTAACAAGCCAGAAGACAACCTACAAAACTGAAAGACTAAAAGTAGTTCTCAGAAAGCAAAACGACTTTCCCACATATGAAAAAATTTAAGTGGGAAGCTTTTCACAAATGAGCCCCGGTGATAAGCAAAAGGTAAGAAGTTGATTAATTGTGCCAGGAAAGTTAATATTGAAAGAGACACTCCAAGCTAGGCTGTATTTTTTTTTTAAGTAAAGGTTTTTTTTGTTTTTCTTTGCTATTTAAATCTTTTCTGAGCAGATTAGGAGGACAGGAAATTAATTCAATCAGAAGTTTATAGTTTGCCCTCAGAAACGGGGCAGACTTTTTGTATGTTAGTAGAGGACCATGAGAGTAAAGACCCTTACTCAGCACCACAATTCCTGCCTTACTGTAAGAAAGCCAGATATCCTTGCATCGTTTTGTGGAGCAATTTCCCTGCTCTCGTGCTTCTACCCAGCTGTTCTTGCTACCTTGTCAAAAGACGACTGATTTTGTTGCAGGAAATATTTGTGGGTCTATCATTCCCAGAATTAACTTCTAAGCAGGACCAGATGAAGACATGCCCCTAACAGTGACACGCAGACGTGACACAGCCCTGAAAGAGAACAGAGGGGTAGACACTGCGGGGTGTTGTGGTGTTTGTCTCCGGGCAGTCTGTAGAGGTAAAGTGCTAGGAGAGGCAGATGCTTGGGCTAACACACGGGACACGCTGGAGAGAACTAGACTTTGCTGGGATTTGTAACCGTTATATTGATAACCGAGAGCAAAGGTCAGAAGAGATGGTGGCTGAAAAGGAACAGGTCTCTTCAGTTTGCTTTCCTTTCATCAGGAAAACACACTGTTTGTACAATCGGCCACAGCTTTCAACAATGGACTGGCAGGAGATGAGTCACTAAAATGAATAATCCCTTTTAATCTCTACGAAAAACATCCTGTTAGTGTTGCCATATTCTAGGAATTGTTATAACAGGAGCAGCAAAAGGATTAAGTGCTTAAACCTGTCCCACCAGTACAAGTTTACTGCAGCAGAATCTCTCTGCCGGTAGTGAATCTCCACTTCTCCTGTCAAAAACAAGAGAACATTCCTATTCTGTATTTCTTTTTCTGTAAGAAGCCCTCCAGGATCCACCAATAATGTAGCTATTTTGAAAAATTAAAATCTAGATCAACTCACAGCACACGCGGAGGATGAAATAAAAGTAAGGATCACAAGTTCACCAAGATCAGACTGGAGCCTGTTCTCAATGCCTTTCCCGAGACCATTAACACCTCTGCCAACAAATCCTCCGGACAGTAAGAATCCTGTAGACTCAAGGCTGTCCTTCCCATGCTTTGCAGCGCAGCGCTGCGCCTCTTTCCAAAGGTGAGGGATTCTAGGAAATGATTAAAATATGTAGGGTATTCTTGGTAGCGTAAGGCTGAAGCCCGTGCTATCAATACCAAATGCAAAAAGGCTGTCAGCTATGAAGAATGAAAAAGCTCCCCAGCTACCTGACAGGAAGGATTAGTCTCATGAGCGATGAAAATTGCTAGAGGAGGCAGATGACTGCTTTGTTTTCCCCACAATACTTAAAATGGCAAGAGCTTGCTAAAATATTTAGTGTTAATAAAAACTGATGACAAGCTCTTACTGGTCTCTTTTCCAGAAGTGAGAGTTCAAGAAGACTGCCTCCTTTCACTGGTTCTGTCACATGAAGGTATCCAAAAAGATGTTGAAGGTGATACAATACAGAACCCAGGGAGACATCCTTAATTAATCTCAAATAAATGACAAGGCTTTATCATCACCAGGTGGCCTAGTGGTGCTTGCTTTGAACCCTTCTTTTTTAAATACATCACAAGGGATTTTTCAAGGTGCTCAAGCCACACCAGCTCTGCTCCCGCGGACTGACATCGACTTGAGCAGCAGCGGAGTGGGCTGACACCAGCTGTATTTGGTGTGGTGTTTGCAGGCCCTGTACTTTGGCCGTGTCCCAGCCCCAGAGCGAATTCACCCCGTGATGCCCCCGCTGGTCCCAACTCACTGACCGCCCAGATCATCAACCTGCTGGAGCTCCCTACCGGCTTGTCCGCCCCTTTCCTGTGCCTCTGGGCTTCCTCCCAAGAGCAAGCGGGGTGGAGAGGGAACAGTCTGCACCTGTATCTCCGTTCAAGGTGGAGCTGAGTCACAGCTAAAATTTGCACGGAAATCTCTCCAGCTCTTGGCACATCTCCCACCTTCATTGAGTAATTAAAAACTACGGAGCAGGGCTTCTTAACTCTTACACATTAGGTTCATTCTTCTGGCAGCTGAATTTTAATAACATTTTGGAGAATTAGTACCGATGATAGGATGGGATAATAGTTCTTCAGGGTAAAATATATATAAAATAACTGTTGATGAGATATATATATATATTATCCATAATAAAAATCCCACCAGAACATGGCAGGGCTATATCTGATAATAGGAAACTACAGATATGGCCAACAGCTGTGCATTACTTTTCAGTAAGTGGTACCACAGCTTGGGATGGAAAGTGTTTTAGTTCTTCTGTCCTGCCAGCTCAGGCAATACCACCAAATAACCATGCAAATTTGTCAGGCCTTAACACTTAACAATTTTTTGCACCTACATTCTTATTGAAAAAACTGCTCCAAATCTCCCTCCTTTGATGGTTTTAAAGGACTCTCCAGGCTGAATTATTTTACGGTCAATTACACCCAATTTACTAAGTCCCTTCTCTATTAAACAGGAAGAGTCCTCACCCCCTTCCTTGAAAATGTCTGGAAGAGTTTTTGACTTCTGATCTTGTAAAAGTTAGGATGGATCAAGGAGGACACATGTAAGAGTCCATATGTCAGGATATCTGGTCATCCAGAACATCCTCTCCTAGCCATCGTTTCTCCTCTAGACTGACACTTCTGGAGTCCAAAGGAAAAGAATAAGAGATATGCTGTCTTTCCTGAAAAAACCCCATTCTTGCCTCATTTCATCTATCATTAGTTCACTTTGGAAGCTCTACTTTGAATACCATACCNAAGAGATATGCTGTCTTTCCTGAAAAAAACACATTCTTGCCTCATTTCATCTATCATTAGTTCGCTTTGGAAGCTCTACTTTGAATACTTTACTGATTTTCTTCTCCTCCAGGCAAGCGACTGAGAAGACAGAAAGCGACTCTCAGTTGCCTCCTTTCATGTTACTCGACATCTTACGTACAGTATCCACATAGTGGATCCAGCTGTCATTTTAAAACTACTGCAAGTCTGCATTCTATAGCATGTTGTATAAAGTAAAAAAGTCTATCAAATGCCATGGAATATTCAAAAACTAAACAAGTGTTTCGTTTTTTCATGACTGTTCATGAGTGCCAGACACTTTGGGGCAGACCGTGATCCAGCAGGGACAGACCTAGTCCAGGAATTAAGGACTGACTTCTTTTCTAACTGCCTGCATGTGATTTCATTTCCATTTTTCCTGCATTTATTTGCAATTTTAAACCACGGAGAAAAATACAAATCAAAAATCTTGTATATCAGTTTATTCCAAGTACCAGTTGAAGACTGTTACTACTAAACTCCTATGGGTTTGCTTTATAACTATGTACATAAGCATAACCCTTTGTCGGAGTCTGTGGCTGTTCAGATGTTACTATCTGATGCACTTTTATTATAGGAAGCACAAAAAAAAAGGGTTGTCGCAAGTCTAGGCGACTATATAAAATCAGATCCACCCCATAAGAATGACAGGAATGTCCTTTACTGAACCCTAGTGCCTCACGAAGAGCTGGCCGCATGTGAAAGGAGGTAGATGATCTTACACGTTCCCTCTGCTAGTACTTGCTGCCACATGATGAGTTAATATTTGATTAGACAGAGCTGTATCTATGACACCTGTTCACCAGGGAGACTAGGCCAACAACTGATGTAATCTACCTTATTATATACTTAATGATAGAGGAGAAGTGCTGCTTTTCCAGCTTCCCACGTCTGCTTTTCATTTCCTCTCCTACACATTCCTGAGGGGTCATGTTCAGTGCCTTGCAAGAGCAAACAAACAACTACTAAATTTCTCTCTCTCCCTCTCTGTGATTCTCTGCAATTTGCCTGAAAAAGAGGAGAAAATGTTTAAAAAATTCCACTGCACTGTGTGTTTCTGGAATGAAATCTACTTCTTGTTAATAGTTATTAATGTACTAGGTTTGGCTAGATTCCTCTGCCTACAATAGATCAGGACAAAGCATACCAAAAAATGCGTTGGTACCGAAGCTATACAGAAAAGCTCGTATTTTCCATAGCAGCCAATCAAGCACTTGGCCATAGCTTCCAGATCCTCTTCCCAAATGTCCTCTTGATCTCAGGCTTTGACTAGTAGGACCTACTCAATTTTTTTAGGTCAGTTCTCTGAAAAAGCAAGTGGCTGCAAGTGATACCTTGCAGGGGCTCCGAAGCACTTCATCTGAGCGGATTCCTAATCACTCTCCTGCAATCCGAAGGTCACAGTGCCTTGCTCTAGGAAATGCCGTGCTTCTGGTTTGCACCACTAGCAACCACAGTAATCTTTGAAATCTGAATGTGATTTTTATTGCAAAAGCCTAAGATTGCATTCAGGAGAGTCCACTCAACCAGTGTGTTTTCTATAGTTTTTTTCAATTTGGCTTTCATAACCTCTGCGGCTTTCCTGTTAAGAAATCCCCATCTTTATGGAGAATCCCTCAATTTCCCTCCTAACTGTAGGTGATTACAGCATATCAGATATTGTGTTTCTTACTCTGATAAACTGTTGGTATAATATGAATGTTACCAAGGGAATATTTTTCTCAAATTTCCACTTCAGATTTTTCCTTCCCATTTTAGAGTTCGCCAGTTTCCCTGAAGTAAGATATGCCTTTGAACAGGGGAGAGCTGCAACGTATTTTTATTGGAATGCCAGCGCTTCTTTTCTTGTTCCCATATTTTTAATTGGCAAAGGGAGGGCTGAGAATAAGCCCTTGGCTCGGTCCTTTCCTTAGTTCAGGGACAATGCCAAAAGACCCAGGTGGTCTTAGCTTTGAAGAGAGGCAGCTGAGGGTTCCCAAGTGCTGATGAAGGGTGGTCCAAAAATCTGCGAAAAAGCTGTAGTTGAGCTACCAAGAGCCTCCATTCACTTCTCTCTAATCCTCACCTCACCTGTTAGAGTTCCCGCAGATGCTGCAACACATCTTCCATGCTAGGATACGAGAAGGTAGGTCTCAGTATAGCTATAAAATTACACTTACTGAGACTCCCCTGGGGATCGGTGTCTGAGCGTCACAGATAGTGTGGGGATTCCCAGAGACATTTTTGAAAGTGGTACACAGAAACAATCCCTGACATGGGATTCATGTGATTGCATTTCAAGTCCCTCTGATTTGGTTGCCCCTTTGATCGCATCTCACAAACAGGTTCATGACCAAAATTAGGCTGGAAAAAATGCTGCTATAATTATTTAGAGGAAACAGGAAGAGGGGGACATCTTCCACTGCCAGCTCCTATGCCCACAAAGATAACAAAAGCTTTGGCAGAGCATAGCACCGGGCATGTGCTAGCACTCTCCGCTTTGAACCTTTTCCAGGAACCGATGGTGACAAATAACCACTTTGGTGCGAGCCCCAGAGAGGTACCTTCTAGAGAAAGCACACAGCGAGTTACACCCGTCTAAGAGCTGTGCGTTAAGAGTAATAAAAAGGTTTGATCAATGCTCTTTGAACTGTTTTACAAGGACTTTCTCCCCTGCCCGGGCCATTTTACGTACTTATTTACTGCAGTGCAAATCATACTTCGTGGAGTTGAGATGACAAATGAAGCCTGCCACAATTCTGCATGAAATGTAACATGTTTTCTTAGGCGAGACAGGAGTTGACAGAGCATCAAATGATCATGTTCCATCTATAACTTTCACTCTGTCAAGCCTTCTGTCCTCTGCACGCCAATTATAATAAATACAGCTGACTGCATATAGCCAGAGGAAAACGACGGCGGCTCTCTAACACATATAAAACTAAAAGACCCAGACATTTGTAAATCTTTCGATTGTTTACATAAAAGCAATTCTCTCTTCTCTTTGGTTTGAAAGACAATAAGAAGTTGGAAAGGAATATATCTTTAGCAATCAACATGGAAACGTAAGTCAGAATACTCAGCTCCGAGTAACGTCCCCTTACAGCGGGGGCTGAAGACAGGAGGAGGTGTCAGTAGGCCTGGCTGGGTGACACAGCTTTGCCACAGGAAGCATTTCGGAGTTCATGAGAAGCAGCAGTGATTTATCCTCCCACAGGTATTAACACCTCAAGCAACACAACAAGCATATTGTTCGCTAGAGAGAAATAACCAAAAGGACACACCCCCTCCTCGCATTTTTTGGAAGGACTTTCTTCTGACATGCTGAAGGAAGAGAAGTGTTTAAAAAGCGTGTACTTCAAAGAAATTATGTTTTTGAGGTTGTTCTGAGTGCTAGTACATCTTTCACAAATAAAATGTCATGCTTCTTGCCCAACTGTTAATGATAAAAGTAAGTTTGCATATTCTTTCTTATTTATAATTATGCTGTACAGACTCCTCCAATATTGCAAGCCCACAATTAATATCACGTTCACACTAAATAAACTGTACTACAACTAGTGGATGGGTGGAATGATTTCTCTACACTCTTACCTCAGTCTGAAAACAGAGAGGGTGATTGCTCCATGTGGCCACTGGATAATTCCTCTTCTTAATAATGATTAATTATATCCCAGACCATCACTGGTCTCAGCATCAGCCTGAGCCTGATGTATGCATTTAAGGATCCGCGCTGGTTCCCCATGTTCTTGCTGTTATCTAATGGAGAATGTGAAGCTCACAAGAAAGATTAGCTCTGTACAAAGAGGTAGAAATGGAGCAGGCAGCTGAGCCTACGCCAACAGCAAAGAGAGGGGAGGCTGCACCGCAGCCTCAGGAAGAACACTGCTGGACTCTGTCTGAAGGTCCGAGTGCCGGCACAGCCACTCACCGTCATCAGAGCCAGGGACGGAGACACAGGCAGAACCAAGACACTTGTGATTTCAAGTTGTCAGGGGTCTGTCTTTGTGCCAGGTGCCATATGCCACCTCTCCTGTGGAGCCAGGCTGAGAGAGTTGGGGTTGTTCAGCCTGGAGAAGAGCAGGCTCCAGGGAGACCTTACAGCAGCCTTCCAGTACCGAAAGGGGGGCTACAGGAGAGATGGGGAGGGGCTCTGTATCAGGGAGTGGAGCGATAGGATGAGGGGTAACGGTTTTAAACTGAAAGAGGGGAGATTTAGACTGGATATCAGGAAGAAATTCTTTCCTGTGAGGGTGGTGAGGCACTGGAACAGGTTGCCCAGAGAAGCTGTGGATGCCCCATCCCTGGAAGTGTTCAAGGCCAGGCTGGATGGGGCTTTGAGCAGCCTGGTCTAGTCGGAGGTGTCCCTGCCCAGGGCAGGGGGTTGGAACTAGATGATCTTTGAGGTCGCTTCCAACCCAAACCATTCTGTCATTCTATGATTTTCTGTTGACTGGGTTTAGTGGTCACTCTGGGACTCAACAAGCCCAGCCCTGTGTTTTACACGTTTACATTCTGCTTCGTGTAGTTGGTGCAGATTACTCACCACGTGTAAAACACGAAAGGTAGGAAAGGAATTCTCAAAAAGTCAGGCAGCTTTCCGATTTCAGTCATGAAAAGGTATGGCTTTAATGCAATCGCTTCTCAGGGAGGCGGGTATGGGGATATTGTTCTCAGGAGTCTCGTTTCATAGAAAAAAGTGTATTTCATCAAGAAAGTTACTACTATGAAAAGGATAAAAGATATAATTATAAATGGAATGTATATTTGTCAGATGAGACACACAGGCTAAGAGATAATGTCTTTCAAAATATATGTTAGATTATTTATATTCTAGTTTTATTTTGCCTACGTATAGATTTTTTTTTTTATTTTTTTTTTTTAATGAAGACTGCTCCATCCCTATTTCAGAAGGAAAACTACTGGTGACTGGAACATGTCAGAACAGACCCAGAGACTTGGGAAAATAGCGAACTGTCCGACTGCTCTACGCTTTAGTGGATTAGAGAACAAGGCGTTCGTTACTGTGAAGTCGTTAGTACCAATCTTACCATAAAGAGAGCAAGGGCACCACCTGCTGTTTTAGAAATGTATTTATTTGGGTCATGAAAGTTACTCTTCAAGTACTGCATCCAAAAACAGTTAGGCCTACTAAACAACCTGGACTTCTTAAGGAAAGCTTTCTCCTGGAATTCAAGCTTATGCGAGACAATTTTAACAAATGATGTGTTTGCCGTTGCCTGTTCACACAATGAACTGTACTGTAGCAACAATGCTGGCTGCAATTGAATACGGGGTACTTACAGATTTTTGAAAGCAAGAAAGTGTTTCACATTTCTTTTCTGCTTTAGTACACGGGCTCTTCCTCACTCAGGGCATCAAGATTTAGCGTTCTCAACATTTTCAGTAGCTCTGATTGGTACTCGATAACCACCGAAAAGTTTACTCACTGACTTAAGTAGAAATAGCATCTTCAGCATGACAATAGGTTAGGTCATTTTATGAGCTGGAGGTTATGGAATAAATAATTACTGCTAGACAAGTGAGACATCAAACTACAGTTCAAACGGTTTTGAAAATTTTCAAAGGACCTCGTTTCCAAAATGCTCCTGGATGAGGAAACACAGGTTAGTACAGACCCAGCCGCAGTGAGTAGTCCCTTCCCTAGCATAAGGAGTCACATTCTTATGCACAGACTTGATTTAAACATACATGCAGGACTTCATAAATTCAACTGTCTGGCAGTTCTGAGACAATTTGAACCAAGCAAATTAAATCCCTAGCTGACCAGGAAATAAGCCGTAGACTGCAATTAAAAAGTCTGAGCAGCAGCTTGGGTCCTCTGAGTCAGAAAAAGCTGAATGTCTGCTTAATTCTTCCTAGAAGCCACGAGGAACCACCCTATAGTCTTCTCCTCTTCCTCTGAATAACAAGGGGCACTTTGGAAAACTCCGTGTCAGGATGATTAGACGTAACCAGACTCTTGTATTTTATAGGCTGGTAAGGGACTTTTGTGAGGACTGGTCATCTATAAATACAATTATCATCTGTCAAAACTTCCATGAGGGTAAAGAAACAGTGCTAAAGGAAACGGTCAATTTCTATACAGTCATTTGGCCAGTCCTCAAAGATTTTAAATGACAGTGAGCTCGGAACAGCAGCAGCCTCTTCACAAAGTTGGGAAAACAACATGAAACATTAACAAATTACGTGCTTTTGCTAAGGAAAAAGATATCATGGTCCATTTCTTCTTCAGACAAGTAGAGCCAACCTTGCCCACTTACAAGCAAAATTATATGAGACATTTTAAATTTTATCCTGTATAATTCAGTTATGATTTGTGCATGAAAAATCCAAGGGAAGAGTGAAAAATGTGTATAACTTGAGTGCTTCCCATGAGCTAAGATGAGGCTAGCAGATTTTTGTAACCCATTCACATCAAACATATTTCAGTAATAGACGCATAACTCATGTTTTGTCTATCAATCAGTACCGGTTCTTATAAGGTAACAACTGAGATGTCAATACAGTGCCCTGTTTTCCCCTTTTGAAGATGCTTTGTACATCTGAAAGATGTGCAAAACAAAAATAATCTAAGATTGCATCAAGCTTGTGCATTTATTGGTGGCTTATTAAAAATTAATTCATTGCTGTAAATGAATGCTAATAACAAATTAGTAAAAACTTTTTCTTTTCTTCCTTTTTTTTGTTCTTTTTTGGTTTTTTTACACAAATATTTTTATTACAAACTTGAATTCTTAAGAAATACATATTTAAGAATTACACAAAGGCCTTGGCATTTGCAAAAATCCTTTGGTATTTGCATGGTAAATAAAGTCTATAAAACACTTTTGGACACAGATGTTTTTTTACAATGGTATCATTGCGTATAAATTCTTTAGAAATATTTCTGAGGCCACTTAAAATAATTTTTTTTGGCACAATATTAACAAAATTAAGGCCTTATACTTTTCAAAATCAAGTCATTCAGTGTGTGAGTAGTGTTTAAAACCCTGAAAAAAAAATTAAATACAGAATAAAGACTATAAGCTCAAAGCAGGATTTACTATAATAAACACAAATAGCTATTAACCTGGGTTCAGTCTCTGCAACTTCAGCATTGAAATGGTCTATGTAAAATGAACATTTCACATCGTATTTTGGCATTTAACATCTAATTCATGACACTGAAAAGAAGAAAACTTTTTTAAGCTTCTTTTTGAAATGATAAACTCGGAGCTTGATTTGCCTAATGGTCGATATCTATATAAATTACTAAAATATTTATATATATCTTTTTCTTGACCATTGCTGGATCATTCTTTATTCCACAGGAAAGTTTGTTCTACTGCACAAAGAAGCTGCATAGTACCAACATAGCAGAAACACTTCCTTGCCTATTTGGGAAACCAGTTTGGCAGTCTCTTCCAGATGTAGTCCCATTAAAACCAATAGCACTAAAGACTACAAACAGAAGCAGAGGTTTGCAGGATGGCACTCTATGTTGTGAAAAGATGGTTACATGTTGCTTAACCACAGTCTGTAATCCCAAAACTCCTTTTTACATTAGTATTGCTTTGTACAGGAACAATAAGTACATACCCAAGAGCCTGGGATTTTGAGACACCTAGATAACGGTAACAACAAACTTATCTGGGGAAGAAAAATGAATCTAAATCTATAATACAAGAATGAGAAAGGGGGGTCAAACAGTATAAGGCAGAACTGCATACCTCCTAGCACCTTTGCATTTTTTCTGGATAAATGCTGACTTTTTATTCTATCAGTGCATTGCATTTATATAAAAAATACATGTATTTTGATCAAAAGTGCCATTTGGCATGTCAACATTTGAAGCTTATCTTTGTTGTCTCTTTTCTTCTTCAGCAAGGACAGGGCCAGTAAAGCAGTGTGTGTTAGTTATGCAAGTTCCTAAAAGGCACTTTACTGTTTTCATATTGGACAACAATGAGGTACATATGATATATGTCTAGGCTTCATTGCTGTTAAACGAATAGCACCATATTGTGTGAAATTAGTTGAAATTCAGAAGTCATTATGTTTTTCTCATACAGACTTGACAACGGCTAACATTCGAGCGCAGATCCCCTGCTTTCAAAGTTGAGGGAGTTGGTTTCCTGTTAAAGAAATGAAAAGACCCATTAACAATCGTTGATACAAACAGTCAGTTTTCAAGTTTATAGTTGACAACAAAAACTTTGTGTGTAGCCAAGTGCCTCTTTAAGCTGTGCTGAATCAAGAAGGTGTCCCCAAGTTCTCCAATGTATCTTCACTTTCAAGTTTGGTCATAAACTATCACAGGATTAGTTTTAAACATCGCCCACTTTCAGTTACTTCAGAATTCAGTTCTGCCATGAGGCTGAACATTTTCTTAACCGGAAGACACTACCTGTTTAATCAGCAGTTTGAAAACATACTGGAATTTGGGTAGTAAAAAAAAAAAAATTAGGCAAAGAAACTACAGACATTTGTCTGTTCATGATTATCTGCTAACTCGTGTGGATTTTACAGAAACATGAAAAGCCAGCAAAGGAAATTATGTGATGTCATATAGAAAGACAAATGAAAATCTTTAGTCTCTAGCCTATCCTAAGGAGATACTCTTAGCAGGTGGAAATAAAGCATTTTCAGACAAAAGTGTGCTGACATTTAACAATTCTCTTTAAAAAGGTTTAAGAGTTTAAAGGGAACTGCAGAGTATTTGTGAATTATGACAGTAGGACAGGTCACCTGATCTGGGATTATCAATTTCAGATACAGTTTGTAGCCAGAAAAAGCTATGAAGTTGATAGGTGTCTGGGTAGGACTCATTGAATACAAACAACTGTAGTGCTAACTCCTCTAAATTTTCCTCTGACCAGCTTTCCCCTTTCCTAAGGAGCCAATGCTCACCCCAATGTTGGGAAACGGGCTCTTTCAGTAGTAACTTTTATGCTTGATGAGATTATCATAGCCCTAGTGATAATCAGTCCTGGTGCTCAATTTTTCTACCCCCTCAGTTGACAGCTATCTCACAGACAGTAAAAACTGGCTAAACAACCTGCTTAATTTTGACTGAGACAGTCTAAGGCAGACTCACAGACCTAGAAGACATGAAGAGATGAAGGGTACCAGATGAAGGGTACCGGGAGTGGCAGCCTGGACTGCGGTGGAAGAGGATGATTGCCTGCACTCCAGAGGAATGTCTGCTAATCAGGTAAGATATGCAGACCTAGGAACTGGTCTACATGCTAACATATTAATAAAATTCATATGGAACAAATTAGATTGTGCTGAAAAATACTTATGTGCAGGGGACCAGAACAAAGCCTACTACCACTTAATTCCCGAATTTAGAACCTCAGCAGGACTGAAGAAATGCCTAAGGCCTCTGCCTTCAGCTGCATTTTATTCAGACATACTTCCTCCAATATTAGGGAAAGGTAAATAATTGTTCAGCTCACTTAGTTCAACACTTGCACTAATTTCAAGTGTTTCTATTATGTGTTAACATCCACTAGGGAAAATGTTATATTCTGACTAAATTTCAATCAGTTCGTCAGCCTATCCCAGTTACGACTCAGTGAATACAATCAAACCTAGTGGCAATGCAAACGTTGTTAGGTTATTCTGAAAAGCAAAATATCAGGTATAAATGACACATTGTAAACACTAACAGAAGATACATTCATTAATTACCCCAAAAGCTGTATTTTTTTGTTGCTGTTGTTACGAAAATCATTCCTGCATACACTAACCAGGCTGGGGCACAGCCAATACTTGAACCATGTATTATATTCAAACAATACTTCTCTTATTCAGTGACAAGGCTTGACTGAGTCTCAAATACTGATAAATAAATCATGAACTTACTTGAACATCTCATTCCTCTCTATAGTGGCAAGCCAGAAGCTGTAAGCATTTGCATAATAATTGCAGGTGCCCCGGCCATGGCATTCAATGAAGGGAGCGCTGCGAAACTCTTCTAGGCAGGAACCAGGAGACGCCAGGGCCTGGCCAGAGCCCTCTGCACCAGCACTGGTGTGCTAGAAAAATGCAAAAGCGTCAGTAAGAGAGGGATTCCTTACCTCTTCTGCTGTGACACCTATTGACTATCTATCTTGTACAAATATTTCTTTACATGTGTCTCCTTGTTTTCTGTTGTGTCCATCTGTTGTTTTGTCCCCCAGTTCAAGGAGGAGTGAGAAGGTGGAGCTGAAGGGCTCCAGAGGTGGCACTGGGTTCTCTCACTTAATGGCAGCACAACACACCAGCAACATCAACTTCAGGCCAGCTGTATGCACAGAAATCCTTCAGGATGGACAGCAGGACCCAAGCTATCCCTGTGCTAGCAACAGGCCAGGGCCAGCCCTCCGGCCCAGAAGGCAGACAGACTGGTATGGTTTACACCTGAATAGCTTCACCCAATTCCTGCCCCACGTAACAGTGGCCTCTCTTCCCGCTGCCAAGCACTAACAGCTGTGGATCCATGCTGTTCTCAGACTATGCCCAGACCTTGCTTGGGAGAGTAGCTGTTGATACAGGCTGTGGGCGTAAGAGGAAGCATGCTAACAGCAAACCACTAAGGAGGACTACAGAGTGGCTCTTCCAGGCCATTCCTTGGCCCTATTTATTTTACTAGTATACATACAGCTGAAGAAACTGGATAAAAGGTAAAAAATGCCAGTTGAAAACGGAAGGGTCTGGGAAGAGAACAGGCACTGATATGCTACCACTCTAGGAAGTTACTGCAATACAGATGTAGAAGGCAAATGGAAAACTACGTTTATTTTCTCATTTATTCAGCACTTGGATCTTATGTTGGAGCTGCAAACAAGAAAGCAAGCTGTGTGCATTTCCCCAATAATGAACAAGTAATTGTTACTGCATTATTCTCATTAAGTAATTAGCCAGAATCTTTCTAAAGTCACCAGAAAGGGTAGAGGTCCAATGCCCTCCTAAGACCTTAAGTGACATAGTCAGATACTAACTTTCCCAAAGCAGGAGTGCAGATGAAATACCTGAAAGGAATGCTTTTCTCAGCTCAGAGTATGCCCCAGTGCACTCACCATGACAAAGGAGTAACCAATCCAAAGGGAACTCCAGCCCTCAGGACACGGTGGTATTTGAATTGTTTGACTGTGAACTGCTATTACCATAGCAGGAGCTTCACACACAGAGCATCTAGAAAGACCAAGACACGAATGAGCTACGTGCATTTGAGGATTAATACTACTTCTGTTTTCAGAAATTACTTTCTTTAAGGAATCTTGAATTAGAAAATGTCACTTTCAAAACCAAAGGAAAATCAAAATGTTTTGTTTAGAAAAACAACCAGCTGGTTTTGGTGGTTTTTTTCCCCTCCTCATTCACTTTGGGAAAGCTTAACTATTAAGTCTTTTTCCTATTAGCCTTCCTATGAGCAAAGAACAGAGACCTCTTATCTGAATATTTAAATGTTATTTGTCTTTTTTTTTCTAGTCCCATTTGTACTGTAGCTTCTAAAAGTGCTCATGTCATGAACATGAGAGGCAAATACCCCAACATTGTAACTCAGAAAGTACCACTTAAAATTGGTCCACTGTGATCAGAGACAAGAGCAATTAATCATCCTAAACATAGCCCTGAATGACTTCCAGAAAGAAAGCCACATCCCTGGAAAATGTCTTACAAAGATAATCACTACTAATCTTCTCCATGCATTTTCCTTGAAAGTGGCTTTTATTTACATTTGTGGTCTTTATCTCCAGTAAGAGATTTTTAGCAAAGTAACTTGAACAATGAACTTGAAAGCAACTCCTCAGAAAGCTATACAGCATCGGTTCTTTTACCTTAGATAAATTCATTGTGTCTCAGAACTGCTCAGTTACTGAATAATCCCATGAACAATCGTGCCTTCACAGGAGAATCATGTAAAATGTGAGTTGGGCTGGAAATTTTAATATGGGAGCTGATAATAAGGAATTTGGTAGATATAATCCATTTTTTCTTGTCCAACTCCTAAATTGGCTACTGCAGCCAGCTATGATGAAAGTGACTCAAAACAGATACTTAGAACTAGACAGTCTGCTTCCAATTATCAGAGTGGTGAAAAGAATCAAGTGCAAAATGGATTAAGTTGGATTCTGGAAAATGCACAGAAGCAAAGGAATTCAGAATGAAAGCCTTCTATTTCTGACTTGTGAAGACTGCATTCATACCTACTGCCTTCATCTTTAGTGCAGAAGTAAGACAGTTATTTTAAGAAACACATCAATGAAAGAGTAAGTTAAAAGAAGAATGTAAAGCTGCCTCTATTCTTGGAGCTCTGCTTTGCCTCAAGAAATTTCTGGTATTTCAGTGGAAGGCCTTACATGAAAAGAAATCCCATGACCCAAGGCAGCAAGTGACACTCCTACACCTTTTCAACTTTTGGACAGGGAAAAACGTTGGTTTAAAAGCCTCAACTAATAAAATAAATTGAAACAATAGTCTTCTCAGATTCCTTGCTGGTTTAAAAAACATGTATTACAATTATCTCACTCATAGGAGAACCCTATGCATATGCACACATATACATCTATGTATATACACATACACATTTTTATAGTGCAAAAGCTGCTCTATATGCATAAGATAAGGCAAAATGTTCATGGGTACATCCCTGAGTTTGGGTAGTAGTTGTTAAAGGTTATCATGGGTACTTGATCCGGGATGGCATAAAAGGGACATGAATTTCAGAGGTTGGTCACTTGAATTTTTCTCAAAGACAATTGAGTCTCAAAGAAAATTAGAACCAACAAAAACTATATCTTGAGAATCTTGCCCTCAATCTGCCCACTCCATGTCAAGGCATACCAACTTCTATGGCATTAAACCAAAAATAGTGTACAGAGTACAACTGCAGACACAAGATGGCTTCTATTATTCAAAATAAATATCAAATGTTTTGCAGCAGATCCAAATAGTATTTTGAACATAGCAAGATGTCAAGACTACAGTCCACTGATGATTTGAATTGTTCTTTCTCTTGGACAGGATATATAGACCTGAGAAAATGAGAACAGCAATCTCCACTCCCGTTCAATTTGCATGGCGGGAAGAGTGATCAGCAAGAGCTGATACAGATTAGAAGCAATGATAGGAATCGTAGTAATGACTACATCTAATGATTACCATTTAAGTTACAAGTTGGAGATTCCCTTGTCAGATTCTTATCTAACAACAGTGGTGCAGTTCTCCACAGTCTTGCTCATGTGTCTGCCTTCAGCACTGGGCATATTATGCCAGGATAGTTTTGGCTAGTGGCCTTAAAATTTAAAATGGACCAAAAGTTCAACATCTTGGACTGCTGCAGAAGAGTTATGTCTGATATAAGTGCCACACTTTATGCTATCTGAGAATCTGGAATTATTAAAAAAAAATTAGATGACTGATTTTGCAACTGTTTCCTTTAATTCAGACAATAATGGCTGTATTCAAGCAGTAAGTCCAAAACAATGGAAGAAGCCTGGCAGTGTACTGTATGATAAATAATGCTATCATTTTCAAAGAAAAGGAAACTGAGCCCTAAAAAGCTTCTAGCTATCTCTAGTCCAAAAAAAAAAAGAATTGTTTTCGACAAGAATTGTGAATAAATTCAAAACTTTTTCTTCTTCAAAGTAGATCATAGCTTTTGCAAAACATCATTTCAAAGTAAATCTTTTCATTTCAATTAGAGTCAAAATAGACTACTCTATTTGTTTGGGTTTCCCCCCAGATGGATTCCTTTTTGATCAAAGTCTAAACTGAAAACATGCACACTTTGAAACATTTCTTCAAAGGAACTCAAATTTTAAATTTAAAGGCAGGAAATAAAAATATGCAGATTAAAAGCCTTTTCAAAAAAAATAAAGTACTATACGCATTTTTCACAAGCTTCTTCATTTTACAAACACAGCAGAATTGAAACTGTACCTGCTGATGAATGGTCTGATATTATCACCAGTAATAGGAGCCATATTCATTGGCATGGGTTCAGGAGTGGACAGCCAGTAGGAATAGTCATTCCTTGATGCAAAGTTACATACGTTGTTGATATTGCAGAATAAGAAAGGCATTGTACTAAATTTACGAAGACAGCTTCCTGCCGTGCCTGAAAAGTTAAGTGAAAGGTTACTTGTTAACCCATTTTATTAAACCATTGCCAACTGCCAAACAAATATTTCCAGGAGCAGCTAAAAAGCAGACAACACAGTTCTCTTGGAGGAAGTGACTTCTCTAAGCTCCGTCAGGAAGGAATAGGGCAAGGGAAGGACTAGCCTAGTCTTGCCTGTAGAATCATGGAATAACTTAGGCTGGAATAGACCACGAGAGGTCATCTATCCTAACCCGCTGCCAGCTAAATCAGGTTGCTTGGGTCCATAGCCAGTCGAGTTTTGAGTATCTCCAAAGACAGAGATTCAACAACCCCTCTGGGATCCCGTTCCAGTGTTTGAGCACCAGCATGGTAAAAAAAGCTTTTCTTTATGTTTCACTGGAATATATCTCATACTTGTGTCCATTGCTTCTTCTGCCACTGAGCCCCTCTGAGAAGAGTTTGGCTCCATCTTCTCTACCTTCCCTGCAGACAGAGCAATAAAGGCCTCCCCCTAAATTTCTGTTAAGGCTGAGCAAACCCAGTTCCATCAGACTGTCCAGACCCCACTAGCCATCTTAGTAGCTATCTGCTGTATTTACTGTGTTATGTCAATGTTTTCCTTATTCTGGGAGGCCAAAGCCTGGGCACAATATTCCAAATGTGGTCTCACAACTGCCGAACAGAGGGGAAGAATCACCTCCCTCCACCCACTGGTTGCACTTTTGCCAATAGAGCCCAGTAGGGGTGGGCAGTGGGGAATGGGGTAGTTGTTGCAAGGGCAATCTGCTGACTCATGGTCAGTGCTGCTCATCAGGACCCCTAGATGCTTCTCTGCAAAGCAGCTTTCTAGTAGCCTGTACTGCTGCTACTGGAAATAGCAGTCAGTCCCCAGTCTATTCTATCGCACAAAATTATTTTATTGTAGATGTACCTCTTTGCATTTGCCTTTACTGAACTTCTTGAGGTTCTACTCATCCCTTTTCTCCAGCTTGGCCATGTCGCCCTGAAAGGCAGCTGTGTCCACTAGGGAATCAACCATTCCTCCCAATCTGGCATTACCCACAAAATTGCTGAGAGTGTTCTCTATTGCATCACCTAAGTCATTAATAAATTCATTAAACAATATTGGCCCAATAGTAATTCCTGAGGGGCATGTCTGATGTCCTGAGGGACATCATTAACCAAAAACCACCAATCAGACTTTGTACACCACATCCCTCTGAGCCTGATGAACCCACCAATTTTCCACTCATCTTATCATTTACTTAGCCAGCCCCGATCTCACTAATTTGACTACAAAGATATTATGGATGACTATGTCAAAGGCTTTGATAAAGACTTTCTTAAATAAACTGACACTGTTTCCACTATACACCAAACCATTATTTGTACCAACTTAGAAGGCATAATCAAGCACCAGCTATCCAAGAATATTTACACAGGTTTGTTCAATACAGTTCTTCAAGTGAAAGAAACATGTGGTTTGTAAACAATTCTAATTAAATTCTAATTTGGTCTCTACTTACCCAGATCTTGGCCATGTGCTCTTTCATTGCCTTGTACATAAAGCAAGGAGTAGCCATGGTAAATCAGCCTTGTTCCAAACGGACACGATGGTTCTTCAGTGGTTTGACTGTGTCTGGTAACAAGGAAGCCATGAGCAACAGACGGTGCACCTGGTGGGCCCATAGCCCCAGGCAAACCTTCAGGGCCAGGTGGACCAGGGAATCCTCTGGGCCCTACAATACAGAGAGTCTCCTTTTATCTCTACAGATAGTAGTGCTCTGCCTACATAACTAAAGAAGCGAAATTAGATACATTCACGCCCAATCTCCTATGTTATTTTTCTACGAAGGAATCAAGTCTTTGAAGAACTCATGGGCTTACCTGGGGGACCATATGGACCAACTTCTCCTTTTTGCCCAGGTTTACCATCAAAACCTGGACTACCAGGTGGTCCAGGTACACCTGAAGGTCCTGTCACCCCTGTTGAAAAACAAGGAACAGTTATTACTGAATATTACTTCATGTTAGTTCAGACTTTTTGGCTTTTAATACAGTATAGCACAAGCACAGCTCAGCATAAGTTAAACTCATGCACATTCAATGTGTACATTTCAATATCTAGAACACATATGTGTGTTACTGCAGGGAAAGTGATTATAGTAGAGAAGAACAGAGAAGTAAGCAGAGGAAGTGCTTCTAAAATAACTAGTATTCGCCTGGAATATGAAAAAGAAGGGCAGCAATCTCTTCCCTCTCTGCTTATCATATGACTCAATCAAAAATAGACCATAAAAAGTAGGGCCATGAGCAGAGGGAAAGTCAGTATTCTCTTAGCTTCTTCACAAACAGGTTTTCAGACATATATTATATCTTCCCTTTATCAATTTCTAAGGATGCTTTGATTCCTACATAAACTCAGTAACTCTGGCTTTGGGAAAAAGAAGCTAACATCATCACCTCCATACTACCATTTCTGCGGCATATCAGAAGCTTTACATAGTCACAGGTGTCCTTTTCATGATCACTCAAAAAGCAATATTGTGTTCATGTACTGAACTGACTGCTAGAGAACAGAAACAGAACCCACACAAGCAAACCCATGCAATGTTCAATCACTGAAATTATCTCATGGCTATTTCGTAATGGACAGCAGCTGCAGAATTATAACCCCACTTTCAAGAGCAAATTTCCATATCTATTCTAGTAAATAGAAAGAAGATACTCATTATAATCCACCGCAATTCCCCATCATCTTCTCATTAAACAATCAGGAACACAGCTTTCCCTTAGAATCTTAATAGCTTAAGAACACCTCTGAGCTCTCACTCTCCTTGTATTCTCATTCTGAAGGATGCGTGTCCTTGTGCCAGCATTTATTTTGTTTTACCCTTTTCTCCATTCTCTTACTCCTAGTGTGTTCAATTTTTGCAGTTCATCTTTTCTTTATAAAAATGGTAATGTCTGGACTCAGAGACAAAAACTAGGACTATGGAACAAGCTTCTTCAGAAAGCACTTTCAACTCCAAGATCAGGGTGTTTTTCCTCATGGTTGTCTTCTCCCAGAGACACACAGCAATTAAGTTTGGATTCAACACTACAGACAGAAGACAGAACAAATACATTCTGGGGAAAGGATGAGCAGCATGTTACAAGTCATGCTGCTTACTGCTGATCTCAGATACCGATGTGACGACTGCAGAGTGAGAGCCTATAAAAAAATAACTAGAAAGGCATCTGTTTCTGGGACTCCTCTGGATGAGCTTCAAAAAGAAGGACTCTCTTACAAATCGTGGACAGAATTTGAGTGGCTTATAAAAAGCTGGATAACAACATATGGAAAATCTTCTAGTTTCTAGCCTATCATTGGTCTATTTTCACATTACTTAAAGTGTATTTCTACTGGCTAGTTAGAAACTCTCACCTTGCTGTCCTTTGGGACCTGGAAGTCCTGGGAATCCTTTGAGACCAACTGGTCCTACAGGGCCAGGTAAGCCAGGATCCCCTTTAACAAGTTGAAAAGCACCTGGTGGGCCTGGTGGGCCTTGTAAACCTGCCAAGGTTAACAGAGGAAACCAGCATGTATTTAGTATTGCACAATAAAAAAAAGTGAGAAAACAATGTTACCTTTTATTGCCATTTATGTAGTCAGAAAATAGATGGAACCTATAGCTACAAGATATCAATGTATTGAGAGCAGCCCTGAAGGGAAGGACTTGGGGATACAGGTAAAGATGGTATTTTGGGCTATATGAAAAGAAGGGTGGCCAGCAGATGGAGGGAGGTGATTCTGCTCCTCTACTCTGCTCTCATGAGACCCCACCTGGAGTACTGAATTCTAAGGAGCTCTGAGGTCCCCAGTACAAGAAACATATGGAGCTATTGGAACAGGTCCAGAGGAGGCCCATGAAAGCGTTCAATGTTCAGAGGGCTGGAGCACCTCTCCTATGACAAAAGGCTGAGGGAGTTGGAGAAGTTCAGCCTGGAGGAAAGAAGGGACTGGGGAGACCTTATTGTGGCATTTCAATATATAAAGGGGGCTTATATGATAGATGGAGAGAGACTTTTCACCAGGGTCTGGAGCGACAGGAGAAGGGGCAGCGATTTTAAACAGAAAGAGGGTACATTTAGACTGGACTTAAGGAAGCAATTTTTTTTACAATGAGGGTGGTGAGGCACTGTAACAGGCTGCCCAGGGAAGTTGTGGATGCCCCATCCCTGGAAGTGTTCCCCCATTCCTGGAAGTGTTCAAAGTCAGGCTGGATGGAGCTTTGAGCAGCCTGGTCTAGTGGGAGGTGTCCCTGTCGAGGGCAGGGGGTTGGACTAGGTAATCTCTAGGGTCCATTCCAACCCAAACTATTCCATGATTCTATGGTTTTAGGATACCATTTAAAGATTATATTAATGACAAAACCTCAGTATCGAATTTACAGAGAGGAGATAAATACATTCACTCTCGACCCAATACTTAAATCTAATCTGACCAGTCAGATGCTGATACCATGATATCTGGTTTCATATTCTACCTTTTTACACTAAATAAAAAGGTGAGGGAGATATCCATTGATTAGTCACAAATAACCATTTTAACAAGAACATCTGGGGAAAAAAGCAAGTCTTTATATCGTACCTTTAGATCCAGGAAGACCTTGGTCACCTCGCTCACCCTTAAGGCCTGGGAAGCCAGGAGATCCTTTTGGACCTGAAGTCAAAGGAAATATTTACATGGAAATTCAATAATTTCTGGATTTGGAAAAATATGTGCAGGATAATCATGTATGACCTCAGGATCATGTAAGGGCCACGACTTTATTGACACAAGTACTTTTTAACTGTTTGCAAGAACAAGATATGAACAACAGCACCAACTCGCCAAGGACATAATGACTGAAAACAAATTTATCTTATTTTAATTAGTAGTGTCTTTCTCTAAATTATAAAAAATATTTCTTACCTATTAATAACTGCATTTTTTATACATGCAGTGTTTTCATGTATGTGATGGTGACAGTAGCAGCAACATAGTCAACAATGGGAGAAATACTGAGCCTGTATTTCCTCAAATATAGCTGTAACATTTGCCCCTCCAATTCTCAAGAAAATCTTGAAGATTCTTGACTGGTAATGTCTAAACAATTGATTTTACGTCCACGTTTTACAGTGAGTGCACACTTAAAACTGGCAAAGCAAGATAACAGGCAAAAGGCAAAAAGCCTTGAGAAAAATCTCGATCTTGTACGCTTTTTGATGCACCTTTCGATGTCCTGTTTTCAATAACTTGGAACATAAAGTCAACATTGTTTAAGCATCTTTTTGAGAGAGGAAGGATATGAAAGAGACATCTTTGCATATTTTTTAGGAATGTGGTAAATTTTCTTCTCACCTGGAACACCTGGAACTCCTGGAGGTCCCAGATCACCCTTTTGACCAATATCTCCTGGTAAACCAGGACTACCCTGTATAAAAGAAAATGTGAAGTATAGTTATCATACACTATTACAATATGTTTCTCAAATAGCCTGTGTATTTTTGGAAACTTGTGAAAAAAAAGTTAATATGAGAGAAAAGCCATTATGTTTAAGGAATGGTTATTCCCTACCATGATTAGAGAAGCTTCTCTTTACAGGAACAAGTGTGACACCTTCTTCTTACTTCACTATTTTTTGCCTTACAAAGATACTAGATCAGAATAAGGTCTCACTAACAGTATATCTAATCAGAAGTTTCTCAATCATAGACCACATTGTTATGAAAAACATCAGTAAGCACAAATCTCAGCAAATACTGATTTCAGTGCAGCCCCAGCAGGCAGTTGCAAGTTAGATAGCTAAATGGGATATTTCTAGACCACAGAAGACTTGAAAACTACTACATTCACATGTAGGATGAAAACAAATGTGCTCAACAGTTTATAATCCTCTGAAGACTTTTACTTTTCAACAGGGCTAAAATACTCAAGGACTTAGACACTTCAAACACAATGTGAACTCCTCCGTCTGCCTTCACTATTATAAACTGCTCCCCTGAAATTAATGGCAACAGGATCGTTATAGCCTCACTTCAAGGAAAAACAAGCCTATATTTTAAAAGATATTGTAAATAGTCATTTAAATGAATGACAATTCCCTTTTCGTCTTTTGTCTGTTGCAGATAATCTGCAAGAAGCTTGTAAGTATAGTTTAGAGTTTCTCCCTGGCTGAAGCAATGTGGCAGTGATAGTCCCCTATATAATAAAACGTGGAACACAGTTGGAGGAAAGAAACAAAATCCTTTTGCTAAGTATCTTACCTATCAGCGGTTGGAGATGTAAATTGACTACCCAGTGAAAATTAATACCACTGGTAGGATTCACCTCATGATATTTGGAGAGCAATAGAATAGACACACACAGGAGGGATTTTTCATTTGATGTAACTTACATGTTTACATTAAAGTGAGAAGAATGGCTCCCTAAAAATGTCTAATTCTCTCCACTGACTCACTGACTATAAAGGCAGAAGAGATGACTAGCTCAAAAATGGACGTCACAGTGAGACTTCCAAAATTAAACAAAAGGAATGTTACCCTCAGAGTGGTAAGGGAGGTATTAATGAAGTGAGGTTCCCTGGTTTCCTTCAGTCACATAGTCACAGTATGCAGGATTGTTTAAAGAAATGGCCCTCTCTTTGTATCATAACACGTGAACTTCTGTAGCATAAAACAGGAGGGCTAACATCCATTCATAAGACAGTCATGAGTCAAACAATCTCATTAAAAGAGTGGTTTATAACAACTTTTTTTAGGTTCTAACTATAAAATGGAACTATTTATCAAAGGAGTTTATTGGAAGCTTTCCATCAAAATACATTTTCCACAACAGTATGCAGTTTCTTAAACTTTTTTTCCCCCATCAGATATAGCTTGGCCAACAACATTTTGTTTTGGATCTGTTCCAAACAAAACATAACTATTTCAGTTTGTGAAAATGATGAAAATGTTTCTGTTCTCATTTCAGTGCTAAAATGCACAGAAAAGCCCATGGGATTTCTATTTCACTGCATTCCCATTTTTTTGATTTTTGGGCAGACTGTCACCCATGTGGTAACAAAATCTCCTTTCTGATATAAGTTACCATGTACCTGGAGCCTTCTATGAGCACTTGTGTTGTAATCAGGGTAGGAGCCCGTCACATTGAGCAGGATGAAGACATTAGAAAGCCATCTTAGTGCGTATTACCAAAGATAGTTTACTTTTGAAATAACTCTCACTGGAGCATTTCACACTGAGTAAACAACCCAATACTACGGATTGTGGCTCAAAGACAGTAAAATATTTTCTTCTGACTGAAGGCATGGAAACAAAATCCTTTGGCATTTCTTATTCTTGATAAACAAACAGTCTTGGACTGGACTATCAACCTCTGAAAAGCTTTAGAATTTCCTGGTGTATAGAAATTTGGCGGAAATATACAAGTATGTTATTTTGAAATTTAATACCTTCAAAGCTGGTATGGTATGGTTTCAAAGATAAAAAGGCATAGCCAAGATCTAGTGTCAGAACATTGAAGCAAATCCTTAATGCCTCTGTGTAGTGACTCCTCGATGCAGAAAAGGATGAAGCAGATCTTTGCATTACCAAGAATAATGTGGACCTATTAAGTTCACTATCAGTATCCTGCTTTTCACATCAGGACTTTAATCCTGGGTCTTCCTTCCTTTTGTACACTAAACTGCTGAGTCACACCTACCTACTTTCTTATTCATTCTTCTATAAATTTTATTTTTATTATTATTATTATTTTCTTAGTATGAAAGAGGAAATGGAAAGTTAAAATATAGAGCATATTTTTCAGTGTGGAAGAAGGCAGCTGACAGAGTATAGAAGACCAGCTATTCTGGGTGACTGTCCTATTCTACCTAATATACAGAAAAGGGACTGTTTTAGATCAGGGAAAATGAATAATATATGACAACAATGTATTAATAGCATAGCCTGTTTGTATTTCTAAATCAGCAGCTATATTTCATCACTGACAGTACTGAAAGTGCACTTTCTTTGAAAGGTTTCATAACAAAACCAAACAGTTCAGGTATTTTCAGAAGGCAATTTGTCGTGAAATATGCAACCTTTAAAATTAACTACTAATGCATTTGCAGGATTTATGGGCGTGCTGCAGCCATCCTGTACTGTTAATACACTGTAAATTACATTCTGGGTGTTGTATGTTACCACTCACTATCTATAAATTTCTAATAAGTTCATTAGCTCACTGGGGCTTATTGGTAGGCAGACTTTAAAAGGAGAGAATTGAAATATTTTCAATTGACTTTACAACGTCAGCACTGAGTCCAAAGTGCACTTTGAGCACAAAGTATCGTTATTTTGAACAAAAAAACATCTATGATTAATATAGCCGTTAATTATAAGAACCAGCTTTCAGCAAATCTGGAGTGTACTGAAAGTAACTTACTGGCAGTCCCTGGAAACCTGGATCACCTTTGACCCCCGGAAGCCCAGGAGACCCAGGCCAGCCATTGCTCCCCTGCTCTCCTTTGGCCCCTTTCAGACCTGGGGGTCCTGGTGGCCCTGTTGGACCTGGTAAACCTACAAACCAGAAGAAGGGAGTATTTAGTGGCAAAATTTGCTAAGCGCAGCACCTGATGGAGGATGAGCTGCTCAGTCTACAGATGGGCAGACCCAAAGTAACACCTCAAGAAAATAAGGAGGGGAATCTGTTGCAGGGAGGTCCATATGACTCCCCACCTGACTGGACATCTATCATTTATCAGCCTGTGGCTGACGGAAAATAGTGGAGAGTTTTCTAGACGTACAGAACAAAGGGAGGGGATGTTCTCAGGTACGAACATGCCAGAGACATACTGCAGCTCTGCTCTGCTCTCCTCCTTAACCTCTAGCATAGGGCCACTGCCAAGGCAAGGCCACGCTGGGCCATTTCTAAACACATTAACATTCCAGGACACAGGAAGATACAGCCACGGCTGCCTCAACATGGTAAATAAAGTCCAGAGGGAAACATGGAAATGGGAGGCAAACTTCCTAACGTCAGAAAAGCTTCTGGACAAAACCAACCGCCTAAGGCCATAGAATCAGCCTGTTCTAGGACATAACGCCAACCTGCCTGTGAAGGGGAGCTTTTCTCTGATCCGTGAGAAGGGGATAAACATGGCTATGCAATATTAATTATATTATTAATATATTAGGGGAGCTTTGATTAACGGTAGTACATTAATACTAAAGAATTACCTGGAAGGCCAGGTTGGCCTTGGGGTCCTCTGTCTCCTTTAGGGCCCTCAATTGCACTTCCTGGTAGTCCAGGAAGACCTTGGCTACCCTTAGGGCCTGGTGGACCAGCATATCCTGGTTCTCCTTTCAGACCTGGGATCCCCGGACTTCCTGGGGATCCTGGAAATCCCACATCACCTTTTGCACCTAAGATTTGAAACAGCCCCCAGAACATGATTAGAGAAAGGATCAAAACCGCTGAAGCTTTCTGCCTTATTATCTACTCATAGTGAGCTTTATTCTTTAAGGAAATATTGACCTTGCCTTTATATATTTGTATGAAAATGCAAAACTTTAGGAAAACTGTATTATTCTCCATATTATGACAGAAAAATACGTGGAAAAGATTAGTTTGACCGACATATCTTTGCTTAGCTAAACTGATTGCTAGGCTATTTTAATTCACTCTAAAAATATCAGTTCTTCCAAAAGCAATATAAAGCCCCCAAACCCTTACTCCATTACAATTATTATGGTCACAGCTGAGTAATGGATGTTTTGCTTGACTAAGCACAAAAGAACTTGCTCCTGGAGAAAAAGAGAATTTTTTTTTTAACTAAGATACAGATATAGGCACTAAGGACTTACTTTCAGCTTTGTACAAATAGTTAAAATTTGCAATTCAATCGAATTTTAGATCACATTTGAGCAAAAAGAATATAGATTAGCTGGTATAATAAGAAGAGAAATAAAATGCATGAAGAACACTATCCCTGGCTCTTTGCCTAAAGACAACAGGGTTTTAAAATCCTGGACATGTTTTTTTTGGAACTACAATACATTTGGAACACAAATTATGACAGCTAGATTCCTATTTAGTCTAAACCCAGATATTTTTAAGTGAGCTGTGCTGACAAAATGAGAGAGATGAGTAAGGTGAAAAAAGTGCTCATAATCCAGCATTCTACATGCCTTACTGAGCTATGATTAAAAAATTTGTTTATTAAAATAATTCCTGTAACATTAGGACTTTCTCAGCAATTAATGACTGTTAATTTCTCTGAGATGGTAAATTAAAGATATTCTAAAATTCTAGTTTATCACCTTTTGATTGTCCACACAGGTTTCCTGTATTTACAGAATGAATGAGGTAGGGCATCGATATTTCAAGCTATAAAAGTTCTTCAAAATCTGCCACATCATTTTAATTTCATAGATGGACTAGTTTAATTTTTTGTTTTCTGGATGTTTAAAATTGAAAATCCATTAATTATACACCATTTCCTTTATCAGCAGCAGTTTGATATTTCTTCATTACTACACCTATTGCAGTCTAGTGTCTAGGACGTACTTATTTCATAAAATGGAGCATGGTGCATTACAGACACCTTGAACAAGCACTGCCTCAAGCCAATCAAGCCGTTCACAAAGCACAGTGTAGTGACACACTTTGCAAAGACCACAAGTGGTCTTGAAATTGTGATAGCTATGTGCCTGTACCCAAGCTAATAAGCCTTGAGTCCAGGTAATAATAATTTCCAGTAAGATCTCATCAGGTCTCTACTATCTTTTGCATCTCTGCACCATGCTCCTGTGCATAGCTTAGACATGCTCTACTGAGCTATAGAGAATAACACTTCTAGCAATGAATAAAACTGCACCTGGGCTGCACAACAGTCTCAGGTAAAAAAAAAATTACTGTGGTATCCTGGCCACAAAACTACTATCTTTAGACGTCCGGTGCACAGAGCCTCACTAGATTTTGATTCTTGCAAAATTAGTAGGAAAACAGAAATACTTGGAGTCAAAAGCACAGCACACAAATACGGGAGTTATTTATATTACCTCATCACAGCACAGCTTGCAGTAAATTCCACACTATGAATAATTACCTATTTTAGGGCATATCTAACTCATGTCCAAGATGCTGCCACTGTAACAGAAATTAGTATTTGAGCCTCTCAGAGTTTCTGCCTGCTCTGAAAAGGTAGAGCATGTAAAAGAATGAAGTAGAAAGTATGTCTGAATAACAGAATTATATTTATAGTATGTGGGGATGGAGATTTGCTGCTTGTGTAAAGTATTTTACCTTTATCTCCCTTTGCACCGGGAAATCCTGGAAGTCCTCTACCTGGAATACCTGGAAGATAGAGGCAGCAAAAAATTAGAAGATGGGACAGTACTTAAATTTAACCTGTAATGAACAAAACTCTATTAAGCAAATAGAAAATCTAAATAAATGGTTTATGCAAAATTTCTTCAGGGCAGAGACTGTCTTTGCTATGTATTGGTATTCTACCTAGCACAATGGGCCCTGTATGACTGAAAACCCTACCCTAAGAAAAGGCAGGCCTGCTCCATTATTTCACAGCTGAGTTGCAGACTGAAATTAATTCCAAAACATGCCAATTCTTTAAACTATTGCCAGCTTTTGTAAAAGAAATTCTTTCAAGATTACAGTGATTAAACACAGTTGCTCATCTAAACGATCAGCTTTACAATGACGGATGACAGTCAGCAGCTCGTAAGACTTTTTACTAACTTTATTTTCTAAGGTTCCATCCAAAGTACTTCAAGACCAGCACACATCGCTACCAGTTACCCTTGTGTAGCCCGTCTCTGTGCATTTTCATACAGTATAAACTTAATGTGACAGTCACAGTACCTTGTTCACCCTTTGCACCAGCTGTACCCGGAATCCCATCATAACCCGGTTCACCCTTCTGTCCAATGGAACCAGCAGGACCCGGAACACCAGGTTCACCTGAAAAATAGCAACCATTTTCATTTCACCTATGAATCATCAGACTTTTTTTTTTTAACACACTTTTTTCCTCTAAAGAAAAACTTAACTTATTCTTTTGCTCCCCCAGAGACCAAGCAGATGCTGCACGATGACTTCAGTGTGACTTTTCTCTGAGATTATTTCTGAATTAAATCTGTGTGAGACAGTGCTCAAGTATTACAGGTTTTGCCATAGCTAATTGTCATGAATCTCAGTGAGCTTACAGTGCAGGAACTCCAGCAAAGACTTGTGAATAGCACAGTCCATTGTGCAATGAGATGATGTGTCCTGCAGTCAGTAAACTAAGAACACAAGGCTCCCAGTTCAAAAGTGTTGTTATAACAGCAATGGACTTAACTCTCCTCCCTGCTCTATTGCCTCTTTAACATCTGTGTAATGATGTTAATGTGGTGATTCAGGTTTGGGCCTATGGATCAACTTTATTGTTTTTAAATGAACTCAGAAACAACAGAACTAATGGCTGTAGTAAAAACCAGTTCTGTGGAAGGTGGTAAAATCTCTTCCACAGTGTAAAAGAAGAATTAGCTCCACACTACACTGACTCAGAGGTACCTGGGAAACAGAACTGTCTTTTTTTTGCTTATGAAATGAACAAACGTACCAGGAAATATCTGAGCCAAAATGAATGTAGAATGCCACAGTATTTGTTTTATCTACTGCCTGCAGGTGAACAATATTCTAAGTAGCATTTGGTGTTTTGTATTTCTTTTCTACCTGGTTCTCCTTTTAAACCTGGAATGCCACTTAAGCCAGGAAGTCCTTTTTCACCCTTTTCTCCATGGCGTCCGGGGCTCCCTAAAGAAAGGAAGACATGGATTTACATGCGGGATATTTGGTATATTTCACATTAATTTTTCACTGCAACTTTTGTTTTATTAAAACATAAACACTTGCCTGGGAATCCTGCCATGCCAGGGGATCCTTTGGGACCAGGGGCACCCGGCATTCCAGGAATTCCTGCACTACCCTTTTCACCCTTATCTCCAGATAAACCTGGACTACCGGTTCTTCCTGGTTCTCCCTAGAAGAAGCAGTACACGTTATAAAACCCACACATTAATTCCGAAGTGGCCTTTTCTGTTTGCAATGGTGGATGTCAGCCCTCTTATCCATCAGACTTATAAAGAATTTAATTCTTTTTCCATTTAGAAATTAAGTAATTTAGGATTAAATTTGACATTAAATTCCACTATCAGAATTACTGACTTTTTTAGCAATTGCTTAATACCTACATATGAAAACGAGTATTTTCTATGCATTTTATGACAGTTTTTACAAAGTCTTTTCCAAATTAGCTTCTAACTTACTTATTACTCTAAATCATCTTCAAAGAAACCTTTTTTTAAGTCTTCAGCAAGTTTGCTACCAGATTAGTAAATTTTATTTTCACAATTTTTACTTATAAATTAATGATTGCTGTCATTGTATAACTAGGAAAAGGAATGTGAAACAAATGAGAATCCTATTAGAATACTATTAAATATTAAATTAACTTTACAGACAGTATTAATACAGTTCTCTTTTCATTAATAACTGAGCATTTCATAGGATTTTTCAGCTTCCCAGTACCTCTTCAAAAATACAGAAACACTATTTCAGTGTGATTATTTGCTCTGTTTGTAAGAAGCCCTTTATTTACGTAGTATTTTTAAAAGTTCTTCCCCTCCCCAACATTTCTAACACAGTAAATTAGCCTATTCTGAAGAGACAGAATAAATAAGAAGCCTGGACATAACGGTCCTATCAAACAGAGTGCATCTAAACCCATGCATATGCACACCTTCCGAGTTTCTAATCAGGTATTTAAATGAGCCTAATAGAAAATATAATAAAACAGCTCAAAGGCCAACAACGTATTTTCAAATAAGGCACTTGGGAGAGACAGACAATTAAATCCTTAGGGCTGTAAATACCTTCTCACCAGGAGACCCTGGAAAGCCAATTCCAGGAAAACCTGGTGCTCCTTTGTCTCCTTTTTCACCTTTTTGCCCAGGGAACCCTGGTGTGCCTGGTGAACCTGGTACTCCCGGCAGACCCTTTTCTCCAGGTGTTCCTAGTCAGAGAAAAGGAAAAATGGGTGTATCAGAATCCATGGTACCCTTGCAGTGTTGACAACTGCCTTAGCTATTTAGAGCCAGAAAAGCAATGTAACTCACTAAAATAGAGAGTAAATTAACTTTTGAGATTTGCTCTCTAAGCAGGACCTTTTATGGGAAGGTAAGCTCTCCTCATAAGAGAAGGTCATAATCTTGGATTCAGAGTAAACAGAGTTCTTGCTAAAAATATGATTTGAATAAAAGTTTATGTTAATTTGAATAATTTCTAACAGGATCACAGTGACAAAGGGACTCTGCTGTAGCAATTTTTTCTGTCCTCCTTTACCATTTCAGTCTTTCACCTTTGATTTCCTAAATATGCTAGACAGAAGATCATCTGAATGGAGACAAAGTTTTCGCGTTGAGATACAGGTTCTTCTCCATTCTAATTCTTTAGCAATCCCTTCCACGACAACACTCTTCCCAGATCACTACAGTCTGTAATTAACATGCAGTACACAGCAACTCAACAAACATTTTAGAAGGGGGAAAATAAACAAGAAGCTTAATGCAGTTCACACACTAACAGAGACAGACAGACAAGCAGGTATCGCTCGAACAACAAATACAAAAACAAATACATAAATCCTACATATCCAGCTAACAGATGCACATGTAGAAGCTTAGGAAACCATCCTATTATTTGTATATCACAATAGGATTGAGAAAGCAATTTCCCAATAGCCTGAAGTTGCACTGCAAATAGTGTAACCATTTAGTAGATCTACACCAACAAATATTCCATACAGGTCTCTCAATGTTCTATATTAACTTGAGAAAACAATAACAAGAAATTCCCAGCAATCAGTACCTGGCAAACCCATTTCACCAACTGATCCTTTTTGTCCTGGAATTCCTGGATCCCCTGGGTACCCTGGGGGGCCCTGATCACCTTTTGGTCCTACGGACAGCAGAGAAATTAAGAGTCCCATTAGTTAATGTGGTTTAAAATACCTTATGAATAGTCTCTCTGTTGCTAGCTTCCAACATACCTGGCTGTCCTGGAGTACCAGGTTCACCATCTTTCCCTGGTATTCCTGGCTCTCCATATTCCCCACGTAACCCTTTTTCTCCTGTTGCTCCGTGGTCCCCTGGACACCAAGAAAACAAACACAGTGAGATCAGTTTTATCAATGTCATATAATAATATATATATAATAACAATATAATAACCCTTCTAGTTAACTTTTAATCACACTTGCTTCTCTCTGCTGAATAAGGAAATGGCCAAATTCAGGCATCATACGTTGTTCAGTAGAGTCACACTTGAATAAAACACAACTCTCCAGTCCCTCAACCAGCACTGAGGAAAGGCTGCAAACTATTACAATTTTACAGGTGTCTGTACAGATTACCAGACAAGTTGTATCTTTAAAAGAAATTGCAAACAAACATGTGTTTGAGTTAGATTAATGTGTTACTTCAGAAGTGCCAATATCAGATGTTAACAGAAATGATTGATTTGCCTGTTCTGCTGTCTAAAAATGTACAGTTGAACAACCAGTTCATAAACACAAACTTGCTGTTTCCTCAGTTCTATCTAATGTTAAAGCACCTTCATCATTCCAGAAGGCTCCACCTCTTATTCTGTGGTGTGCCTCTTCTCCAGCTCTAAAGGTCCAAGCTTTTTGTTCATAACCCTTTCCGTTAGAGCTGCATACAGGTGAGGGCAATATCTTACTGAAGGTAGCTTACTGGATGTTTTTAAGTAAGCGGATTTTATTCAAAACATCCCAAGATGTCCAAACTCAAATTTTTTTCATTAAACATCACTGACAATCTTCCATTAAAAGACTATGACTTTTATTCCCAGTTTGAATTTTAGAAGCTTTTTAAAACACTACTGTGATATTCATGCCTAGAGAGATGAAGGGAGTAAAGTTATGATGATGATCAGTAAAGCCATGGAGTATAACTAGGTTATTTTTCTCTGCTGGTACTAAGTATCTTTGGGTTGAAGCAGATGAGATGGGCAAAGTAACAGTTGAAATTTGCAGGCTAGGGTGTGTTTGGAACCTACCCTTCCAGGCTGTGTGAGCCAGGCCAATCTGTAGACTGTGTTTGGTCAGGAAAAGGTAGAGCATACAGGTTTGCAAGCGTGCATTATTAGTGCTGGAGACATGAAGAAGTTAGAAACCAAAGAAATTAACCATGTGAATTTCTCAGCAAAGGCTTCTTTATATGCATATAACCAGTGTGCTTAATTTGGATTTCTGGAAAGGAAATAAAACTAATTACCAATCGGTCAACCTACAGGCCAATAGCAGATAAGTAAGTAATGAAAAACAACCCACATGGATTTGTTTTTTTCATACCACCATATACATCAAGATCAGAAACAAATGAGAAAAAATAATCTAGATGAAACCTTTATAGGCTGGGAGCCTCATCAAATACAAAAGTGCTCTCAGAAGCTGCATCTCATCTCAGAGGCAGATGCACTCCACATTTCCTCCTGCCCTCCCTTGCAGTCCCTGGCTGTCCAAGCTGGGGGGCACTGCCTATCCATGTGCTCAGGTTTCTCTGAGACCCAACCGGGACACGGAAATAAGAGGCATCTAGACTGGGAAACTCTCCTGTTCCTACAGTTCAAATATAACATAATATAGTTATTGGTGATTCACTGCCAAACTGGAAAGGAGTCTCAAGTGCTCTGCCCTGGTCCCAACAGAGAGTACATTGATGAAACGTACAGATAACACTAAACTGGAAAGGTCTGAGAAAAGCACAGGATTAGACTGCAGAAGGATTTCGGAGTAAAGGTTGAAAATCAACATCATGAAATTTAAAAAGTGTATTACACCACATATGTGGCAAGAAGCCAAAAGCATGCATACAAAATGAAAAACGATTGCATAGGCAGCAGTCCAGAAGTAAAGGATTAAGGATTATAGTTAATCACAAACTGACTCGGCTGTTGTTTCAAGAAAGGGAAATTTCATTCTAGCAGGGCCTGAGTTGAAGTACTTCCCTTATTTCAGCAAAGTGGACTCTAACAACGATGCGGTCAAACTGGCAAGAAGTCAGAAATGGTAACAGGAATGATAATTATTTCAGAAAACATAATATACAATGAAAGGATTTGGTTGAGGCAAACCGAAGACTACTTGATCTCGGTAGCTCCCTTGTAAGCCCTACCCTTCTATTTTAACTAAAACAGTTATCACTAACTGAAAAAACTCTTATGGGATTTTTAAATAAAAATTAAATCATAATAAAAAGGGTAAAATAATAAAAATGTATAAAATATGCACTATTTTTTATTTGAAAAGAAAAATAGCAGAATGATCTTAAACAACTAAATTTTCACATAGCCTTAAAAATAAAAATCCAAAAATGCATTGTCTAAAAAACCTAATACTCCCATTGCCGTTTAGTTTCTAAACAGAAAACTGGTTGCCTTTCTCCTGCATATTTCCAGATGTTTCTAACCTGACAAGTTGATCTTTTGGTATTAGTGGCATACATGTGTGTCTTTCCTGAAATTTCTTCAGGTCACAAAGAAACATGTGTGCCAAAAAAGGCTGCACACTTTTCCTTATTTATCAGTTGGACTTCGTGGCCACAACAGTGTTTCCACTATATGTTTTACATGAAAGACAGCTTTTCTCTTTTGGCAAGCTCTAGTTTCTGCTTTTAAAAATTCTTTTCTTTTGAGAGAGTCCTCTGATAAAAGAGGTAAAATGGATTTTATAAGAGCAAATTGAACCTCTTCCATCCAACGAAAACCCTTTCTGTCTGTGATTAATCTTTGTTTCTATGGAGTTGAAAGACACTGGAAAAATATCTGCATTTGCTATGTGAAATTCTTTAATCTTATTATAAAAACTGTTGTCTAAAACTAAGATACAACTGAACACAAGTCATTGCTGCTTAACAGTATATGAGTGTTAATTACACTTACAGTTAGAAATTAAAGTTACCTTTTTCTCCTTGATCTCCCTTTTGGCCTTTGAGACTAACCATGTCCATGTTGTCCATTGTTCCAGGTTTTCCTGGGAGACCAGCTTCACCTTTATCTCCTTTGACACCAGGATCACCCTGTGGTCCAACTACACCTTTGAGACCTTGGCTACCTATAAAGGGATAGCACAGAATGTTATAGTGGCACATAAAACTTTGCAAAAGTATTTAGTACACAACAAAAAATGAAATTTTTATTCAAATTTTGAGCACCAAATACCATGCTCTGGAACACCTCATTTATCTCATATGAAGTTTTTTTTCATACCAGGACTTCACAATAACTCTGTCAAAAAAAGTTGACATATTTTTCTCGCTTTACAGCCATTAATTTTAGACTCTCAAAACAGTAGGGATAGGAGTTTGGCAGTAATACAGGGCATTATTTGAGGGATTTAATTAAGGTCTTCCTGTTGGCTTTTTATAATTTCGAACACAGTATTTTTCTTGGAGTAGTATCTATAGCGTCCTCACACCTAGCAGATCCTTGTGTTGTTGAAGAACTGATCAAAAATCCTGGCTTGGTGCCCAAATACGTGACTGCTCCTAGGAAATGACTTTCTAAATTACACTGTTTCTAACTTACAGGAAAGCTATTTGATATTAAACATTCCTTAGACTAAGCATACTCCTTATATTTTGTTATTTCCAGACTTGTCTTCTGCTGGGAAAAAGGTGGATTTTACAATTTTGATTTTGAGAAAATGTCTCTCTTACCTTTTTCACCAGGCAACCCTCGATCTCCAACTGGTCCAGGAGTTCCTGGCAATCCAGGAGTTCCCATAACTCCCATTTCTCCTTTGGCTCCTGAAACCAAAGTGAAAGAGTGAGTAATGGAAATAAAGCAAGCAGTGTAAAGAAGTAAAAGAAATAGCATTATTTACTCCCTATCATATTAAGAATTGCACTACTTAAGGAAAAACAGGGCAAAGAAGATGATGAATCTAAAATAGCCTGATAGAGAAAACAACAGTGAAAACAGTGGTATGAAAACCAGAATAAAACACAGTTTATAATGGGCTTTTGACAGATTCTTTAAATTTCCTATCACAGTAAACAATGCTGTCATTAACAAAGGCATTATTAAAACCACATTCTGTCATTGAAACTGTGCAGAATAATCCCCTTTCATTATTACAGGCTAAAGGCTAGCTCCTGCAAGCTGCTGGATTTGATCCACCAAAGGACTTGAGTAGCAGTTCAGTTACACGTGCACAGATCTGCTTTACTGATGTCAGCCTGTGTGTTCTCCCAAGCTTCAGTCCTTTCATGGACCAACTCCTAATAGAGTGAAAGGGCATGCTACCACAACTTAATAAAGCAGTTGTCAAAGATGCTGGTTCCTGAGGGAAAAGGTGTTTACCTGCTGATCCTTTCAGTCCAACGGCCCCCTGCGGACCCGGCAGGCCAGGTAACCCCACAGACCCTGGTACTCCAGGCTGGCCCTGGATACCTTTTTCCCCTTTTGGTCCTGGCATGTCTAGACCTGGGAGACCAGGGAAGCCCCTTTCTCCTTTTATTCCAGGAAATCCTAGGAAAAACAGAAGATACAGGATTAGTCCTTAACAGAGCAAGGGGAACATCATTAATAAGAATATCTGATAATGTCCAGCTGTGGTTCAGAAACTACATGGTATGAAGAACGAAGACAAAGAGCCAAACAGTAGAAGTAGTCCTCATTTTCTAAGTGAGGCTTTGATCCTGCTTATATTACCCATCCATGACCCGAGGAGACTGAACAAAACTGCAGCCATTTTCTCAGGATGCCTTGCCCTGCGTTTTGGACCAGAGAGAGGAAGCCTGCCGACATGTCTCCCCCCCACACCCCCATCAACCTCACAACAATTGTTAAGGGAAGTCCCATGGGACAGGGTGCTAGAAGGTAAAGGGGCTCAAGACAGCTGGTCAACATTCAAGGACCACTTTTTGCAAGCACAGGATCAGTGTGTCCCAATGGGTAGAAAATCTAGTAAGGGAGCTAGGAGACCAGCATGGTTAAAGAAGGAACTGCTGGTCAAACTCAAGTGGAAAAGGAAAACCTATAGATCATGGAAGGAGGGGCTAGTCACTTGGGAGGAATATAGGACAGTTGTCAGAGGATGTAGGGAGGCAACTAGGAAAGCTAAGGCCTCCTTGGAACTTAACCTTGCAAGTCGGCTTAAGGATAACAGAAAGGGCTTTTTCAAATATATAGCCGACAAAACTAACACTAGAGGCAATATAGGCCCATTGTTGAATGAGGTGGGTGCCCTGGTGACAGAGGATACAAAGAAGGCAGAGGTGCTGAATGCCTTCTTTGCCTCTGTCTTTACTCCTGCAGGCTTTCCCCACGAGCCCCAG
>VXBO01009853.1:408272-419498 GCA_013400135.1 Rhinoptilus africanus | reverse complement strand
CTATGATTCTATGATTCACACCACAGTCCAGTTCACAAGCAACAATTTTACCAATGCCAATATCCATCTATGAAAAAAGTCCATTCCTAAGCACTGTCATGGGCGTATTATCCTCTCACCTGGTGGCCCCTGAGGTCCTGGCTGCCCGGCAGGTCCTGGCGATCCCGCTGGACCCAGCCCCGGTGCGCCTGGAGGGCCCTGCAAGCCTTGCAGTCCTGGGAGGCCGGGGTCACCTGTGGGGAGACAGAGACATAGAGGGAGAGTCCTTCGATGTTATTTCAAATCTTGATTGCTGACGATGCTAGATGAAGTGCTTTGGAAGCACTTGGTCAACAAGACCTCATTTCAGCCTCTAACACCTCCTGCCTGGGCTGGGAGGAAGGGCTGCTCTTTGCTGCTAGCATTTGCTAACAGCGGTTTGTAGGAGAAAACAACAGTAAGGAAAAAGGGCAACACTCTGAGATACCAGTAGGACAATTCAGTGGTGAACAGACTTTTTGCTGCATCTATGGGGTGAATGACTTTAAAAATGAAACAGAAATACAGAACTGCATTTTTCCAGCAACGTTACCTCTGAATCCTTGCTGTCCAGGTATGCCCGGAAAGCCTTGCTCGCCACGTAAGCCAGGCAGTCCTGGATTTCCCTTTTCTCCAGGGATGCCAGCTGGGCCTGGGGGGCCTGGCAAGCCCTTAGGGCCAGGGAGACCTACACCAGGTTCACCCTAGCCAAAGAGACACAATAGATTAGGAATCAACACCTCAAAACCAAGAATTCATCCGCTGACTGTATTTAAACCACTCGGAGGCAGAGCGGTTCATGACTTCAGGGCAGAGCCATTAGCCCGTTAGTATTAATGTCAATCCATCTACTCCGTTCCTTTGTGTGCATAGTGGGAAACATAAGAAATGGGAAAACTCATTCCCATAAGAGTGGGAAACATTTTTTTAAAGAGCAGGATCTTTGTACACAGTCTTGTTAACATGGGCAGTCACAAATAACAGTATCAGCAGCTGACACCTACTTTTTGACCTTGTAAACCTGGTACACCTGGCAAACCATCCAGGCCAGGGGTTCCAGGAGTCCCCGGCAGACCAGGTGAGCCAGGCTGACCCGGGAAACCTACAAAACAAAAAGAATACTCAAATCATTACTGTCTCTGACTGTGTCTCCGCTGTTCCTTTAAGCCTCTAACTGAACTATTCACGTCCTCACGGGGACATGTTTAAAAAGGTCTGCGTAGTCTTTTGTGTCAAATTTCTAGGGATGCTAGCACCCAAATGTCTCAACAGATATTAAAATGCTGAGCTCCGTGCAGCATTTGGCTTCTGATGAGAAACAACCACCCAGAAGAAATAAATGCTGAGTGGCTCCTCTTAAATTCATAGCCTTGTGGGTTAATGTCATTGAAAAACATGCTGTCTGCAAAACCGGGTTCCCAAAGTCTTCTTCAGAAAAGGCAACTTAGCACGTGGGGTATCAGACTGAGGGATGCACAAGAAAAGCCCATCTGTGAATGAACCCCTTTTGTTCAGTATATGTCGTGTGACGTCCCACACATCCTGCTGTGGGTGTCACACAGAAGGTTTCTATGTCCCAGCTGGCCCATGCACTGTGCCTTGGGAATGCAGGAAGGAATACATACAATATTCTGCAAAACACTTAAAGATAGCATGCCCTCAACACCAACACACACTCAATAAATTGAGATGAAGCTACTCTCACAGGCAAAGGTCTCAGGGAGTGGGAAATCCAGCTTTTAGGCTAGGCCCCAGGAAAGTCATTGGGCAGAGCTGAATTCAAGAAAGGGTCCTTGAAAGAAATGTATTTGATATGGCATTCTTTTCTTGCTGGAATCAAAGAGTATATAGCAATCCTCTTCCAGGTGCAACGAGCCTCTTCTGTTCAGGTTCACCCACGTCAGTGTCAGAGGAACTAGAGGTGGTCAAAGGTATAGATTTGTCCTTTCTCTTTTTTAAGTCTTTCTCACCCTCCCAGTTCATCGGTGTGCAGAATCGTAATAAATGAAATAACAGTGAAGACGCACAAGAATTTTGGGGATCGAGGTGGCTGCTGAAAGCTCAGTCATCTAGATCTAAATGAGTAGCAGCCCTATGAACTACATCTCCCCAAAATCCAAAACTAGAATATGAACATTTAGACACCCTCTAAGCTATGTGCACACCCTGACAAAGGCCATGCAGGGAAGACTAAACTTATGCTGAATAAGCTGGTATTCTAACCAAACCACTCGCAGCCACCTGGGACACAGCACAGCTGCCAGCTCTGGACCAAAAACATTATAGTTATGTCAGCATGGTTTTTTGACCAACCACACACAGTGCTTCATCTCGCAGCAAGGTCATCTCATCTGTCAGCAACCTCAGTTGCTGCAATGTAAGATGTTGTACTATATCACTTTCTATTCTAGCAGTAGCTTTGACACTGTCTCTATCTGTACCAATCACCACACAAAGCAAGAGTGCGTTGCAAGTATGCTTATTGTGGTGCTTGTGGACTTTCTCAAGGGAGGTTCTTCATCTGCACTTCCCAAATCTCTGGCAGCCATGGCTGGATGATATAGCGCACACACTCCAGTTACACCAGCTCTGTTAGATGGTTACACCAGCTCTGTTAGATGGATAACTTTATCTTACCTTTGGGTCCTGGAGGTCCAGGGAACCCTATACCTGGCTGCCCAACACCACCCTTTTCTCCTGGCAGGCCAGGTCTGCCTGGAAGCCCAGGATTCCCTTTGTCACCTTTACAAGTGAAAACAGACAAATGTTAATATAAAGGTTAGTTTTGAGGGAACAGAGCCATTGTGGTCATCAGATAAAGATTAACAGGCTACTGTACCTTGGGGTCCAGGGAACCCAGGTGGCCCAGGAAGGCCATCTGCCCCAGGAGGTCCAGGAAGTGGTACAGTTCGTCCTGCTTCACCCTTTGCTCCTGTGAATGTAAAGAAGTATGAAGTCCAGGAATCAATGAAATTAAACAAGTGAATTTCACCTAGCCAGCAATATTAGTTCATCCATACCATTACCACTGACTTGTTATGAAGATTTTTTGTAGAAGACTCACAGAAAACTAGGATGAATTCAGTTTAGGCTGAACCTAAACCACCCTGTTTGGCCTAATAAACTCTTCAAGAAAACTACCTTCAAAGATCTGCAATTATACTGATGAAAGCAGGTGCTGATTTAAATTAGAAAGTCTTTGTATTTCAGTTGTTAATTCCATTGATCCTCTTAAGTTGTACCACTTAAAAGGCACAAATTTAAGGGTTGGTGGTTGGGGTTTTTTTAAAGCGTACTATAATATTACCTGGAAGGCCTGGTAAACCTGGGGTTCCAGCAAAGCCTCTGTCTCCTTTGTCACCAGGTAACCCTGCAGTACCTATCCCAGGAGGGCCAGGAAAACCTCTTTCACCACGTACTCCAGGGAATCCAGGTTGGCCAGGGGGACCACGTTCTCCTTTCAAGCCAGCTGTACCCTAATTTTTGGAAAATATAAGTGTACTTCTTGCCTGATTGGCAAAACAGAACCATGACATCCTCTTTCTTTGAATATTCTGTAACTTGGAATTAGCACAGGTATTTGTAATGCTGAAAAAAGTTGATTTTTTACCACTGAGTTCAGCGGAAACAGAACTGGGTTCCACGTGGAATAGCACACGGAAATCATACCTACTGTGCAATGCAACTAACTGGACCATGTAGGCTATGTTCTCAGTGGTGGATGTGGGAGCAGATGTGAGCTTCACATTCAGCTCCACATCCACATCAGCTGAACTCTCTATCAGTGCAAGACTTTGAAGCATTAGGTTCCACAAGAAGAGAACAACAGCAGAGTTGAATCCTGTCTTAACAACCTCTGCTTGGATAACTGCATTCTTTCAATCATCTCCAGATATCAGCTAAATCATCCACACTAGTTCTCACTATCAAGCTGTGAGAAAGGGAGAAAGGAACAAAACTATTGTCCATGCCCACAACTTTGTGGGGAAAGTAACCTTGTGCTACAGTCCAGAAAGTGAAAATCCATGCCGAATACATTCGAGTCAGATCACTTATTTTCATGACACGTGAAAATAAAGGATCAAAACCTAAATGTGAAATAGGCTGCTGTTGAAGGACCATCTTCCTCACACGTTTCAGGGAAACTGGAGTTCATTCTTCCCTCTAAGGAAGAATGAACTGCTCAAGGTAAGGACAAGATGTGGAACAATGAACGAGGCCAATAAATAAAGCATATGTAGGGCAGAAAAGCATGTGAATTCTGATCTAAAAGACAGAATGTATAGGAAAGTATGTAAATGTAAATAAACACACAGTGAGACAATACGTAAACATAAAGAAACACACATACCGCTGCTCCTTTCGGACCTTGAGGACCTGGCAATCCATCTTTTCCTGGTCTTCCTTCTCTTCCAGGAATACCTGGTTGTCCTGGGAAACCAGGATCTCCCTTTTCCCCTTTCAGGATAGAATCATAAGTAAAATCTCCTGGTTCTCCTTTTGCCCCAGGGCTGCCCATAAGTCCTGGAGTGCCGGGGGGGCCCTGAAATTTCATAAATTCAGATGTCATCAGTTTCCCTACCAACCCTTCAACTGATACAAAAGAAAATAAATCTTCAGAAATTAAAGAGAGGACACAAATCAAGTAAACCTTTACATTTTCAATTAAGGATGTCAAACGAGAATACTTTCCAGGACACAGCAGTGTGAATAAGGAATTAATGCAAATCTTATCTTGACCATTTTTTCTTTTATCATATCACAGGTATATTGGTTTAGAGGGTGTGTATAAACTTACACCCCTTACACAAGAACTGCAGGCCATGACACCAAAAAACTACTCTGAATTTTCAATAGACTACCCACTGGATTTCAGTTATGCATATTTATACAATATCAGCATCGAGATAAATGAGGCTTTTTAAAAAGGCATTTTCAGAGTTAAAGTGTCTGCCCCAACCTTTAAATGCTGAATTTTGTAACACTGCGGAACCTATTTCCCTGATGCAAATGCAACAAAAGTATCTCTACATTTCCATGATAATTTACAATACCAGCAGAAGTACTACTAATACAGGAAAATAACACTTCCAGTATGCAAAGACAAACTCAGACAAACTTACAGATTTAAGTTGCTTATACAAACCCCACCCATGATTTTCTTTCTTTTAAAACCTTTAAAACAACTATAATATTCATCAAATGTATAGATTTTACACAAAATTAAATGGAGTGTCAAAACTCAAATGTTATTTGCACAAGAGCTGAAGGTATCTGAAGGCTGAAAGCTTCTCCCTGGGTAGTTTATTTATGACAGTAACCTGATGCAAATACATGTTTCCCTTCATTACTAACATTCAATGATTTTGTATTGTTAGCCATCACAGTCAGTTGGTACTAACAGAATACTATGCACATGCTCAGAAAAGAATTTTGTGAGCTGTTCTGGGGAGGAATTATCTACCTAATAATATACGTATAGGATTTCCAGAATTCCAATTTTACCTACATATTTTCTAGGACTTATATGAACTTTTCTTATAGGAACAGCCTCTCTAATTGCAAGTGAATCAGAGCTACTTGCTAGGGAAGAAAGCACAAACTTCATGGGCAATGTCCACTCCTTATGGCTGATACGTTTCCTTCACTTAAACCTGAACCAGAAGACAGTCAAAGGTAATCTTTCCATTAGCTTTGGTGGGTCCTGGATCAGACTCTGATGCTCTGGCATGGGTCTAAACAATGTCAGCTTGCAAGGCTGGCCTCTGTGTAGTTTTTCCAAGCTGAACTATATGCTGGATCACCACCTGGATGAACTTTGTGGAGCAAAACAAGCTTAAAAGCATTCAGAACAGCAGCCAGTCCTTGTCTGATGAAAGACATGAACAGAACTTAAGAGGCAATAAAAGGAAAATATAAAGGTGTGGCAAAACATATGCTGAGAAAAAACACCAGACACATAGAAAGCTTAAATACATTAAGATGTCTTTTATTTTTCTTCACTGCTTCTTCCATGGATCCCACTTATACTATAGTAAATTCAGTCATTGAGTAATGCCATCTCGTTTATCATGTTAGAAACAGAGAATGGACTCCACCCCTGCTAACTTTCATCATCTAAATTCAGGTATTCGGGTATCTAGGCTTTATTTATACTCAAGAAAGAAAAATAGATTTTTTGAGTAAAGAATTCATACAGGTGGGTTGGTTTAACTTCTGAAGATGCCTCTCACTGCTGGTAATAGGGGGAGCTTGCATAACTCTAGTTTGTGTTAAAATTAGTGCACGCTACTGAGAAACTATGTTGGCAAAAATGATCACCTGGAAGGACAAAACAGCTTTGGGAAAAAAAGTCTGTGAAGACTCTGACAAACTCAGTCTATTTACGTTAGGAATGGTGTCAAAATCCACACCATACTGCAGGAACATGTATGCTAATACAGGCCTTGACAGCATGCCACAGTGTACCTAGGGACACTCCAATGGAATCTTGACAGGATCAAATGTAGCTGTGCTAGTACAATGCTTGTCTAGGAGTAATTTGTGTCACATTTTAGGCAAGTGCTGTGCTTATGGCTGTTTTGCTTCTGGTATCCACACTTACACTGCGTCAACATAATTTACAAGTGATTACATTATCAGGACACTACCCACTTACACAGTCTTCCTTTATTTCTTCAAAACTACTACTGCACACATTTCCCAAAATTCAGACAAACTGCTGAAGTATATTGCATGCTAGTATTAGACTGCTTACACTACACTAGATGGCACTGTCTTTCTCTCAATATATGTACACAATAGTAAAGGGTTATTGGAAAGATTCACGAGAAGGTCAGGGTACACCTGCATCTGTTTCATGTGAAATTCGACTTTTTTTACACAACTCCACTGCTTAGCTTGCTCAATCAGAAGGTCATGCATCCTGCTGAGTTCCTATGATAGGTAACCACAGAAATATAACTCATTTCTGACAGCTCTTTTTCTCCTCTCAAAGTTCAGCCACAGAGATTCTTAGTTTATTTTGCTAGGCATAGTTCCTTAATTTTATCATACCACTGTGCCGGTCTGTTTTTAAACAGAACTATTACACAACTACACTGATGATAACGTGTTTTTTGATCGCATGTCCACTAGCAAGTAAACACTTGCATTTGGCAAGGCATTACTTACAGGTACCCCCGGAAGGCCATCAAGTCCAGGTAAGCCTCTGTCACCCTTGAAACCTGACTGTCCTGGAAAACCTTATCAGAGAGACAAAAGTACAATTCCATCTATTACATGCTTTTACAAATAGCTAATTGTATGTTAATTCTTTGTAATCCTTCTCAAAGTTATACTCCCAGTTATATCAATATAATACTGCTAAAGTCAGTGAAGTTGTCTGGATTCATGTGCTCATGTGTTACGTGTGTCTGCATTCACAAGTTCAGAAATTGGTGATGCATTTGACTTAGAAATTAATTCACCTTACTATTTAGAACTATCATGGAACCAATGCAATCTTGAAACCACCTAAACCGTATCCATTCTTAACAGCCACTAGAACAAACACGAGGTATAATACCACTGTTTGCATGCGGCACTTCTCTCATATGGCAGCAGACAAATAACTACCTTTTTTGGCCACAGAATTTAATGCTAGGGTTGGGAATGTATGTATGGGCCACTGCCAAGCCTGGGCACATACGGAAAATGCTTTCCACGTTATTTTTCATTTTCACAGTCTTCTGTGAAAATATCTGGGCCACAGTTTGCAAAGAAACTCCACTGTGGCCAATTTCTATTTCCTTGGTCATTCTTGTTGATTGCATTGGAAATTTGGAATCAGGCCAAAAATAGGAATATTCCATCCTCTTTTCATGAGTTGCACAAACAATTTGATCAGTGGGACAAAAAGTAATTAATTTTATCATATATGCTGCATTTTTGTATTTCAGTCTATGTAGTTAATTCTCAGGTAGTTAGTGAGCTTTACCTGCTGGACCTGGTGGCCCTTGTGGTCCTGGAAGTCCAGGAGGTCCTACTTTATCACATAAGGCACAGGATTCACCTTTGTCACCTGAAAAAAAGCAAATAAACAACAAAAAAAAAACAATTAAAAGATTTAAGACAACTGCAAGCAGGAGGGTGCAGGGGAAACCCCTGAATTCAATACCCTTCATGTTGAAAGAATAAGCCTGCAGAAGAGAAGGCTCTGGGGAGACCTTACAGCAGCCTTCCAGTACTTAAAGAGGGGCTACAGGAGAGATGGGGAGGGACTCTTTATCAGGGAGTGGAGTGATAGGATGAGGGGTAACGGTTTTAAACTGGAAGAGATTTAGATTAGATATTAGGAAGAAATTCTTTAGTGTGAGGGTGGTGAGGCACTGGAACAGGTTGCCCAGAGAAGCTGTGGATGCCCCATCCCTGGAAGTGTTCAAGGCCAGGTTGGATGGGGCTTTGAGCAGCCTGGTCCAGTGGGAGGTGTCCCTGCCCGTGGCAAGGGGGCTGGAACTAGATGATCTTTGAGGTCGCTTCCAACCTGAACCATTCTCTGATTCTATGAATAAAAATAAATGTGCTACTTCTAATTAGGTGCTTCAAAGAGAATTTATCAGCAAACTGATACTCAAAATTCTTTAAAATTTTTAAAGGAATGGTATAAAGATCAACTTAAGTCTTATCCTAGCAATACTATTTAACAGAACAGTTAAAAGGGGCATGCTGAGGAGAATTAAAAAGAAGAAAATGAATATACACTGGGTGTAGAATAAATAAAAAGGTTGAAGCAGAAAAAGGAGAATCTCTATACTCACTGCAATTTTGCTGTTTTAGAAAAGCAGTGAGCAGAATGAGATTAGGAAGGATCAACCACTGTGTAAATGAGTGCAGCTCATTTTTTTTGTATGCCCATTTAGTCAATGCTGCTAAAACACATGGTTGACAGTCCTATTTATAGGTGTTAAAATTTTAGCTTCAATTATAATCATGGCAATGATTCATAAACCATTTCCATTCCCAACTCATCTACCCGGCTCATTCTTCATCTTGGAATTCACATCTTAAATTGTCATGAACAGTTCAATTTACACTTAATAGCGCTATACTCAACCCTTTTTTTTCTAATCAGTTTCTCTTTCAGCCCTGTGCCATCCTTATCACTTTCCTAGGCTAAGTAAATGTGTAGGCTGAGAAAAATGTAAGTGAAGTTTGTGTCACATAATTCAATAAACAATATCCTTCTTTTACTCACCAGAGATTCAAGAAACATCTTCCATGTCCATGAACTATTTGCTTAACCATTTTAAGTACACTTTCTCTGATCCAGCCTAACTTGCTCAGCCTCTTTACATACCCAAGCTACAGGGTACAGAGCATTAGAAATCAATCACTTTAAAATAGCATTACCTTTCTCTCCCATCTCTCCAGGAAATCCATCTCTTCCTGGAAGTCCAGGAGTACCTGGTGCACCAGGTTCTCCCTGCTGGCATTGATCAATTCCATCTGCAATAGAAATGCAACAAAGAATATTGTCTGACAAGTGCAAGTTTCCATCATAGGGCTGCATTTATGAATGTCTCACCTAAATATATCTAGGAAGAGTGGTAAGTCAGGATAGTAATTTACTTTTCTATTTGATTTACTTTGAAAAATTTAACTGGGATTCTGTAATCTGAATAACCTGAATCCATATACTTCTTAAGAAACCCCAAGAATTGCAGAGAAAAAACAGGCTCTGCCATAATAAGGTTACAAACAACTTTCACATAAAATCTATTTTTATTGTAAGTTTTGGCTAAGAAAAGTGCTGTGGGTGAAAAATTGCTGGTTTGACCCAGAAGAGAATGGAGAATATTGACATTCTGAAGAAATTCATTAAGTAGATAGTTTTTTGTTATTGATGTTTTAGGAAAAGATCTAGGTCAAGAGCAGCTTGTTAACTTCTATTTCACTTCTTCACACTGACCAAGCTTCCTGAAAACAAGAAACTTCACATGTTAGTAACTGAAACAGATAACAAATGTGAATATCTAGTAGGCTTAATATGAGAATACCAATTGTGCTTGTTCTGTTTGACAATATGACACAGGTTCTGACCCAATACAATATGACATCATTTTCACCAAAGCCAGTAGTCAAAATGTTAATGTGAAGTTTGGCAACCAACAGTTAAATGAAAACAAATTGTTTCCCATTATGTACTTGAAGGAAGCTAAAGAAGTGTCTGGGCAAGGAGCGGAATTAAGCAGTGACAGAAACATGTTGTATGAAAAACAGGAATTTCTCTTCTTTTTAGGGCAAGGTAAGATTTAGCTACTTAATTCCATACTCTGTCTGCTGGATTTTGACTGCTTCATTGTTAAACATAGCAACAACTAGGCATCTTCATCTGGTTTTTAACAAACTATTTTTGCTTTAGGAATTCCATAGAGAATAATGTTGCTTTCAATAGTTTTAGACTATCTAAACTACCGTATCATTTTTTATGTTGAAATGACAATTTAACTCACAATATCAGTATCACCTATAGCAGAAGTTTTCCTTCAATGAAAGAGTTAAAACATCAGTTGTAAGGCGCTATTAAATATTGACCACTTTCATATGTACTTCATTTATTGCTTTATTGCAGAGCAAAACCAAAACATTTTTCTTTAAAAATGCTTTATCAGAATCTAATTATACATAGCTGTGTATTACTCCTAATATTAATATGTATTTATCACATCATTACTAGCCTTTCATTTACCTCTGTAAAGTATGTTTTGACCCCATTCTCCTGTAAGATAATTCCACTTTACAATAAAAACTTCTGCCAGAGTAGTATCTCCATCTGCAGTTCATACACCTGTTCAATGTGTTACACAGACTGGTACTGCAGACTAGAAAATTGTAATATTGAACAGCTATCTTTTATGCTAAGAACTGTATTAGTATCTCCTATTTTTTTAACTGAAAATCTAGGAATTGAAAATTGAAGTATCTCTAGGTTGGCACATTAGGACACAGAGGAAACCAATATATATTAAAGTCAATTATTTGGTTATATTGTAACAGTACACAATGAACTTCTGAATAAATTTAAAAAACGTTTATTTAGCAAAGAATCTTTGTCCCAGTAAGGAAACAAGCAGCTTTTACTTGACCATTAACAACTCAGATCTTTCTTCCGTGAAGAAAGATGAGCTCTGATTATGACTTTTATAATCTTGTCTTTTTTTTTTTTTT
>VXBO01009853.1:317691-399098 GCA_013400135.1 Rhinoptilus africanus | reverse complement strand
TTTAATTCTTCATGTCAGCAAAAGCACATTTAACCTGTTCTCCACTTGAAGAACTCTACCTAACAGTATAATTTGCAAGAAGTTAGACAAACACAAAAAGTGAATCCATTAAGTTAGTTTATTATACTAATATATATTGCCTAGACTGTCTAATTCCAAAATAGAAAAATTCATTAGCACTCAGATTCCATGAATGTGATTCTGTATAGGAAAAGTCCAGTATAAGCTATTTAATTCAAATTTATAGAATAGGTGGACTATGCTTACNGGGCCCCTTACCCCTTGTTCTCCCTGTCAACACCAAATCCAGGATAGTCCATTGAAAACAGTACTGACACTGAAAACAAACATTACTAAGACCAATAACATTAAAGAGAACTACCACTTGCTTTTAAAAATACAGCTAAAAGAGTTTTTTTAAAAAGCCTTATTGCAGCAAAATCTATCAGAGGAAGGGCTGCATACACAGTTATATGAGACAAAACTGTATAATGGGTGACAAACAGAGGCTGCCCTGAAGAAAGATCTCTGAATCTCCTGTTAGGGTGAAGATTGATTCATACCAAATATTGGGAACTCATCCAATTAATTATTGTAATGGTACAAAAGCTTTTAGTGCCTCCCTTAGGAAGAAGGAGATTAGGAGGAAAGAGGTCAGATGCTTGAAGGAAAACGTTAGTCAAAGCTTATAGTGTTCTACTAGCTTTACAACTGTCCATAAAGGCCAACTTCAACATGATAACTGTGGATCATACTTTTTTAGTAAGTATGTGTCCATAGGAGCATCAGAACCTCATCTCCATATATAATGCAAAAGCACTATCTTTTACAATAAAACACCTCCAAAAAGGCTTGATGCATTTCTGCCAAGCCGTAATGGATAGCAATACCATTTATTTTTTGCTGAAGACAAACCTGAGGAGTTCAGAAAATCTCCACATACTCCCACCATTTTTTAAGAAATTTTATGATAACAAGTTAATCTCAACAATGTGACACATAGCAAAAAATTCTATCCATTAGGAAAAGTGTGGCTCAAAATACATAAATAAGGTGGTGGATAATAAAACACCACTTAAGTAACATCACTTCCTTGTACTCCAAAAGGCCTGTCAATGACACTCATGAGAAGCTTCTGGAGAAGGGCTCAGACACGCTATCAATTTACCAAATTACCCATGACTGCGTATATTCTTTGGCTGCTGAAAATGCAACATAAGGCACTTTAGCCTAGACCTCTCAGTGGGAGAGGCAACACATTAAACCTAACGTGTTTTACCTCCCATTTGACGCTGGTTAAGAGAATAAATGGGATCCCGGAGCACATATTTTTGGTTTAGTTTCATTCAAAAGTAAACCAATCTGTGTGCTCTGAAAACTGCTCCTGATTGAGTCAAAACACAGTAAAAGGAGACAACTGAAAGATCTCTTTCAAGTATACACTACCAATCCAAACTAAGGCAGACAGCCCCTCAAGAGTCCTACGACAGCACATTCAATCTCATCCCTCAGAACTAAACCAATTTCAAATAAATCTCATCGTGAGTCCTAATATATGTTTCTAGATCTGTCTACTGCAAGTTAAAGTAGTTGGTACTAGTCACATCTGGAAAAGAGGATAATGACCTAAAATAATGCCAGGTATAATACCATCATGAACAAAGTCTGTAACCATTCATGACTTTTGTTCATTTAGGTGTAAGTTACAGATTTACTCAAGCTTTCCAAAAATTACATTGCTGATTTTCTCCATTGACAAGCTCCAACATTTTATTTATTTAAAATAAATTATCAAAAATATTTCTGACTGTTCTCGACAAGTTTTTGAGAGACTTACCTTTTCACCTTTGGGACCCTGAAAGCCCAAGCCCATGTAGCCCTGAAAATACAAATTGCACATTCTTAGTCAATTTTTATCATTTTTAGCATACCTACACACATATGAAGGTATTTTGTACCTAGCAAAAGTTAAGAGAGGATAGAAGAGACAGAGTATGTCTTCTAAATGCATGTGTGAAACAAATTATTATTTTCTAACCCCCTGCTGTTTTTTAAGTCCTGCATCACAGCAAATTATGAAAAAAAAAATAGAATTAAATTTATCAGGTAATTTTATTGTGAGTATGCCCTTTTTTACAACACGTTACTGAAAATTTTGACATTTTTAGATGAGTTCAAATAATCATAGAATGTTGCAATTACTACTGATTTGATCCAGTAAGAAAAAAACCTAAAAAATCTGTTAAAAGCCTCTCTTTATGACGCCCGTTAAGACATAAAAATAGAGTAAAAAGTGTAATAGAGTCACAAAATGTAAAAACCCCACTCCTTTAGGACCGTTGGTTTCCAGATTTTTGGGGATCTGGTGTGCCAAATAAATAAACAAATAAACTTAATCTTATCTTAAGGTTAAGTCTTACCTTCTCGCCTGGGAGTCCTGGTGGCCCTGGGGGACCCTATAAGACAGTAGATTTTAGCATATATGTGTATATAGTACACAAGATGGAATAATGCCTTATTCTATAAAGACAGCAAAAATGCAAAACTTTCCATTAAACTAAGATGTAAAGTCTTCTTCTGCTACTGTGCGCAACTCACAATGTAGAATAAATAAAAAACCCAAACAGAATCTAAGATATCTCATTAGACCTTGTTTTGAAGTTAAGAGTGTTGACCTAATCAGCATCTAGACAACAGTCAAAGTCTGTGGTACTACACTGTAAAATAACTTTACTGCTGACTTTTCTTTTTTTTTTTTAACTTTCGCATGTTAAATATTAGTCCTCACCTTTCTTTCATTAAAATTGTTTTTCACATCAGCAAGCACAAATACTGACTAAACTGTGCTACCATTTTCCTTTACATCACTTTGAGTTTTCTTCAGAAGGGTAAGAAGTCTCACACAGCGGGCAGACTTTTACCAGATGCAAATAACTGGTCCCTGCTAGTGTTACCTGCATCCAGAACAGGAAGAGAAGATAGTAGGTACCTGTTAGACTGTCAAAATATCAAATAGCTGAAATGCCTTCAGCATTTGGCAATTACCGTAATAATAGACAGTTGATAGCCTGCTTTCCACAGTGCTACTTACTGTGTCTGCCATTAAGAACAACTTCAGCAAATATTTTGATTTAGACCTGGCTGCTAGGTTTGCAGTTTATTTCCTATAAATTAAGTAGGAGAAGAGGAGAAAGGAGGAATAACTATTACAACCCCACCCACATAAAAATACCCTCCAAGCCTGCAACAAGAAGAAGACTGTAGGAACAGCAGCTACTGAAAACCTATGTTACCTACTCATTCCTGTCATGGTAGAGTTCAAGACAGTAAACATGAAACATGGAACCACAGGTTATTCTTCCCAAAACCCAACACATACTGGCTACACACATCTTGTAGAACTTTCCTATAGTAAAGCTCTATAAGTAAAGTGCAAATCACCATGAGAGGAAACTTACTGGTTCTCCTGGAGGCCCTTGTGGCCCCATTGCTCCCTGAAACCCTGGAGTTCCAGGTGGACCCTATGAAAAATTAAAAGGGCATAATTAAAAACTGATATTTATTTAGTAATTTCATTATACTGATATAATTTTAATTTAAACTCACTGCTATTCAAACATCATTTAGACTTACAGGTAGTCCAGGTTGGCCAGGAAAGCCTTTATCACCTTTTAGCAAACTAGGAGGTAAAAGACCAATCACTTCACCTGGATCTCCCTATAATAAGAAAAGAAAAAGAGTAATACTTGAACATCAATTCAAATACTTTCAAAACCACTAATATCGAGATGAGAGGGAAGTAGGAGCTATAAAATGTTTGGAATCATTTGGAAAGCTGACTTAAAAAAGTCCCCTTCTTGTAATTCAGCGGAAACATAGGAAGAGATATTACAAGTTAAGACCTTAATTGCCAAATGTCCTTTAAAGCCATCTGAAGAGATCCCAGTACCAAATCTTCCTTCATACCCTAATTTCCTTTACTGTAATGGGGAATCAGAAAGATTTTCCCCCAAAATTTATCACTACTACAGTGTCACCACACAATTTGAGCATCTGATCTAGCTGTTGAGAGAAGTGGTAACCTCACAATCTCTTTTCCAGGCTGAGATCTTCAGTCTTATACCTAATTTTGACATAAAAGCCATTTATGGCATCCTTTTTCTTCAAAAAAGGAATCCTCTTTGTCTTACTTTAGGAAACTATTCTGATCGTTATCAACTTCTTTATGTCTCTTTTTCTGATAGCAAAAGATCCAATTTTTCCTATGTTTTTGTACAAATACCCAGTTTTTTCCTATGTTATTGTACAAAGTTGCAATATTGTAAGTGATTTTGTTTCAGGAGTTGTGTACCTATACAGACATGCTTTGGGAAGAAACATTCAAGTACTTCTGCATTTATAAACTGAGTCAGTTTTTCCCACATGAGAGAGAAAAAAGGGCATTTTACAACTTCAGGTAGTCATGTCATTACAAATCTGAGACTACATTCAGACTTCATATCTTTTTATTTTAAAGAGCAAAAGCTCTCTGTTGACATTCAATATTTCATTCTCCAGCTCACAAAATGCACTCAGGTATCTAGTTAGTTTAATTTTTTTCTTTATGAAAGCTGTTTAGTATGTGTTGGATGCATCTAATATTGTAGACCTTCCTCCATTATCTATTTGAAACTATTAAGATAAATGAAATGTCAGTACCGAAACAAAAGTTTTAACCAAAAGATCTATCTAAATCTTTATGCACAATTGGGTATCCACCATACTACTTATATATATACATGATATATACTGTTTTTTTCTGTTGTTATCTATGTAATACTTACACTTTTAAGACCTGCATGGAACAACACGTGTTCAATTGTTACTAACTGGAGGTCGCCCCACTGTCTTTAGTGGGACTGCAGAACAGAGCACAAAGTGAAACATGCCAGTAAAGTTTTTCAATCCTTAAGTAAGGACTGCTAGTCTTAGAGGGTGTAGAGTTCACCTTAATTCTTACTGTTAGAAGCAGGATATGAACACGCTTAGAGTAAAATGTACCTTCATTCCAGGAGGCCCGGGGGGTCCCTGTTGAAAAAGGAATATTTGATGTTATTTTTCCTCAGTATTGTATATTTTACATCTTACATTCTGTATAATTTCATCTAGTTATACTTGCATTATAAGAATCAGGGTTGAAACAAGTGAATCAAGCATGAAATCTACTTACTATGCTCCCAGTCAGTCCTGGTAAACCTGGGGGACCTACTGGACCTCTTTCACCCTGAGGGGAACAGAGAAATTGGTTTTGTTTAGGGAACATATGCTTGAGGGATGTTTTTATTTCAACGCAGAGATGCTGTTATAAACGTATGTAAATGTCACCTTCGTGCCATTACATCCTGGAATGCCAGGTGGACCAGGAGGGCCATCTTGTCCAGGAATGCCCTACATGAAAAGAAAGTAAAGAAATTAGCAATATTAGCAATAATCCTGGTCAGACATCACAATTAAAACCTTGAAGTTCCTTGTAAAAATGCATATACTCCATACGTACAGGAAGGCCTGGGTTTCCTGGAAAGCCTGATGCTCCTGGGGGGCCCTGCAATTGAGAAAAACTACATGAAGTGACAAACCCACAAAACAGCAATGACAAGCTGCAGCCTTGCTGAAGTCGCAGCTTCAGTAGTGGCAGTCAAAATACAAGAAACAGTTTCTTTTAAACTTCCCTAACAAAATAGCTCCAATCTTCAAAACCTCTCAAACATGGCACCTTACTAATCAATAACTGGAAGCAACTTTTTATATTTCTTTAACTATTTTAGCAGCAATATGGCTTTCCTTCTACGGGAACTGAACCAGAGCCTTATGTGCAGGTAAAAAGCAATGCAGAGTTGCTCTCTTCTCACCACTATCATTCCCAAAATGAAATTTACTGTAGGTACCTCTTTATAGCAGAAGAGGATGTTAATGCACTGTAAAGATGCCTCCCTATCGTTCATGCTCCACATCAGCGTATCAATTCATCCTTATTATGAAAAAACCTACCAAGTTGAGATAACTCTTTCTCCTTGAGCAGTTTTTCAGTGTAATGAATCAGGAGTTTAACTTGGCACATCATTTTCATCCTCCTAGTTTATTTATTCATGCAGTTATCTCCTAATGCGTGTATTAAGAAGCAGAAAAAATGTACAGGAATCCTGAGCTCAGATAGTATATTTGCATTTTCCAAAACTTTATAATTGATAAAATACAGTCTACTTGCACTGTAGCACACAAACACATTTGCCAGGAGATACCAATTTACATGAACACTCAGGATACCCCAGGGTATCATGAACATCATGGACTGAAATAAGGATTTTTTGATCGAGCAGAATACCCCCTCTATAATAGCTCAGAAACTGCAGTCAATTCAGTAAATTCTATGTGCTGCAGCAACTACAGGCAAATGGAGAACAAAACTGAGAGGCATTTTGAAAATCTTTGGAAAAGAGGGTACAGCTGAAAACGTATGCATCATTACTGGTCAAGTCATTTAAATCCTCTTTCATCATTACATTATGAAACATGAAAATGCTCAGAATGTGTTTGGCACCTCACAAAACCCCAGAAGACATGACCCTGGCCAATATAATGTGCTAAAATAAGTGTTATATAAGTGTCGCATTAAACAGAAAAGGCAACAGGAAGGTTACAGGCATATATTCAGAGCCTTTTCTAGCAAAATCAAGAAATCTTCGGCTCTGCACCTTGTGCACATTTTTAACATGCATGTGCTTATGGGTGTGCCAGCTTCTCTGCTGGAGTGCTTCAAGGAGGTTAGATGGCAAACATAAAGGAGAATTTTGCATAAGGTTGTAAGGCTGGTTCATATTCAAGCTGGAAAAAAGCTTCTTGGTGTGTCAGAAAGATATCAATGGCATATAAAAACCAGTGCTGTTGACGCAGTGGTAAGTACCATGTGAAAATGCAAATAGACAAAGGCACTAACGGCCCAGTACAGAGAGAACTTCAAAGGCAAAAGCAAGAATTTTGAAATTATCGTGCAGCACAAGGGGATGTCATTGATTAGCTCGAAGAAGAAACTAACCCCGTCTTGCACTTGAATGCAGCCATGGAGAGCTGAAGACACATAAGCCCATAGACATCAGAATTGCAAAAAAAGTAAGTTAGAACTCACTCTTGTTCCCTTTGTTCCTGGCAGTCCTGGTTCTCCAGTATCACCCTGCAAAGGAAAAGAGATAGCTTTGTCTTTCCTAGGGACAACAAGTTAGGGAAATCTGAGTATTTTAAATATTAAAATTTAAGTTCTTACCTTAAGCCCTGGTGGCCCAGGGGGACCTTCAGGTCCTTGCATTCCAGGAAACCCAATCACACCCTGTAGTCCCGGCAAGCCTCTTTCTCCCTGTGGAAGAAGAAAACCCATTAGCAACTGAAGAACTGATGCTGCTTCTTCAAGCAACACACATATCCCCTGTTTCTGTGTTCAAGAAACCTGCGAGGTGGTAAGAAGCTACAAGTGACAGCAAATATTTCATGTTGGTATTTGACAGAAGGATTATTATAAACAAATAAATATTTCTGGTTCAATAATATGTTGGCAGACGATGAGTGTGGCATAACAGAAAAACACTCTTTGAATGTCAATGAAACCTTTTTTCTGTCTCCATGGATAGCACTGTCCATAGCATGTTTATGCCCTGTGGATCAGGAAGGCCACTTTCCCCCTAACAAGACCTGTCTTCATTCCTACAGAGATACTGCTAAATCCTGGTAGAAAATCTAACACCCCAAATCAGCAATTAAATTCCTGTTTGAATGTCCAAATCTACTCCTCTTATATATCATTCACAACTGCGGGTTTTGGAGACCAGGCTTGTCACTTAGTCTTGAATTTCAGGGTGGTTCAGAGACAGGGTGCTTCCAGATACAGGATCTTCCCAAGAAGCTGAACACAGAGATGGTATGTGTCATCCTTTAGGTTCTTCTTCAGTGCCGTAGAGGACATCTGTTCTCTCTGTGCTGTTCCTCTCTCTACAGCCACAAATGTATTTAAATCAGATAAATCTAGATGCAGAAAATCCATGCACACTGTAGATCGATATTGCAGCTGTTATATGTTCACTGTACTCGGACTCCCAGTGAAATCAAGAGGAACACTGTCTGAATAAAGGCTGCAAAATCTACACATGGAGTAGAGAGAAAAAAATTATCCATGTCAAAGCCTGAAAACAGCAAATCAAGCTCCTTTCAAGGAGTGGTGTGAAACAGGGAGGAACACTTCCTGTAGTCCAAAAAATGTGGGAAAGGTGGATGAATAAAACATTAGTGAGCAATTACAAAAAGGAAAGGTATCCAAGTTTGGACAACAGCTAAAAAACATGGCATCGGTTTTAGAAACTCAAAACACAGACCAATTTTCAAAGCATACCAGCAAGAAAATAAAAACAAGGATCAAAACACACAAAAGGATGCTACAAAAAGATTTAAGTATTTTCAGCAAAACAGTGAGACATGAGACTGCTACTTGTAATTAACAAATAATTTAGGACGGTGAATAGCAAGAAACTTTTCTCCTGTTTGCTCAGGACAAAGATTCCCAGCAATATGCTGGTAACACGCAGGAGTAAGCTGAGGACTGAGCACACAAGAGAAGAAGAACATCTGAGAGATGGCTCTTCAAGTAGGTATAACAGGCACCTTGCAAAGAAAAGGTTATGATACGCAAGCAGAGGAAACTGAGTGATGACCTACAGACATGCTACTTGTTACAGTTTTAAAAGATGAGAGGAACTGGAAGATTTGTGGAGTTACTGGGTTGATGCTGGTTTTCAGCTCCTTGTCTAGGATTTTGTTAAGATGAAGAGACAAGGGAGAAGAGAGGTGATTGACGGGTAAGAAGAGCAGGGCCAAGGAGGAAGGAGGGGAGAAAACTGTAACTGAGATGATAAGAGCATGAGAAAGTGAAATCAAAACAACATTCATTTATTAAAATTTCCTGCCAGGAAGAATTCCCTTGCTGCTTCTCCTCTCCTTCCTCCCCCAAAAAACCAGATTTTTCAATAAGAAGGTACTTTCTGAGGCAAATAATCAGTTTTTCCTTGAACTGCTGAAATGGCATGGTCTCCTCTATTTACTCCCCAATATTCTTTGTCATGGCTTGAGAACAAAGGTTGCCAGTAACCCAAATCTGAGGCAGTATGTTAGACCACAAAACACAGCAAAACAAAGCAAACAGCAGAACAACTGAAGAAATACATTTCTAGGTCAGCTGTAAGAGGTACAAAGTCCAAGTTCTAAAGTAACTAAAATTGTTTTGAAAAGTATTTTAAGGAAGAATGTATCAGGACCCAGGCCTCTGAATAAATGTTGAAGTAATTAAAAATCTGAAAGCTATCTGAAATGTTAAATGTTAAACATATTACTGAGGTTTTTAAACTCATCTTTTGCCTGGCTAATTGGCACTGCAGGAACAAGTGTACTTCTACAAAATCAGATGTTGTGTCACTTCAGAGCAGGATTTCACACTGAACCCCTGGAACTTGCTCTCACGACTTGCTGGGAGATGGACAGTTGAGCAGACAGTCGAGGAGGGAGAAGACAGTCGAGTACATAGAAGGGGTTTGCTCTGCTGAAGGCAAGTACAATATGTGCAAATGAGAACAAGATTATTTTGACACCCATGGAGAAATATGAGTCACGTGTAACATGACCAATATTTTCTGCACTCAGGAGTTCTGTCCATCTGAGGATTTCAACACACTCTGAAGCACTGCAGCCTGCAACACAGGGAAATAGTCTTTCCTCCATTCTTAAGGGAAGATAAAACTGAGGTTTACAGAACGGATTTTCACTTAGTCTAAGGCTCCCTTAAGACTGTTCTGGCACTGTAAAAGGGCCTTAACGTGCCTGTAAATCACTCACTAAGGTAATGACCACGTCAGCTTGCCAAGGAGGTTAACTCAAGGCTTGAAATAAATACAAACTTGGGCTTCCAAGGCAACTGTAGTCCATTCTCTCAAGGCTGTCTTCAACCTCCCAGGCTGCCCATTCTGAGGGGTAAAACAGCTGCAGGAGCAGAGCCAAGACCATATCGAGTCACTTTGAGCTAAGATACATCCAGGTTTCCCTAGAAACATTTTATTTTACGGACTTGAACTGTTAGGCCAATGAGAAAAATAACTGGCTATTTGTCCAGGACTTCTGGACATCCAGTCAAGCTACTGGATGTCCTAAGGCCTGGAGAGTGTAACTCCCAAGCATGTGGAGGGCTGTACCGTCCCAAATACTACAGACTTTTGGTTTCTCATAATGGAACTGAGCTAATCTTTTTGCCTGTGATTTGCCAGAGGGAAGTAAAGAAACATAAAGGTGACTGCGTGTGCGAGAGCTGCTGGATCCTTCTCTGCATGCAACCTGCCACCTTGGCCACTTATTTTAACAGGGGAGCATGGACTTACACACTGCTTACATTTCTCCCTCTACTCTGCCTTCACATTTGATTCTACTGCCAAGTAAGTATGGGGTAAATAGGCCAAAGTAAGTATTGGGTAAGTAGCCCAAACTTCAGACTACACAGTTAATGTGACCTTACTCCTCCATGCCATTCATGGAAACTCAGAGAATTTAGGACAACCTATTCCACCAAGACCCAGTAACACTGAGGGATGTCTCCTGGGTTCCAGTCTCTTTCTTTAGTCCAGGTATCAGGCTGTCTCTCTGTATAACAGTCTTAGAAAACTAGTGTGCCAAAACCTGTAAGGAAAGAATCATGGAATAGTTGGGACTGGAAGGGACCTTTAAAGGTCATCTAGTCCAACCTCCCCTGCAATAAGCAAGGACATCTTCAACTAGATCAGCTCACTCAGATCCCTCACTAACAAATAAAAGTCTTATTTCAGTACTCCTGCTCCAGTTAGTACCAGCTTCTACCATGAGATTTTTTTGGCGTCAGTGAAACTACACCAAATTACAGTAAAATTCCATCAGTCTCAAAGTATCTACACTGAACAAGAGAGTACAGAAACTCTATCATGTAGAAGCTGTAAATTCATGTGAATACAGGGCTCCAAGTGTCCTAATGTCACTAGGTGGATTAGGCCACAGAGATCACTGGGGTAGCAACATTTCTACTGTTGCTTTCCTACCCAAAGCGGCTTATTTGGAACTTCAAGCTCAGATGACGCTATTGCTTATTATGCTGTGCAGTACAGACATAAGCATGACATGAAGATGTCTTGCATTGCAAGGAAATGCTTGAGCAGCATCCTTTCCCTGCTTGCCTGCCCAGTTCCTTTCTTCACTCAGTATTCCAGCCAAACAGCCCAACAGCTAGTGCTTGCACTACATTTATGCTGCAACCCATTAAGCATCCACACTACATAAATTGGCAAGCACCAGATCACCGCTGCTACCCCACTTATTTTTCGCTCAGCACTGAGATTTCTAGCTGTGATGCGTGAAAAGCATAAGACTCTGACTGCAAGGGCTATGTATTGTTCAAGTTCCAATATTCACAGCTGCAAAATGTTGGCAAGTAATATTGAAAGAGCTTCTGCTTCTTACAAATCAATTAATGACACTCAAAAATTAAAACAGATGTAACCAAGTCATCTGTACCTCTGCTGATTCAATACAAACTGTCAGACAGCACAAAGGAGAATTCATTACTCAGCTCACAAAAATGAATATTCTGCCGCTGAAAATGCGGATGTGCTATGCTTTTGTGTAGCAAGTGCTCTGTTGCTGTTGCACTCACTTAATAAGCAAGATGCCTGTGTTAGCCCAGCTTTTGTGAAATGCATCCAAATGCCTTTGCATTAGATAGTTCAAATTAAAAGCAACTGAATGGACTTTTAAACAGAGATGAACCTGTTAAGAGCACAACTACATATATTTTTGCTGGCACCTACCCTTCCAAGTTAGCCATGAAATGCTGTTTGACATATGGAACAACTGCAGCTTGCTATGAAAGTCACATGAAGTAGTTTCAGAAGATTCAGCTGTAATAAATTAAGTGCTGAGGGAGAGGAAATAATCACTACCCCATCATAAATTATTTCCCCTATTATTTTCTCTAGGGACTACTGGACTGGGAGATTTTAGACTTGAGAGACTGGTAACATGGATATAAATCAACTGTTTCCAGAGCGCCGGCTCACAGGGTGTCTGGCCTGTATGAATACAATGTTCTCAGGCTCTCCAGAGACTCAGGCACACGGTGAATAACAATGTGCAGATCTTCCCCAAGACATTTGAAAGATGCTTCGTTTGCTTCTGCCAGCAATTGTCCTGCAGCTGAGATGGGAGGAATGACACACGCCTGCCCTTCATACGAAGAGGCATGAAACTCAATTTTAGGGACAGCTGTCAAAAGGCAGCTGAGCTGATCTACCCAGCAAAGGTGGCTCTTCTCCTCCTCCTTTTAAAGGGATGGTGCCACATCACCCTTCTTTACACCAACTGGTATGATTGCCTTAGCCTCCACTGTATCAGTTCAGCTCACTAAATTTACTCACGTTTATCTAGTGAGTGAGCTTCCTCCGGCCTCAGTGAGCTGAGGAGCCCATCAGGTGGCCAGGCAGCTGCCAAAACCAACGCGAGGAAGACACAGTGATGCAGGAGGCAGGGCAAAAAGGCCGTGAAAGCAGCTTCTCACACCAGCACAGTGGGGTTTGCTGGACTTCATCCACCAGAGCTCCTCAGCTGTGCCTTCACTGCAAGAGGAACTGAGCTGGGAGCCAACAAATAATTGACCTAGCCAGAAAAGACCGGTGTTGATGCTTACTCCAACGTCATCATAAGCTCAGTCTTTCTCTCTCACAAATACACATGCTCTCCTCGTCCCAAAAGCTAATGTTCATTGAACTGAAATGCCGCCAGGGGCATGTATGGCAAAGAAACTGCTTCAAGATGAAAATTGAGAATGCAGTTTCCAAAAAGAGAGAAGTAGGGCCTGACAATTCAGCACTCTCTTCTGTTTTTCTCTTATCCAAAGTCTGATTTCAGAAACAGTATCAAACATTGCTTTTGAAAGCAATTAGAGGTCTAAGTGTAACTGTTAACAAGAAAACACACCATCCAAAACATTCATCACACCTTGATGATCCAATACAACCTTGTAAAATCTAGAGCGATGCACAACAGCCTTGCAATGCCCTAGGTGGTTTCTGCTCAGACTATCCCAAGGCACATGAGAGGAGAGCGAAAGCTCTGTATTTGTTCCTTCAGCTGACGCAACTGCCAGCACTCAAGTGAATTGCCTTCGAGGTGTCAGACCAGTAATTACGCCGCACAGTGGGAAACACTACTGTGCGATCTGAGTAGCACTCTCGAGTCACTGTGTTTCTCTCCACACTCTTTTAAACTTGTGTTACAGAATTGTAATTGGCTCAGTGTTACGCTAGTGAAGAAGCAGAAGTGGGGAATATCCAATTCTTTACTAAAAGACTATTTTTAACCACCAGAGGGAGCACTGGCCTTGAATATCTTTCAGGATTAAAATAAACATGTAGAATAAATATCATCTGTTTGTCCTCAGCTGCACTCACCATTTTCAGTATTTTATTGAAAGTGTGAAGTGGATATCAGTCAAACAGAATTACTGCTATATGCTCTAAGGCGAGCGTCCTCAAATGCACTAAGGATGCTTAACATTACAGAATTCCCACTGCACATCCTTCATCACCAGAATCTATCTGTGCTATAGCTATACGATTCTGGAGCCACACGAGTAAGAAGCAATTAATTACACAAACAACTGTGAAGACATGCAAAGAATCTGTGTTGGAGCTCTGTAAAGATCTTGGCTCACCCAGAAGTTTTGGGGCTGAGCCCCTGACAGCATGCAGAATGGAAAAGGGGGGCCAAAGGGATAGGGAGGAGGAAGAGTCAGCAAAGTCTGGATTCTTGTACTGCCAGGAAGCATCTGAGAAAGCTCACTGATGTGGAAACACGAGTCTAGCATTTTTGGCATGACTAACAGAAGGAGGAACCATGACAGTTCCACAGCACCTGCACAGCTCCACAGTTGGGCTTGCTGTGGGCTTGATGAGTCCCCTGCACAACTTCAGGCATTACCAGGGCCGCTCTACGTTACACGCAGGTAGGTATGTCGACAAAGAGCTACCCCAACAGCCTCCAGGGACCAGCACTCTCTAGTCGTGCCCTCTCTGCCATGGTGCTAGTTCTGCCATCTTTCTCTCCCTTTTTTCCCTCACCCATGACTTCATGGGATTCCTTCGGTCCCACAGTTAAAGCAGCTCTCAGGCTGCACTTTGAGGTGGGAATGCTGAGAAGCGCCCACTTAAGGCGCAAAAGCCAGTGCCGTACAGGTTCATATATACCGGGGCAGAAGCTGCACGCTGATCACCAAATGATGGCATCTCACTCAGCTCTGCTTTTTCACTCCCTGAAAGAATTATTCTTCCTTCCATGAAAGTATCCTTTCCCAAGCCTCATGAATTTACAACACCGGGGAACCTGTGCAGCTTGATATAAAATGCACCCAAACCTCCGACAGTGAATCTGTCAGTATAAACATTTAATTAGAAAGCTGTTCAGGTTTACGGTTCAGGAACTGAGCCTGTGCCTCTGCCTCCTAAATAAGAAAGAATGCTTAGACTGAAAGCATATTTCAGTGTCGCCTCATGGCTGCACAGAGCATTCCTCAGGAAGCTGCTAAGTGCTTCCCAGGAGTATAAAAATAGAAATAACAATCTTTGATTATCCTTTTCTCTACATCTCAGTATGTATGCGCTCAGTTGCTGTGCAAGTAAGTGGGTGGATATACAGTGTGTCTGAATTTGATTTAGAAGCTGAATAAGAAGTAAAATAAGCTGAGTGAAGTAAAACTAATATTCAAAAGTCAGTCATGACTACAGACTCAGCCTCCATTTAATTAGTGTCAAGCAACTGGTTGCCCATAAACATCATACAATTTCAGTTAAACAAGCTATAAGTAATGGCCCCTCCCTACATAATTTACTAAGCCCTCTTCATGTCATTCCTTTTCTTGCTCACACCATAGTTATTCCTCATTCTACAACTCTGATATCAGTTTTTTTCAAATTTCCCAAACTGAGCTTCTTAACTTAAGCTGTATATGTTTCCTTACATTCCTTACATTTGTACGTCTTTGGCTGATATACTTTTTGTGTGATATTTGACTCCAGTGTAGATAAATGTTACAGATCCAGAAGCAGCTAGCATGCAGAGGAGGAACATATTTGTACTTACAGCAAAATATTATTTTGCTTGCTTTCCCTCTATTAAGAAAAAAAAAAAAAAGAGAGAAAAGAAGAAGTCACCGAAGTTTAGAACAAACGCCCCAGAGCTCATGATGTGTCAGGAGGAAGTCAGAAAAACCTTTTACCAAAAGTACCCAAAGGTACACGTGAGTTTTTCCCAAACTTTTTTTTTTAAATCAGACATGGGTCAAGGAGACTCTTCCTGTCAGTTAGAACCACCCAAGGGAATAGAAGAACCTCAAAGAACCATGAGGGAAGTGGACGTTTGAAGGACAAATGCGTTTGCAGTGTCAAAAGAAGGAAATTCTATCACCTGCAGACAGGTTGAATCAAAAGGGTACTATATTTCCCACCCCTTCTAATCATCTGTTGAACTCATTAGGTCTGAGTAACTCTTCCTTTGTTTTATTGCACATTGTGTTAAATCACTTCCAGTGCTGAAGGTCCAAGAATATAAGGGGCAAAAAATGCTCCACGCCCTTCCTTCTTCATTAGTGAAAATTATTTAGCATTTGTTTGCCTTTGGCATTGCTTAAAGGCTCACATTTAAAGATGAAACAGCAGAAAAAAAAGGGTCTTGAACTTTTCAGGTTTTTTTAATTTATTTTTGTTCAGAACCTAGACCTGGAATGAAATGTGACGTTACATGCAAGTTTTATTCTCTTGCCAAAGGTTTGTCATGGACATATTTACAGAAAATAATCTCTTCCATAAATAGTAAAAACATGGGCAGCTGGTCCTAGACAGTACAGACTGCAATAAAGTTCTCATAATGAAGTAGCTCATATCTTGGAGAGGACATGACAGACAGTACTAGTCTAGACAGCGCTATTCTAGCTGCTTTTTGGGCTTAGGTTTGAAATAGCACTTCTAAAGTTTTAAACGTTTTGAAAGTTGCATGGGAGTGAAATATCTTTCTACAAAAGCCAGTGGAAACACACTAGCTTCTGCCTTTTTATCATTAAAATATCAGGAGGTATTGCGCCTCAAAAGCGTAAATCAGTGTTTATTCAATTTAATCTCTAGTCTTTTGACTCAACCACAAGCAGCGCAGAACAGAAACTACAAGATAACTTTTTTCTAGTACTTTCAGGATTGTTCAGCCTAAACCAATTAAGTTGTTGAGGATGCAATAACCATTAATACTAATCAAAAATGAGTATTTTCCTTATTTTGACATTGCAGAGGATATCAGCATCGTTACTTGTCCGTGAGTGCCAACCAGAAGTTGGTATATTAGTTTAGCAGGTGCCTTTAAGGCTTTTTTGGGTTGGTTTGGGTTTTTTTTTCCGGGGGAGGGGAGGTAAGGATGCGAGAAGGGGCCTGTCAGAATACACCGAGTCCGTGATGTATGACTGCCACCCAGAGGAGCTCGCGGGGAAGTGCCACAGCCACGGGAGGCGGGAGTCACGGGGGGGGCGGCTCTGCCCCGCCTGAACGCTGCTCCTGCCCAAGGAGGGGCAGGGGCCAAGCCAGATTTGCTATCAAGAGCTTGTACTTTGCCCACATCTGGAGAGTTTCACCTTCCCGAGCACCATCCTTTCCCTTGTTTTTTTTCTGAGGTAAACATCATCCCTCAGGTCCCATGCCTTGGCATTGATATAGATCCATTGAATTTAATACCTAGAACTTCCTGAAGAGATCCCTTTGGAGGAGGTTTACGAGGCTGAGTGTGTCCTTGCTGGATTTCCAGCATCCAACTCCACATTTTCAGACAGAAATGAAGTTTGAGTTGGAGATGTGTAATCGCATTCTTAACTCGGAAATCTTGTTAAAGGTGCCTTCTCTGCTCACTGCTCCGCTACACCAGCCTTTGGCATTCTCCCCTTTTTTACACCTAACTCCTGACGTGGGAGTCAGAGGGCATTTCTGACGGCCCCTCTGTGCTACAGTCCCTCGCCTCCATTACTACGACTTAAACCCCTTTGTTTGGCAGTCGAGCAAACTATTTTAACGAAGCGAAGGGTCACCAAAGCCCCCCGAAGCCTTTAGTATCCTGCCGGCTAGCCATGAAATACTTTTGGTGCATCAGTTTCCAGTCAGTAAGTGTCGAATGAGAAAGGAGTGAGCAGACATCTGATTTTAAGCCAGTGTCTGCGTCCCCTCACTCACTCAGCTCAGTTGTTTACTGTAACCGTGCACACTGATCTTTGACACAAGCCTTGGTGAGAATTGTTTTTGTTGGCATATCAAAACATTTAAAAATGTTCCAGCTGAACTTCAGTGGAAGCCGTCACATGCCTTCTTTAAGAGCTACAAAATTTACGGGTAGGTTTTGCCATTCTAGTCACTCTTTAATATTCTGAAGGATAGAAACATGGTTTCCCAAACAGAAGAACAAGTTGCTTTTCCCTTGTCTTTACATTTATTTTGCTTTTCTTCTGTTGTTAAAGATGATATATGAGAAGATTTTACCTGTTACTGAAAGCTATTATTTTCATCACTTAGGTTAACTTTCTTTGCTATGTTGTCTATAACTCAATTTACTTATTGTTCTGTAAAATTTTCTCAGGTGTTATACTTCCCTGGAAAAAAATGTAAATCCTTTTTAACATCCCTTAAAAATGCTTTTTCAGCTGTTCTTGTTCCTTCTGTGGTATTAAGCTTCTTTCTTGGCTAAACTAAAGAGGTTAGAGGTTTTCCAGCTGGTTAGGAACTTGCTTGTGTGATAAAGTACTCCCCTATCACTTTCTTTAGCAGCTACTTGAGGTTTCCTCTTTGAAAATCCAACTTCCATGCTGCTTCTTACTGTTCTATCTCCTTCCCGGCATATATGGTTACAAGTTTTGCTATTGCTTTTGCTGGAGGTGTGTTCGAGAATTTTGTATGAAATTTGGCTTTTTACCCTTTCTTAATAAAATCCAAACTTTAAGAGAATTCAGATCTGCTTTTCTGAAAGCCAACATCATATGGCCAGATGTTTTCAATGACTAATGTAAGTTATGACCTCTCACTGAAAACATAAGTCTAAAATCTGAAACAGGAGATAGCTGAGCAAAGAGAATCAAACAACTAGCTACCAGTTGTACGAGATTTAAAAAAAAAACCAACCAAGCAACCCCGCAAACCACTTTTTGCTCTTGGCTGGAAAGACTAGAAGGTGACTTAAGGAGATTAGGCTATTTCTGTGGTTCCCTAGTAATAATCATATTTGCTCAGGTTGCTTCTTGTGAATACTGCTACAGAGAAAATGTGGGTAGAGGCAGATTATTAAGTGCATCAAGTACCAAATACTTGTGTGGGAACTGACACATCACAGAAACGTCAATTATAATGGCTGGTTTAGTCTGAGATCCCCAGCAAACACAATATAAATTGAATGGCAGGATGATTTAAAGAAGCCTGAGAGGTAAACTACAAAATGTAGCTTCTGTTGCTCCCCAGACATGTGCTGTCCCAGCCCCGTAATCTACCTCCACAAAACCCTGTTTGCATCATAGAGTAGCAGTCTTACTGCCCGTAAGACGAGCCGGCAGAAAGCAGCAGCAGAGTGCAGGTGCTGTCACGCATATGACCAGATACTAAAAACCTGCAAGCTGGGGCAGAAGTTTTATAAGGACTATGTAGTCAGTAGACGCTGGAAGCGTGACTCTGTTTGCATGGACAAAAATTTAAATTTGGGAAGATTCCAAACTACACTTTCCCCGCTTCCTGAGCATGCAGATTTCAGAGAAGTGGAGATCATATAGGTCTTTTCTCATCTTACTTTGATCTCACATTTGGGAAAATTTAGTAATTTCACTGGAGGCTTGCATGCTTCAGATGAAAATAAGGCCCTGTAATCCTTTGGGAAACCATAATGAAGACAAACACTAACAGCAGTTGCACAAACGTAAAATCAAATTCTGTGAGGCTAGAGAGCATGTTTATTCCATGATGAATGCCTAATATTATTATACCACACCTTTACAGGCAAAGATACACATATGGGAACAGCTGGTTAAAAGGCTGTATTATGCCAACTGAAATGCTACTGTGTGAAAACCTTTAAAAGTCAGCTCTGAAAACTAAATATGAGGATAGCATATCACATAGTATTACTGGGAAATCTGCTTTTATAGCACTCTTTCCATAGAGATAAATTCATCAGTGTAATCCACTAGTTTGTGTTACCCAAAGATACGTACCATCCTGATTGCAAAAATACACCTTAATATAGAAATGTTGCCAGAGAAATTTGGCTCCATTTGGACAAATAGGACAAATGATTCCAGTGACTATTTCAAATGAATAAAATCTTATGACTCCAGATGGCACTTAGCAGTTTGGTCTGACAATTGGGAAACTGTAGAAAACTTTCAATACTTAGCATATCCCACTCAATATTATTCAACGTCTTTTGATATCTCATTCTTTTCAAGAATAGCAGTTTTGTTGGTGTGCTCTCTTTATGAAACATAGATTATTTTTTCCTTGATTTGAATTAAAAGTATTATTGTATTCTGAGTGACATAAAGAAAGGGTAAATCAATAAAAATACACTACTGTCACTCCAGAATTGACAAATATATTGTAACAATGGCATGATTTTTTAAATTATTTATAAGCCACAGGTCTCCTTGAAGAATATTAGACCTGCAGCTGATCAATACCTTTGCTTGTTTTATTACAGTCTTCTGATTTCCCCCTTTCAGGAATGATTAGATTATTTCATGTTATCTATTAGCCATTTACAGACTGCAGACACAATCTTTCCTCCCACGTTGCCCATCAGCCCTCTTGTCAGCTTTATGTCTCTCTCTGGGATGTATAATTTAGCTGTGCTTTTCTTGGTGTCCTCAGTTCATAGTCTTTCCAACTCAGGTACCAACAGGTGCTCTACACAAGGTAAGTTTCTACAGCAGCCATTTAATGGATACACTGAGCGAAACTATGGAAGAACCAATTAAAATCAAATAGTGCCCACTGATATGAAATAGTGCCAATGGAAAATGTAAAAACGAACATTCTTGATAAAAAAAGTCTTGATGTTGCTATGGTAGTGCAACATCCTCGCCTCCCATCTTTAGGCCACTCAGTGCTTGGTGCAATTTCCGCTCCCACCTGGGCCACAGAACAACACAATGGACCAGAACATTACCTGAGACATATAATGGTCCAACATAAAAGAAGGAAAAAGGTGGAGAGTAACGGACCAGAACACTATGGCAACCCCTTGGCGTACCTGCCTCCCCTGACTCCTCTTACTTAGGAACAATAGCAATAACCAATCACTCCCGACAATGTATGGATCATGGCCCAGAGAGGGGCAGCCCGGAACTCCAATATCTAGTAAATTCTGGGTTTGCACACCTGAACCAGAAATACCCTGTTGTCTGAGTCGGGCCAGAGTGGAAAAATATCTGACAAAAGACAATTAACTCAGACCCTCTAAGTAGCGATTCTAGCAAGACCCTTTGAGCTCATCTGGATTGCAGGAGGCTGTGACCAGCATCTCCCCTGAGCTGGGACGCCACTCAGGCAGACAACCCAAGGATTAAAAAACCAGGGCGAGTCAACCCTCTCGAGTCTCAATTATCAGCTGTTAAGGAACGCCAATGTGTTGTGAGTATTTACTCCAAACTCGAGAAGACAGAAATTTTAACTAGAGGCTAGCCTCTCTTTCATCCACCTCTCTATCCATGTGTCTCTAATGTACACATTAACTCTTATGAGTGTGGGTGTTCTTTTACTTTACTGGATCCAAATACTTTCTGTCCATTTATCTGTGTGCATGTAAGGAGTTAAAAGGGGCACCCATTGGCTTACTGGAGTCGCCTGCTGCGAAGGGACCTTTGGCCCTAGTAGTTAAAATCTCGGGCGTGGGTGTGTGTACAATGCCTCCAGTAGCGTGTGTTCGTATGTTTGTGCTCAGATGCATATGCATCGATTTGGGATACTTTATAGTAATCTTATTGTCATCTTCAAATCTGTAATTAAGTTGCTGTTCAACTATTTTGTTAAATCATCTTGTGAATCCTTAAATGGGTTCACAATTAAGTGCTGCTAAATTTCAACCTCTTGACCTACCTCAAATCATTAATAAATTTTGAATTGCTGCTAAACCATAACTGTGTCAAATATTTCCATCTGCGACAGTTGCTAACGCAGGCTGAATGTGAAAAGCATAGATCTAGTGATAACTGATTTGCTCCAATAAAGGAAGTGATGTGTTGCCCTCTGCTATATTGTAAAGGAAACTCAGAAGTATTTAATAGTGATCTTCCCGCTAACTGCTGGAGCTTCTCTCCGAGGCAGATCAACACCAAAAATGTTTTTGCTCTATCTTTTGATATCTAGAATGACAGGAAAAGCCTTCAAGGCCCTCCCAATCTGGTAAATCTTAAAAAACCCAAACCAAAACCAATATACAGGGACAGAGTCAACTGGAACAGTCAGCTCTTCATTACTCAGAGAAAACGGAGGAGCACAATCACCTGCAGACAGCACAACCATGTGTGTCTTTTAAGACTGTATGAGTGTGCAAGAAGAAAAGACTGTTCACTGCTCCTGTTCATGGGGGACCACAGAGATGTCGCAGTGACTTTCAGCCTAAGTTAGTACCAGAGCTACCTGGCTTCCAGACCCAAGCAAAGTCAGTTTGTGCACTTCTGCAGCATGGTCAGTCGACACAGGGATGGATGAACCCATCACGGGAACAAGAGAAGTAATTTTTATGTAGGTATAATAATACGGATACAGTCTCAGAATTAGGCAAACAAAAATACACCAATATAAAATGATTTGCTCAAGTTTTCTTACATCTCAAACAAAAAAACCCTCAAAAGCAGCAGTTACCTACAAGTTAATTCTATTCTTATTTTCTATTTTCTTCCAGAATTTCCTAGCAGAGATTTTTTTTTTTAAGTGCAATACTTCACGTGCAATGACAAAATCACATTTGATATTCTTGTGACTTTAACTTTTAATGGGTAATGCTGAGGCAGGGCAATCGTCATAAGGGATTTATACTAAAGAATAAGAATTTATACTTTAATGCATTCTAACCGATATGTATGAGAAGGTTAATCATTCTGTACTAGCTACAGCAAAGTTCCAGTGTTACCTCCATTCGTATGTGTTTCTGATATGGACTAAAAAGAGTGTAAATGGTCACGAATGAGAGAATGAACATTCTTGGAAAAAGTCAGTGCATGGAGAATTTTACTCGGCTCTATACAGTCTTTGTTCTAAATGGTAATGAAATGCTTAACATGCTTTTTCTATACACATTAATGGCTAGAACTTCTTATCTCCACAGCTGCTTGAAATTGTTCTCAAAATCTAGGTAAGCACAAAAGAGAAAAAATCGCTTCTGTCTACTTCTGAGTAACCCAATAAAATGTAGGCAAACATTCAAAACTCTGATCAGCTTAAACAGATCTCACACTTTAGTGAGGTTAGAAAGAACAGTCAGTTATTAGACGGAAAAACAAATAAAAAGTGTAAAAGGACAAAAATGAAGATGGTTCAGGCTAATCTACTTAATGGAAAGCAGTAAGGTATTATTTATTATTGTATTATTTTAGCAATATTATGTTTTTCTAAAATTTCTGCACCTTTTGTTTGGCAAACACTTGATACTTTACATTATATAGCTTAAAATAACAGCCTGATGTTCAGTGTAATAATAAAGGCTTTATAGGATAAGAGCCATCTGTTGCAATTACACTCACTTTCTGACATTTTCTGAAAGGGATGAAAACCCTTAGACTTTGTCAATTATATGCCCTTGATAAAGTATGAGTCATCTTAAAGGAGTTTGGCATAGAGATGCAATTTTCACGGAAAGAGCCTAATGAGAGAACATATTGAATGTATTCTAAATGTGGCCATCCAAATGGTCATATTCATGAAAAGATTCTCAAATGAGAGAGAAATATATGGCAATGTAATTTAGTCTTCCATGTCTGAAATGCTTTCGGGTAATTTCTTCGGCATTTCACAGCTTTAAAGTCAAATACTATTTTCAGCACTTTTTCTGATGAGATCATTAATATGGTTATTTATCTAAATGTATTTTAATTAAACCCCACCCCCAAATCATAGGGTCTTGAACTTCTTCCCACACTATGGTAGGAAATAGATCTCCAGATGTTAATAATTAAAGCATTAAAGGGTAAACCCAGCACCACTTCCGCAGCTGCCGAAGCTCCCACGGCAATAAACTGGTGTGGTCATGTTGCTGAAGAGTGTGGGTGGATTGGAAAAGGCCCTTCAGCATTTGTGCACTTCTGCACAACATGGAAACCAGATCAAAAGGGTTTCCAGTGTAGGCAACGTCTTGGCTGGGGATGGTGCAGGGCAGAATGGATATGTACTTCCCACGCAAATGGCTACGTGAGAAGTGGAGACCAGATGTTCTCTAACATTATCTCCTGGGGTACCACAAGAGCTGGGCATGGCGGCCCTCATCTGGCCCGGATCCTGGCTAGGATCAGTCTTTCCAACCAGTCCTTCTGTGATTAAGCAACATTCACATAGATCTCTGAGGTAATAGGTATTGCTACCGATGTGTGCATTAATGGGAACCATGTTTAGCAGAGACGTATTTCAAATCCAAATGCGTTGGTTGAAAAGAACTCTTCTAGAAATATTACAGAGGCAAGGAGGAAGGACGCTTCCCTTGCTTTCCTTCACCAACTTCTGTCTTCAGGCCTGCGACTGGGTAGCAGGCTAACCTTATTCTAGACAGGCATTAAGTGTAAAGAATTGTGACAAAAAGCCACACTAGGATAAACCAAGATATTTTTAAATAAAACTCAGTCTTCTGTTCAAAATCCTAAGTACACATTTAAAAGCTTCAGAGTGCTAACAGAATGAGCAAGCATTCCAAAATACCTTCAAATGCCTCTCTTGAATATTTGTTTTCTAGGCATAATTATTCATTCACCTGTCCAGATGTCTCTAATGTCAATAATTAAATTTCCTACATTGTCTAAAAGTATGTAAGTATTTCACTACACACATGTTTAAAGACAAAGTTTGTGATGGAACCCATTAGGAAAAGTGTGGAGTACAACGACTTGCTGGACAAGTCTGTATGAGCTCTGGAGCTTACTATGACTTCTGTTGCTATGGATTGATATTTTTCTTTCTTCTATGTTTTTAAATAACCTACATTAATTTGAGGTAGTTTTGGCTTTTAGCATATCACAAGCAGCTATTTCTTTCAAAGAGAACTTTTTGAGACAATGTGCTATGCAAATAAAAAATACCAGCAAGAGCTCTAGCAAAGAGAGTCAGGACTGCAGACAGAAATATATGAAGTGATATGTTTAATATTTCCCCGAACTATCATTTTTTAAAATGATGATCTAGTTACAAGACACTGGCATGCTCTATGAACTGAAAACTAATGGCTTACAACAAGAGAGTTATAATGTAGTATCACTCTCATTCTACAATGATTCATTTGTACTTGTACTTGTTACTGAAAAATAAGATCAAGATATCAAGGAATAAATTCAGAGTTCAGAATCTTTCCCAAGCCTTTGCTTTATTTTTTTTAATATATAGTTGACTTTTAATAAACAGATACTAATGGGTCATTAACAAAAGGAGACTCCACCTAAAAGATGTTTTGAACCTTGACACTTTTCCTCTGTCTCACAAATTAATCTGTGTTCTGTTACAAAGAAAATGATCTTTGCTTGGGTCTCTAGTTAAGTTATTTACATTCCTTGTTCTGGATAACACCGAAAAAAAGCTGCCAACAAACAGTCTTAAAACCCCTCCTCTGTAAATATGTAGCTATTGCATGTGAGACAATGTAAAACACCAGCTGTATATTTATCTAAAAAAACAACACCCCTCCCAAACAAACAAACAAACAAACCCCCCACATCATCTAAACAGTCCTTTGGGTGACCTGAACAACTTACCTCGAAAAATGTTCCCACTGCAATAACAGGATGATAAAACCTTTGGTTTACACTCATTTGTAATGGTAGATATACAGTACATGTGCATGCACAACAGAACCCACTGTAGATTAAAATCTCTACAGCAAAATTGGGAGAGATAAGGAGAGTGATTGAATGTCTACAATATTTACAAAAGCAGATAATTTACAGGGGGAACTCATGGAATGCTTAAGTACACTGTATTTTTTCTTCACTGTTGCCGCTTTAAAAGAAGCCTTTAAAGTACCTTTTCTGTTTCATAAACAGAAACTTTGGATACCTGAATGGGAACTTTAAACCTCATTTCCAAGGTTCTGTCAAAAAGTTTTAATTCTTTTTTCTTGACCTGAAACACTTTGCTGTATTTCAGTTGATTATTAACCCCCTTCTCCCTATTGCAGATTATCGCCTCCCGGGGTTCACCCTGGTCAGGGTATGTTGCTCATAATGCATCACAACCTTCCTGGAGAGCAACCTGCAGGGCATGCTGAGGGAAGCATTTCTGACCTGACCTGCTTGCATTGCTTCCAACGGTGATCAGGATGTCAAGCATGCTACCCACTGAAAAGACTGGAGTTGAGGTGGTAGGAAAGGTAGGAGTGCCGGGTTAGCATCCCGTTTGCTGGGGAATAAGGGAGGGCATGGCCAAGCACCAGGCTTGGGGCTTCATCCTGCAGTAAGGGCATTCGGCTGTTCCCCACCCCTGGCCCTCCTGCCCTCTGCCGCTGCAGACACCAAGCTGGATGCTCTTCGGAAATCCCACTGAAGGGTGCATGCCCTAGCACTGGCAATGCTCTGTGGTGGTGTAAGTGTTCACCAAAACAGCTCGAAACCAACAGCTCACCTGCCTCCCAGTAGATTATACACTGTGTAGTTTAAATAAGCAAGATAATGAAATGGAGAGAGCCGATTTACTTACCTTTTGCCCTTTTACTCCACTGCAGTCACATTTTCCACAACCGGAACAACCCTGAAAATAAAAGAGAAATTGAGAATTAATGGTGTGAACTGGGTCACAGGCAGAACATACCACAACGAGCCAGGGACATCAGCAGTACCATCCAGACCGCAAGGCTGGTCAGCACGGGGAATTTAAGCCCAATGCAATATTTTGTTAGCTGTATATAGATGTATGCTTCTGGTCTAAGTCACAGTTCAATAAAAAATGACTTTGTAAAAGAAGAAAAAAACCTGCTATAGTTTTTAACCATAGAAAACTGTCATATTACTTCTAAATCGTTGTCTTTTGGGTAACCATTTAAAAAGTAACTCATTTTTATAGAATACACACATACTCTGCATCTAGCAGTATGAACACCTCAATTTAAAGCAAGTGTATTGTCCTCTAGGATTCTGCATGCATACATTTAGAGCCCAACAGAATATTTAAACAAAATCAGTTTGGTTGTAGAAGCATCTTTTTAATATAGGTTTGTTAATAAATGGCTTCTATTCTGCATAAATAATCTCTATAAATACGTGCCATTGCTTTGAGCAGAAAGGGATGGTGAAACCGCGGTTCATGATTTATTTTCTGCACTTAGGAGAAAAATAACAGACCTGAAGTATATGGGTTTTGTTTCTTTTCTGAAGACAAAAGATGTTGCCCACACCCTTTTGATGTTTACCATAAGACCTCGTAACACTGATTTACTAATTTTTTTTATAAATAACTGTCAATTGTCGGATAGGAAGATGATAGTTTTTAAAGAAACTTAAATATTGGTATAATTACCACAGGAAACTGTATCAACAAGTACTTCTGGACATACTTTACGAAATCAACTCAAACCACAGTCCCTAGGAGAGCAAACTGATCTCAATGTTAAATAATAGATATGGAGGCAACTGTTAATGTTTACTGGCTAATGACTAGCTCCAGGGTTCTGGCCTGTTTCTTACATCTGCCACATTTCAGGCGATTTTCTTTCTTTCTTGCCCTCTATAATGACTAACTGTAGTTGTCATTATGATGGGTAACTTTCCACTCAGTAAAATCAGATTCACTGCAGCAAGAGAACTCATAGAAAATCTGTAAAAACATAACCTGTCTATATTTTCTAGTAGATAGTAGAGAGATCCTTGTTTTCTGAAAGGTTTTCCTTAGGACAGCACCACCTCATGGGGTTTCTACACTAGATAAACTAAAGTCAAAATACAGCCAACTTATACCTCCAGAAAAGAACGGTACTTCAGCATAGATGTTGACAGACTCTCAGGTCTATCGGGATTCATGAAATGGAATTCTGGAGGGCAGTGGACAAGAGGATTTGGGAGAGAGGCGTTTTCATCTCAGAAGGGAAGGAAGGTGGACTCTGCAGCTGGCCTTGCTGATCTCATCATGTGAAATACTCTGAAGCGTCACTTCTCTCAGAAGCGAGGGAGAGAAGACCTTGCTGTAGGTGTTTGAGGAAGGGAGATTAATATTAATAAATGCTACTACAAGCTTTCGTGCCTTTGTTCACATAAGCCTTAAGATGGAGAACTGATAGATTTGGGGGTTGGTTTGTTTGGATCGAGTTAACAGCAACCAAAAGAGTGGGATTTGTACGACACGATCAAAAAGAGCCACACGTTTTTTTGCAAAACATGAAAGGTGGTAACATCCAGAGAAGTCAAATTAACTGATGCACAGGTAAAAGCTTCTAGTCAACTTGTGTTACCGAAGTATCTTAAGTACGAAGATGCACTTAAGTGCCTCTGGGCTAGTATCCCCTTTTCCTCCTCATAGTCATGAAGGAACTAGCAAATAACTCAGCAGGCTATTGCTTTTACCATTGACATGTCCTTCAGAAACAAAACAGAAAGAAAACAAGCAAAATATTTGTATCACTGAATGCACATGACATCCTTCAGCAGCCCTGTTAAGCTGTTATCAGGAGGCAGTCAGGGATGGCCCCTCTCCAGAGGCAGCTTTCAGCACAGATGCTGGGCACCTGTCCCTCCACTCCTGTGGGCTCCACAGCCTATGGGGACCTCAGAACTTCTGGGAAATAAGAGGAAATGTAGCTAATCTGTTTTGAATTTGGAAAACCTCCGAGACCAATAGACATCATCGCTCTGAAAAGTTAAATAATTCAGTTACATTTTTACTTGGTAAATACATTTTCATGTAAAGTAAAGCATCAAAGAGAAATGGGGGTTTAATATTGAAAATAAATTAAAGGCTGCCCAACAAAACTAAAGCATCAGCTCCTCCAAAATTTGTTGCTTTCCGGAGATTCATTTTTTAAAAAAACGCAGATCCACTGAATTTGTTATTTGAAGTCAAAATTTCTCTATATTCACATAAAGCAAAAATAATCACTTTTTTCTTTTTGGACGCCAACACCAACTCAGTACTGACCAGGAGGGAAAAGTGCCACCCACTGAATAATCCACTTTACTCCTTGTGGTACACGGTTATGCTTGGAAAAATATAGGGCCTCCCATTTCAAGAAGTGACCCAGTGTGACCTCTCCTGGTTTTTCAGACCTGGTGAGATCACAGCTGGAGGACGCATGCTTGCAGCTCGTACTTCCTCCTCCAGCATCATGTAGAATGTTATCAGTTTTATCAACACATCCCTTAAATTCAGAAGAGGTCTGTTTTAATTGCGTCTGGGAATGTAATTAAAATACGTCACCGAATCATTACAAACATCTGTTTTCAAGTTAATCCCCGCGTATTTCCTTCAGCCTGTTGTTTAACATGCAGTGCTTTAAAAAAAAAGTATGTTGTTATTTATTTTTCAGTTGGGTTTTGTTCTTAAATTTAGCGTGGCCAGAAGAATGGACTTGTGCTTTCAGGTCTCTTTTTGTGCTCCCCAAAATGATGCCATTATATCCACTTTTTCCTGTTTCTTAAGCCTCTGATTAGAATAACCAAAGGTGAGGAAGGTAAGAAGGCAGGGAGCATCAGGGAGCACAGCTGCAGAAGGTCCTATTTGCAGTCAAATGCTGTAGCCTGCTATGCCAGAACAGGCCACCTGCCCTATGAAACTCTGCGTTTATTTTACAGTAGCATCATCTGTTACGATCACTGACTGTAACCTGTGCAGGTGGATGGACGGTTGGCCAACAGTGACAGCCACTGGCTGGACAGCACTATCCTCAGCTACTAAAATGTATTTTTGAATCTGAGGGATGAGATAACATTCTGCATATACTAGGAGGAAGCATGAGCTTTTTCCTCCTGGTCCTCTGGAAGATGGGAGGGCCAGACTGGAAACAGCTTATGGATCAAAGGTCAATTTAAAGAGGTCAAAGGGGCATCTAAGCAACAAGATAACCTGAGAGAGGAAGATGGTTATGGCAGGTAGAGGAATCAGGGTCTGGGTTTCCCTAACCTGGTGTAAGTACAAACATCTCTACTAGTCACTGCAGTCTCTCTTTATTCAATGGCAAGAAAGAGGCACTTTTGGGCTCGGACCCATCTCACCTATTTCGGACGTTTGTTTTCAGTGCAGATGAAGTACACCCTGAAGGACTAAGCAGGAGAGACTGAAACGGGCAGAGAGGAGTATGGGCTATGGATGAGAACAAGGGGAAAGTGGAGAAAAAAGTGGATATAGAAGATCAAACAGAGGGCTAGATGTTACAGACAGAATGGGAAAAAGAATAACAATAGTTCATCATTCCTCAGAAATCGTTAGAAATTTAGTTGAGGATCTTTGAACAAGGAGATCTGCATTTCTGGTACTCATTTAGGAATGATGTAAGAACCTTACACAGTCAAGTCCTAAGTAGGAAACTTCACCTTGAAGGAATAAAGATAATCATCACAAGGTAAGTAAGCTGTGACTATGCAAATTATTGCTTATTTCTAAACTTTATGATTTTAAATCAGTCTCATGAAATGTAGAATCCAGCTCATGATTTCCCGCCACACACGACTAGAGATAATGAGACAAACGGAGAGAAATAGCTTTGTCCTATCTGCCAGACATCCTCTTTGAAACAATGCCTTCCCCAGAAGGAAGCATGGAGCTTGGAGGAATCACTGCTGTCCTCCAAGTGCCAGAACAGAGAAGGAATGGTGCTGGGCAGGAAGCATAATCTGTGGGGGAGGGGCAGGCTCTTTATCATGGAATCACAGAATCTGTTGGGTCCTTTTAAGGGACCTTTAAAGGTCATCTAGTCCAATCCCCTGCAGTAAATCCCTTGCTAGGAGCCAATTACACACTAATCCAAAGATTTTGGCCAGGTGCACTGTGATACCTCACCTACTTTGCATGGTAGGCTACCAGTTTTCAAATAGCCGTGGCTTCCTTGCACACAGGCCAGCCTCTCATATAATATTTGAAGACGTTCATTTTATCTCACTCCTCCCACAAAGTGTCCGTCAGCCCAGAAGCAGCAGCTCATTTTCGCGATATGAATTGCTTCATTTTTTGACAAGCATTTCCGTTTCATTTCATTCTCCCAGACTGTCTGCAACTGATAAGCTTAGCAAATCACGCTAGCAAATCAGTATTAAACTATAAAAAGATTACGTTCCTTCACGTATATGGAGGTGCTACATGCACACTGAGTATTTGCCTAAAGGACAGCGATTCATTTACTATCACATTAACATATAGTTCTACAAAAGGGCCGCTAATGAATGGGCATCCTGGCCCATTCCAGCTTCCATGAATCACAAACTGAGCCTTTACAGTACAAAGCCCTGCCAGTGCCAGAGCTGCGAAGGCTGCTAAAAGTTCCTGCAGCAGATGGAATAAACTCTGCTCCACAGTGCAGCCTGTAAGACATCTGTCAGATCGTAGCTACAGCCTTTTGTTGCTTTTTGCCCTGTTTTTCCACGTCCAGCTACTTTGCTGGCATTTGAGGACTGCTGCTTGGAACTCACACAGGAACAATGCAAAGAGCCAGATGAGCAGCCTAGGAGGGAGATGACTGCCATATTTGGACATGCACCATTTCTGGAGGCTACAGAAATCTCCAAAAAAATCCAAAGCCCGAGTCAGTTCTTGGACGCTTCTCTCCCTTACAGAAGTGCATTTTTCAAGATAAAGCGTAGCTCTTTTTCCCACAACGTCAGCCCAGACTCTGCTCACTGTGTTTCATTTGCTGAGCTGCCTACTAGCTCATGCTAATTGTATAGGTCACAATCAAGTTCAAATCTACCCTATAAACCACATGTGTAAGGCAGAAATTTAATAACATTCTCACTGTTTACTTAACTCTCTTCATGTTGAACATCTTATTCCAGGGAATACAGTCACTTCTCACACCTAAAACACAGTGTCTTTCAAATGACTGAAAATCCTGTAAATAGCTGACTGGTGAGACTAGCGCAAAATCCTCTGACTACTCACAATGTTTCTAATTTGTAGCCGAAATGCTTCAACAAGTAAAAATAGTCGTAATTATTTCATCTCATGATTCATTCATTATACAATAACATATTCTGTTTAGACACAGCACTTAAACTGATCATGTTTTCTGATGAAACAGTGAAGATTTCCCACTCTGTTTTGCTTTAGTTCAAACCCCAATTGAAACCAAATTCCGATGCAGGTTTCCAAGTTCAAACACCAGGAACGGCTACGCCAATGGGATGGGGACGGCTGTTATGACAGCGACAGCTTTAAGGTTGAATCTCCTCTCTCCACACAATCCACCTCTTCTACCCTTACACTAACCTAATCGCAAGGAGGAAGGCCAGGGGAGATTCACCCCTGCATAGCAGGCACTGCGCTTCCACCTACGCACACATACGTATAACTCGTGTAGCCAACAAGAGAGCTGGATCAATACATGTCTTCAGTTTCACATCCCACCAAATACAGGAATAGGGAGGTGATGCAAAATGCAGGACACTTATCTCGCATTCCTCTCATATTTTCTTCTCTCTTCAGAATGTCAAAATAGCTCCCTGGCTGTATTACTATTCTTGTCTTTACCCTTTAGATATTGAATGAGCTGAACTGCAAAGTACCATTAGAAGAAATCACTGCTATATTCCAGTTAACTTTGATATTTTTCTTAACTGATTTTGCAGCTCATTAACAACTTTACAAAAATCATGTTGCTAACACTTTTGATTTACATTTAGCTAGAACCAAGGGAATAACAAAAAAAAAAAATCCAGACTGTCTAAGGAAGTTAGCAAAATTTAGTCATTTGCCTTTGTAATACTAGGTTTACTTTAGATTATAGAAACAGATGGCTACACTTGAAGAGTATAAAATCCTCTTTTTTCTTAAATAAACATACCAGGATGAGAAGCTTCATTGTGTCTGTATCTGACCATACTGTATTTAAACAAAAGGATAAAAATTGTGATTTGCAAGAAACAAGAAAACTCATCTATTAATAAAATCACACATGACAGACTTACAAACTTCTTGTTCTGCTTAGACAATAGTAACAAGGTATGGATTAGTACTAACATATGTATTAGCTACAATTACATTTTGAAATATTATTTTTGAAAGGTTAAGTCATGTATTNAAAAAACAAACAAACAAACAGACACAAAACCTCAAAGTCACTCTCCTTCAAAACACAGCTTTGCATTAAGCATTTGACCCACACTTAAGAGTTATTCTGCCATACGCTGTCTTCTGCCTCAGAGGGTCTGAGCTCACTGCTCTTAGAAGAGGAGGAAACCTGCTGTGCTCTGGAGCACTTCAAAGGCGAGGCTGAACCCCTGTCTCCCACTGAAATAATTTCATGTCACATGGCACACTGAAATCTTACTAGATCAGAGATGGGAACCTGAGCATCTTCCTTCCTTAATAACAGTTGAGAGCACTGGAGTATAAAGGCATTTCCACTCGCTCTCATCCTGCCTCCACAAGAGCCTGGGTAGCTGGGCATGGAACTGCACGACCCAACTGCGACAGCAGATCTCCCAAGCAGCAGCTGGTAAATGGGTGCTCATCCACGAGCTGAAGCGTGGATTCAAAACCCCTCACTGCACTGAACACGGGCCTCTTTAAAATTCAAGGAAGTAGCCATCAGGAAAAAGCAACCCATTTGTGAGTCCAGGTTTTTATTTCCTTTGCTCCTAACAGATGAAGAAAAAATCAGAAAAGTCAAAATGTACTATTTAAACATTCCCGAAAAATGTCTCTGAAGTTGTTCATGTCTTAATAATTTTATTATTCTAATATTTTATCTTTGACTATTTTGTTGATTGAATATGGTTTAGATACTTATTTTGGCACTTCTCAAGTCAAATATTCCATCCCACTAACTTGCTTACAAACTCACCCATTTCTGACCAAAACATGCCAGCTAGTAATTTTTAAAGGTTATACTCCGTCTCCATTAGTGTTTAAATTGGTATTTGAACTTGAATTGGAATTTACTTCAAATTGAAATCTGAACTAAAGCAACACAGAGGGGTATATCATCACTATTCTCATCCAAAACCACAATCAGCTTAAGTGCTGCGCCTAAGCAGAAAACATCACTTCAAAATGAATAAATTGCTTAGACTAGTGTGAAGTGAATCACAGAAACTACCACTTTTTATGACAAGTAGTATTAATTGGTAACTGGAATGGAAACCTCGGCACGAGCACTCGCGCAAGGACTGTGGGAAGGTGAGCTGTGCATAGAAGGGCTCCAGTGGGGCTGCCAGCTTCACGAGGGTCAGAAAGGAGCAGAGAGCAACTTGATGCACTGTCCCTCACCCTCAGTCACTCCCAAAACCTCTGCTGGGACGAGGGTAACTGCTGCTGCTTGAGGATGTCTGTGCTAAAGCACTGGCCGTGGTCAAACGCCTGAAGAATGGGAAGTCTGTCCCACACAGGAGCTGATACAAAGCCAGCTGTCCTGGACCAACAGTTTGAACTTCAACCCGCAAAATGTTTCAGGAAAAGGAACATCTGCCATGCCTTCATCTTCAGGACTTAAAGCAGAGAATAGAAATTGAGCACAGGTCTCATTTCATTTGTAAACCCATCAATTTCAGCCTATGGACAGATAAATAATAGACAAAAGGGAACATTTTATGATTTTATAATGTCAGCAAGCTCCTGTCTTTCCTCCTTTCCCGAGTTCTTTTTCTCCTCCATAAAAAAAAGAAAAAATTTGGCAGCTTATCTTCATGTCCTTTTTTTTCCCCTTTTTTTCCCAGCAAATCATGGGTAGAATTCAACCATGACTGTTCAGGGAATTCCCTGAACCAAGGGACAGCTTATTAGTTCTACAGCTTTCACCTTCTAGGTCATCAAATTAAGTTCGGCTCTAGTCAGCAATCACTGGAAGCTTCTGCCATGTAGTAGGCTATTTAAAGTCCTTGGTTATGTCATTACCATTTTTGGTAGATCCCGTTTTCACAGAGCACAGAAAACCAGTGCCGTTCAAGATGTTCTGTAGGATACCACCTGCCTCCAGCTGCCGGGCTGGGTGGGAACAGCTCTCTCCCAGGTCTTGGGGTCGTATCTGCCAGGCCGGTGTAAATATCTCAAGCGGCACTAAATGCCAAGATTTAATCAATGGAAAGTGCAACCCAATAATCTCCAAAAGCTTGTTAAACCTTGTATGGATAAGGAGAATTAAAATAAGTCATTCTCCTCAAGACCTCCTTTGGCTGTAGGTTGATGTACACAAGTAGGACAGAAGGAAGCAGAAGCAGTTCCCACTCATTTCTCTGTCAATGCAGGGCTGTTCTCCTAATAAATCTTCTAGGAATAGCTTTAGACCAGGCAAAAAAATCTCCTGGAACAAACCTACCCAGTGGAAAACCGTGGGACTTCATGGTTACTAGTACATCAGTGCATCAATTAAGCATCCATGTTAGTCTGAGGGAAACTTTGATATATAGATAATATCTGAAAGGAATGCCAAGCTACTGTCTGAAATATCACTGTGCATGATGAAATTTGAACAAATTACAACAATTCAGCTCTGGTTTTATTTAAAAGCCCTGTACAATTTTCAGAAAATCAACTGATTTTAAGAAAAGATCTATAGAATACAGCCTGAAAGAAAACTTCATTATGGCCCTCGGGACATGAGGGGCTGTTTGTAGTTTTTGGCAGGGTTTTTCTGTTTGGCTGGGGAGGGGGGGGGGGGTGCTTTTTTGTTATTGTTTTTAGTATTACCAGAATCCTACAGGATGTTCATACAAAAATTGCAGACAGACCACAGATTCTTATCAGAGATCTTCAGTGTATTTTAGCCACTCAAGGGAATACTAGTTAATTTTTAAGTGCTTAATATTAATTATTTCAGAGAATATTTATTTTGTAATTTAGCATCTGTTGGAAGTAGTACTTCACTAAAAAGATGTTCAAAAAACAAAGTCACATCTTCTTAGTCAAAAGAATACCAGATTGTTGGAGCTGAAATGGGTTGCTGGGACCTCATTTTTCACATTCTTTTTCAAATTCCCCAGGGGTCTGTCCTGGAGGTAGGGTCATGGGAGTCCCCTGAAAGCTGCTCTGTGAACACAACTTTCCTGTCAGCGATGTGAACATCATTTTCACAAAGCAATGCAAATCCAGGGGGCTTCCAGTTAGTTCACAGGAAATATAAAGCTATTCCTGTTGTTCCATATTTGGACAAAAATGACATTTAAAGCAACTGTTTCCTCTAAGTACATTCTTTTACAGGAAGCTCTGGCAACAATCAGGGTATTTGCTTACTTAGTGAAATTTTCAGAATATCACGTTATACCACTCAGTTCTGCTCAGCTTAAAGCAGATAACTGGTTTGTGAATACTAACTAATGGCATTATCATTAAAATATAAAACCTACCATCAGCATTACCTACTAGCAGGTCTATTTCCACAGACTGCCAGATACTGCTTAGCCTCCAGAGAGCACAGAATATTGTATTTACCAAGTGAATATTGGTCCAGTTGGTTTTGTATCCTTTTCCTATTTAAGAAATTCACTTTCGGTTAAATTTTCAAAGAAGTGGAAAAAAAAATTCCAGGTGCCAGGAAGATCCTCTAGTGTTACAATCACTGGTGTTACTTCACTGACAGCATACTCCAGGACTTTTTAATACCCAGTGACAAGTGCCTTCAGGAATACATTTCAAAGGGCATGACCCTTCCTAAACTTGATTATGGTAATATGGGCAAACTGGAGCCAGGCGATACAGGTGAGCTCCCATTCCCCATCTTGCTGACTTGAAAAAAATCTGAGGGGAGGACAGAAAAACCTATTGCAGAACCACCATGGCTGTTGCAGAGCTTACCTCTTGCCTCATACCCAACCACTCCGGAGTGTACAAAGCTGACTGCTCCTTGTCCTGCACGATGCAGGTCCAAACACCCTGCCTTCTAACTCAACTTCTTCCTGTAACTAGCATTAGCAGTTACTAGGCGTACGAGCTGATGGGAAACCAAACATCATATTTCATTATCACTCATGAGGCAGAGAGATTGCAGGCTCTGAAACAAATCATGTTGAGTGTGTTTCGCTTGCTGCCTTCCAGGACGGATCCACACAACCACTTCCAGCACCTGCTAGAGGTACAAGGCTGGATGCAGCCATAACCTGGACACATGGAAACACGGTGTCATTACAACGGTGCCCCATGAGTGCTGCCTCTGCCAGCAGTGGTCAGCGATGCTGGGGGACAGGTGGCAGTCTCCTTGCCATCCTCTCAGCAAACCCACACCCGCAGGGTTGGACTGCTTTCTAGAAACGCCTCGGAGCTTCTCGGAGGCCTCTGTGCCTTCGCTGTTCCACACACACCCCCGTTTCCACAAGCCAAGTACGGGTGCGCCCAGTGCGGCTGAAAGCCTGCCCCAAAATGGCTCCAGACAGCCGGCAAAATGCAACGCCACCGAAACCAGGCAGCAGCCGAGGGAGAGGCAGTGGCGGCCGCCAGCCCAGCAGGCGATGCAGCCCCTCCCGGCCGCCCTCCACCTCCTAGCGCTCCCCTGACCCGGGCCGGAGGCACAACCAGGCTGAGAGGAAGCTGCCACGGAGGACTGCCTCCTTCCCTCCTCTCACATATGGAAGCCCCCTCTAAGCATCCCTGAGGAACACGGAAATAGGTGGCTGCCACCGCCAGAGCAAGCCCTCATGCCCACAGCCTGGGCCGGGCCCACCGGCAGGAGGACAAGCCCCAGCGGCGCGGCCACAGGCCGAGCTCCTTTGCCACAGGACAATTTCTCAAAAGGTGGAGAAGAAAAATATCCCTCTTAATGACAGTGTGACCGCCCCGGCTTCCTCACTTACAGTTTCATTATCATGGGAGTCAACAGGACAGGAATGTGCAGCTGCTGTTCTGGGCGCCGAGCATTTCAGCCACAGCTGGTAACCACCAGCAGGGCCGGCCTGCGCCCGCCGCCATGGGCCCCAAAGGACCATCCCCACGGCTGTGGGGTCATCTCCCCAACAGAGGGGCCACCTCTTCGCCACGCTGTCCACAGCCATCGCTAAGTCTTCCCTTTAATGACCAGTACTCGCCTGGCCCCTGCAGGCCCGCGTTAGGCCGGGGAGCACAGCCAAAGAGCGAGCCTGCAGGGGAGACGCGGCCCTCCAGCGCCCCAGCCCTCCTCAAGGCATTTCGGTAAAGCTGAAGAAGGCATTTCGGTAAAGCTGAAGGCATTTCGGTAAAGCTGAAGGCATTTCGGTAAAGCTGAAGGCAAAGGAGGAGCCTCAGAAGGGACACGCAGGAAGCCAGTGAAGCCATTTTGCCAGTGTTTACAGCAAATCCATGAGCAGTACTTTCCCTTAGCTGATAAACACCAATGTCAACATAAACAAATACATTTAAAAGTTAACAGCTTTATAAGAGCACAGCGCTGGGAAGCTGAGGGCTTCTTCCTCGGCCATCCTTGCCTAGACTAAATAAACGGAGAGGCAAAATCCTCTTGGTTGGGATGCACACCAAAGAATGTGAGAAAAGCACAGGAAGATAAACTGGACTTCTAGGCTTACACCCAAAGAAACCCAGGTGATGGGCAATCCAGCACAGATAGAGACTGCTGCATTTTGAACTCGCGCTGCCCAGGCATGGCTTTCCTCTGGGTGGGCTCTGAGCACCCTGTTTTCACTTCTGCAACTCCTAATTTCCCATTAACACCCTCCCGCAGCGTGACTCATCACTACCTGAAGAAGTTGTGTGCACGTGCAGGTAACGCCATCACCCTGGGCTGGATCTTGCCCAGGAGACCTCCTGCCTCCATGCCCCATACGCTGCATGAACAGCGTCTGTTTGCGCCTTCTTCATCCTCTGCTCTCCACCACCAGGTTCCCTACCCTCCATCCCTCACCAAGTCTGATTTTGCATGAATTAGGAAGCAATGGAGCTTTACGCGGGTATGCAGTACCAGCAGCAAGGGCTCCGCGCGTGCACCGGCAGCAACTCCGCAGCACAGACAGACTGCCACGCAGAATCTCTCCCTGGAGCTGTGGCTCTACCCACAGGGCATGAACATCCCCAACACACAGCCACATCTAGCAAGAAGCACAGCATTCTGTTATCAAGAAGATTTGCCCCTACATGTCAAACACTGCAGCTTCCACAAGAAAAGCCTTAAAGGAAATCCCCACTGATCTCCATGGCATACTGCAGGTGTATATGGCTTGTCATCACAATCCCTCCAGGAGGACTCTGTCAGCTGGAGTATTTAGAGACTATCAAATTTAGACTGTATGCAATTTTATTGCATGAATTTATCAGAACTGTGTAAATGATTTCTTGATTAAAACAACGCTCATTTCATGTAAAGTCATCTTTTCTTCTAAAAGAAACATAAATCTTTCAAAAGTTCTGTCAACGACATAACAAATTAATAACGAATAATATAAACAATTTAAAATACATTGTTGATACTTTTACAACATTAGATAAGAGGTTATCTCACTCATCTCCTCAATAACACTGGAAAGAGGAGACAGGTAAGAGAGTGATAGCCACACTCTGGCCAGCAGCCTCAACAAAAGAGTCATAAGATTGTTAATGAGCAATTAATACATTTTAAGAACCTTATGGTATTCTGGAAACAGCAGTAGTAACCACAGCAGTTCAACATCTTTGTCAAACACTGGATTTAAAAAGCATGCAGCATGTTTAGTCTGCTTAGCAGCCAGCCAAAACATACACAAAATTTCATTTTATAAACCCGCTTTTCTTCCCCACAGATCTCAAAACGTTTCCAAGCAGGTTCATCCTATGGCAATATCACTGCTACACTAAAACAGCTGCGTTTAACTGCTCTAGTGAAAGATTTCATCAGCCAGTTGTTGAAGACAGCCAGTTCTAAGAACTGCAGCATCACAGGACAGGCTGATAATTGGAAGAGTATTTCCTAAAGTGAAATCTGTTTTAGGATTATTTGCATCATAACCCTACCACAAATCTTGGACTGGAAGCGGTACCAGAAGTTTAATCTATGCCTTTTTCTCAAGTATTTTAACAAATCACCAGTCAACAGTCTACATGGGCATCTTCTCTTAAGCTCCCATTTACATCTTCGGTTCAGTTAAACTAATATCTTTTGCAACAAATTGCCAGTCATTTGGCTGTTTGGATTCATAAAAAGACATAACGGGAAGCCTTGCTTTCTCTGCTCTTCAACAGGCCAGTGAATTTTGGCTTTTGCTCCTGTCAAGGATGCCATTGATGAGCTGCTTTCTCTTCAGGACACATCAATATCTTTCCTCCTAAAGATTCTGTCTCCAGAAACACTGCGCTCAGTTCTACATACATTACAGTTCTACAAGAGACATTACTCCACATTTAAAGACTCCAGATGGATATAGCCATGGTTGTCAAAGAGTTCTAACTTGAGAGAGCAAAGCTCATGGTTTTACAGAAGCCCTTGCTCAGTAAAGAAGACTCAACTACTGCTCAGAAGCACAAAAATGACTAACTGAAGAGCAAAAAAGCACTTTTTTTTTCTTGCTGTTGCAAACAAATGATTGCAAAGGCCTTTTTATTCCTTTCTGAGGATGAGTGGCTTGTCCAAGTGGTGGTGTTGCCCTTTTAGAAAGGGTCTAGAGATAAGAAAATAAGCACAGGAAAAAGTAAAAAGAAAAAAAAACCCAAAGCCCAACCAGATAATTGAGAAGCAACCCCCAAATCACTGTCTCGATTTGCAACTCCACTTTACAAGAACTTCACCATGCTTCAAGGTAAAGCCGGTGCAAGGCGCTGGCTCTAGATCCTACACAGGCAATGCCAGAAGCAGGGAAGTATCTCCCTCAGAGAGCAACAGCCTCTCTATTTCACAAACTTACTTGGGCACCCACAGTTTATGATGGTTTATGACTCCCTTATACCAGACTTCAACAAAAAGAATTAAATAGCTTGCCTATCTATGGATTGCAGCACTCCTCTAAGACTTAGAAACTACAGAGAGGAGCTACCTGATGAGCAGCATTACGACCATACTGGGATGGAAAAGCTAAAAATGACTTTAATGACTTGCAAGAACTCAGGGTACTTGTGCACATCGGGCTTATGAGGAGTGGATGGATCGCATCTTTCAGGACGTTGCTGTTTTCCTCATCCATCCGATGAACATCAAGCTTACATGGGAAGGAAGGGAGACTTAGGTGGAAATTAGATGACCTAAGTCTCACACTTTGTCCCATTAAATTCCACAATTGAGGTGGTTACACCTCCTGATGGATCCTGTTCTTAGTTAAGAGCCCGAGGGCATAGAGGAGTTCAGAGGAAGGCAATGCAAATCATCAGTGTAACTGTTGTTGCCCTGGAGTCCTAGAGCTTTAATCCTCCCACTTACTAGGAATTCAAACCTTATATAAACACACCACAAACTGGCAGAGCCCATAATGCCAGCTCTTCCTGCATAAATCAGCTCTTTAGTCCAGAAAACATTTTCACTTGCAATTGGATTGTGGCATTCTAGATGCACAGTGCACCGCAAAAAAGCATATCTATTAAAGACAAATTTGTCTCAAAGTCAGTAACAAAGACTAACCTAGAATGATTGTCAAACAGCTTATTTTTCTCTTTTTCAGCTGTGGAACTCACTTTTTGCAATGTGGCTGGTCAATTGGATTCCATTGGCATTTTTAAAACCTAGTCACAAGTTAAAATCAGTACAATCCACTTGTACTCTAATTGACTTGTCTGGCCCAAATGAAAAACAGACACAATTTTCTCAAACCCACATTTTTCAAAATTGACATTTGAAAATTCAGGTTTATTAAAAATTTAAATGTTGGAACATGACCACAGTAGAGCAAAATAGCAACAGGAAATATTATTTTAGTGTGCAACATTGGCCAGACGCAAAAGGAAACAAACTTGTCAGTCCTCTCTTTCTTTTATGTTTCTTTGTTGACTAGACAGGAAGCTGACAAAATTTGATTTTTTTCCTCTTGTAAAGCATAAAGCGTAATTTTTATTGTACTGCTTCAGTTGCTGACTGCATTTGGTAAATAAAAACATACTTCACGAGCATCCAGGGAAGTGTTTAATATCTAACAGTTTACAAAAATGCCATACTAATTAAGTACAAAAAGAAAAGTAAATAGCTTTCATTGCAGAAACGGAAATAATGTGATTCAGAAGAGAAGCTGAAAATCCATTCTTTTCTGTGGCAACTTCCTGAGTGATGGAAAAGCTATAGCTGAGTAAAATTAAACATTTGCCTAACCTGCATTCCACATGTAGAGGTCAGCAGAAGGGCAAACATTGATGAACACTGAGATATAACTGTAAATATTTTGTGAACAGTTTATTTAAAAACAGCAAGAAGCAGCCGGATAATGTTCAGCTACAAGATTTCTTCCACTTATTAATAACAAGCAAGCAGACACAAATAGGCTTCAACACCCTTGCTTGCTATTTAGAATTAAAAACCAAATACATCTGAATAAGCTCATCCATCCAGTAAATGCTCAGTACAAAAGATCTCACCCTTGTAAAAAAAAAAAAAATTAATAAAAAATTTCTGAAATCAATAAACAGGGGTTATTATAGAAGAGGGCTGAGTATCAATTTCAGAGCTCTTCCAAACGGTATCCTGCCAATGAGAGGCTTAAGGCACCCAAAGGGCAAGACAAAGGGCACAATGAAAGCTATTCCTCCTGCCACTCACTGAAGGGCTGGTTCGCAACAGGCGAAAGCCACAGAGCCCAGTCTTGGTGGGACCTGCTCCCTTCTGCTGCCATAGCCCTACTCTTGTGCTGCCTCTTGGACACATCAAACCCATCCTGGGAATAAACTACATGAGGACTCAATACAAGGACTTTTTTTCCCCAGTTTTTTTAAGGGCCCATTTTAGCTTATTGAATTACCATCATGCTAGGGATCAATCAAAAAAAATGCTGCCACAATGGAGGGGCAAGATGATGCAAGCAGGGCCACAGGTTGAACTGTCTAGGAACAGTCTCATGTGGCAGGTGTAAGATTGACAGAGGCTTCACAAGTACTTTAATTACGAAAAGGCACTTATCATCTGATCAAGCACTGAGATAAACTGGTAAGCTAGTATATTTATGAGTTATTGCATGCTATTGTGCCAGAAAAAGATGGAGATCCCCAGAGTTTATATTTAAAATTAAACATTACTTATCATATTTCCTTGTCCAATAGTGTAACTTCTACTTACTAAAAAAGATACTTCCATTTTTATTTATATTAGTGAAAGGAGGTTCAAAATATCTCTGAAATTATGCTGGTCGAAATCCTTCTTCAATAAATTTTATAGTTACTTTCCATTTTCTATACCTGTATGAATTCTCTTTAGTAACCTCATTCCATATTGGTTGTAAGATATTGTTCCTCTGTTTTTTTCAGAATAGGTTGACCAACTTCGTATCATTATGGGTATTAGCTGAATTCACAATAGCAGTTAATTGTAATGTGACTGCAAGCTTAACCAGGCTTCTTATTTGTCAAAAACGGCCATACATCGTGGAACTACCAACATGGCTTCAAGCCATAAATTGCAAATTTCAGGCAACTCAGACACATGTTGAAAAGGAGCTTCCCAATACTCTTTTTAGGAAAAATTTCTTCACTGAAAGGGTTATCAAGCATTGGAACAGGCTGCCCAGGGAAGTGGTGGAATCGCCATCCCTGGAGGTATTTAAAAGACAGGTAGACATAGAGCTTAGCAACATGATTTAGTGATGGTTTTGTCAGTGTTACCTTGATGGTTGGACTGGATGATCTGAAAGGTCCCTTCCAACCTAGAGAATTCTATGATTCCTAGCCTAAGAACACCTCTGAAAGATGTCATCCAGAGTACATCTATCAGTACGCACAGTTTGTAACTTTGCTAAAGAAATTTAAAAATTCGAATTATCTTGCATCTCTAAGTACACATCCTTGTGATCTGTAAGTATCTTCCCAACACTAACATACAAGCATAAGTACAAAAAAATTATCCTCAGGTAAAGAAAAATTACCTCAAGAAGAGGTACAGAAGAAATGTGAAGACTCACATGGTCCTATCTGACAAGCATGTAGAATTAAAGCTAGAATTAAAGCTGTTTGCAAACTATAAATTAGTTCAGCTGTTTCAGAACATTCTGAGTAGCTTCATGAATGAAAAAATGTTCAGCTTAACAATTTTGCTACAACAAGAAATGCAAATATTGACAATTTTGAGTAACAAGTGTCCTCAAAAAAACAGGAATAAAAGTGATAAATGTAAGCAAAACCACCCAAAGTCACATCACGAGACCGCCTTTCAATGCCAGCACATCTGCAAAAGTCATATTAAAACTCAAAGTTCAGAACATGTCATTCTCATGGCAACATCCTTAATGCGCCAGATGTATTCCCAAATCGCTCTCCAGAACAGACCACACTTTTAACCACACATCTACATAACACTTTTTTCTAAAATCTCGTATTTACACCGCGTGAAAAGTTTAAGTAAAGTCATCAAAATCACTACCTCTGCTTATTGGAAGAGGCTCATTAACCAAAAGAGCATCGGTGCTGCCTGTACTTAACTTTAAAGTTGTGGCTACTGCCTTACAGGTGTGTTGCAAGTATTCATGACTACAAGGGGTCCTTTCATTTTTGGCAGTGTTCTTTGGACTGGAGTTATGGAGGATTTTGTTTTTATTTAAAAAGTGTCATCTCCTTGACTGTCTCATAGATCTAAAATCTGCAAACTAAAGATCAAAAACAGTCGATAAATTTCAAAGAAACTGAAGGGTAATTAATAAAAAAACCATTCTTTTTAAGCCAATATCGCACTTGCTTTGGGCCCAGCTCACATTTCTTGCACAGGGATAATGGTAACTCCATTTGGATTTGCTCATGCAACATTTTTCTAGCTGATGTAATTCAGAAGTTGAAACAGGAAAAAAAAAGTCGAATATTAAATAATGCAAGCTTTTAGAGCAGATTCAGTCTGTTTGATAGTGTTACCATTAGCATATTTTAACCAGACTTAATGTAAGCAAAAGTTTTACAAGGGATTTAGTCCCTTCATTTCACTGGTGCTTGCTTTAAAGGAGATATTTATTTATATTACGTTTATACAATATTTATTGTTCCCTGTCTCTAACAGTTTATTTGATCTTCAAGTAAAATAATTAGGATTTTAAAACTACCCTATTAAGATAAAGATAAAACATTTCATTGAAGTCATATATAGTGCTAGAAAGAAACAGAAGTCACTTTATTTAAAAGGATTTTAATAATTAAACTATGCAACTTGCAGTAGTTCTCGGAGTCATCAGAAACGGAAGAGTTTACAGCCCTGGCATCACACACACAAGCAAAAGAAGCTCCCAACTACAAAAACCAGTCAGGTAAGCTCAGCGTATATCCCCCGAAGTCCACACCACAAAAATCACCCTGACAGACTCTTGTATTTATTCATTCCTTCATGAAGCGTGACCTCTTGAGCATCACCCTTGGCTGGCACTACTTAGCATTCCAAGTGGAGAAAGGAAAGGAGGAAAAGGCACTGAGATGTGGGATTAGGAGTTCTGGTTGACAAATGCAGCAGCACAAAGAACAGTGGCAAGTTGTACTGAGGAAGAGAAGGACACTCAGATTCCAGAACCTGCAGGCATCTCCACAGAAGCACAGTTAAGGTCATACCTTGCAATTTTATTCTACCTGGCTTTCCTTTCAACNTTTAAAAAAAAAAAAAGAACTAATTTTTAATTAATGGAATTCAACAGAATTCAAAATCCAAGCATCTGTAGTCACAAACATGCTCATGTCACAGCATCTCCCAGAAGGAACATAGCATGCACAGTGGCAGAATGGCTATGAGGATGGATACTGTTCACCAAAATAGAAAATACACAGACTGAAAGAAGAGATGGCCAGTTTCTTTCCTTGATATGCACAAATAGTGTCTGAATCCTTCCCACAATTCCTTCAAGAAAGACAAAAGTGATGCCAAATAGGCCATGTGAGTCAAAAGGCCTTCAAGAGGTCCTGAACATTCAATGAGTTTTGAGCAACAAAATGAGAATATTGCTGAAGAAGGGCCACACTTAAAGCATCCAAGTTTAAAAAATAAAAGTCATGAGAAACACTACTGGGAAAGAGAAAAACACCTGGAAAGCTTAGTTTGGCAGCAACGTTAACATTAGTATTAGTATTTCCTCTGTACAAATCAAATTTAGCTTCATAATTTTCAAAATTGCAGGACACTATGCAGATGCAAACCATTGCTGCAGATTCTTTCGACAGAGTGCTGCACCCATCACATCACCCAACAATATGATCAGAAACTTCGCAGTACCCTATTTTGAAAATTCACGTTACTCATTTAGGTTTGGCTATAGGAGCATAACTTTGGGCACCCACTTATTTAGTAAATATGATTAGATTTTGTCTAATTTTCCAAGTCAAAGAGCTTCAAGAATTGAAGAAGCTTCCAACTGGCCAAAATAAAATAAGAACACCACAAATTCTCTAACCTCCAGTGTAGGATCCTGTATTTATTGCTATTGATTCCTAATGTATATGGATTCAACATAGCAATTTCTCACATGTGAAAAATTTCACATTCTCTCTTAAAACCAGCATGCTATGGAGTCATACCATGTCACCACACTTAGCAGATTTTCCGAAAAGATCCAGAATATAACAACCAAAGTTAAGAGTTGCCTGGATGAAGACAGTTCTTTTAACTGCAAAAAAATTTCCACTTTCAGCTCAGAGGCAGGTTATCACAGAATGTGCTGAAATAGTCTTCTTGAAATGTCCACATACCAAAAATATGAATGCTTTTACACTACTCAAATTGAGGCCTGATGTAACAGTAACTCATATCACTTTTTAGATCATGGAATCACCATTTCATCCCTTGGAAAAACTCTATACAAAAATAACATCTGTGGGAAGATGGAAACATTAGGCAATTAGTACCACAGAAGATTCTGCTATACTCATTAGGACAGCAGCCTTCTTCCTTTGGTCTTATTTTTCACATCCTTCCTTCCTTTTAGATGGCTATGTGTCACCATTTTGTGAAGAAGAAAGCATCTGAATTTTATCTTTGCAAAACCTCAATGTATTATTTCCAGAATTTTTAAATCGTTGTGGAGCAGTCATGAAACAAAAAAAAAAATATATAGATATTGTGATGTTCCATTCTTATCCAGAAAAACGTGTATTCCTTTAACAAAAAAAAGAAACACCACAACACTTAAATTAAAAATGCTTTGTTTTCTCTTAACAATGGTGACTAATTTCAAATACTGCATGGAAGCGTTCATTATAATGTACAAATCAGAAGGAACCTTGATTTACATACTATCTTTCCCCCCTCATAAACTCTTTTGGTCATTTCAAATACTACTTCTAATATGTGTACAACCTGTCCTGAAACGTTTTAAATACTTCAATCACCAGCAAACTTCAAATAGGCTTTAACAAACAAGTGTAAAGGCACAGAAAACTTTGGATTACTTCTGACCAGAAGACACCGCTGGCAATAATAAGTGGAGGTACTGTTGGCAGTGAGAAGCTCAAGGACAAACCAAACTGGTCTACAAATGCTCAGGTTGCTCCTTTCTGAAGAATTCTTGGGTTGGCTTCTTTTACATGCACACAGCGCCGGACAGGCACACACCAGGGCCACCAGACATACTGCCAGCTCACATCCTAGCCCTGCTCTTGGCAAGTTGTAGTGTGCCCTGACTAAGTGTGTCCTGTGCGGGGAGTTTCACAGGAGATACAAGTCCCTGGAGACTTTATTTTATTTTATAGCTTACTTGTACAGTAATGCAACAGATTTGTTACACTTTGTAACGGTGGGCAGCATCGTTAGTATTTGCCTGTGGGTCTACGCCAAATTCACACTATTTGCCTGTGTGCCACAGCAACATTTAGGCTCGGATGACCATGAAACATCAAGAGCTGGTTTGACAATGCAAATGCGAGGCTGGTAACCTGGAATTCCTGAGCTTACTACTTAGTTTGTATGACCATTCTTTAAGCAAAGTAACTTTGCAGTTGTGCAATATGAACTATAAAGTATAAATGCATCTCATAGGTGTCATTTCTAAGTCAGTGGACTAGTTGCACAGACAGCTGAGTTGCCGTATCATAAATCTCAGTTTCAAAAACTGTCTTTCAAAATAAGGAGTGGAGGAAAATCCTTGTGTGGATACTATTCCTGAAGAAGAAAACAGTTTCACCCGTGTCATTGAGAAAAATGACCAGAAATTTCTGCCATGATTGCCAGAAGTCACAATTAGGTAGAACAGAAATATATACAATGTATGCAGCACGCTTCCAGAAAGGGAATCCCTGTTTCCTACATCAGGAGCAGCTGTAGGAAAGACCTTGCTTTGAAGTTACTGGATTGTTTGGTTCTGTAACTGCAACCAGCCACCTACTTTTCCTCCTCCCAGAAATGGGGACTTCCTTAAATCTAGCTCTGGAACAGACGATTCCACCTAAACATGAGGAGGAACTTCTTCACCTTGAGGGTGGCAGAGCACTGGAACAGGCTGCCCAGGGAGGGGGTGGAGTCTCCGTCTCTGGAGACATTCAAAACCCGCCTGGATGGGTTCCTGTGCAACCTGCTCTAAGGTGGCCCTGCTCTGGCAGGGGGTTGGACTAGATGATCTCCAGAGGTCCCTTCCAACCCTATGATTCTATGATGGTTTGCTGTGCAACCCCATCTGAAAGGGCAAACTGTGACCATGGGACCTTATTCCTAAATGTCTGAAACACATATTAGATGCAATTGTCTACTCTTACCAACAACAGTTCATCTTCTCTCTCTGACATGGTCTGTACTGAGTTGCTAATAACTTTGCTTTTTCCCTGCCTATGATAACACTCAGAGCATTAGTGACCAGGTATGACAATCCTGACTTCTTCATATGTGGGTGACACTCAACTAGAAGCCACAATCATATCTGCATTGGGTGATGCAGATCGATGCTATGCAGAGTCTTGCTGAGCTCAGGACATGGGTTAGATCCAGCCTGAGGATGCTTAATTCTGACAAGAAATGTGATCCTTGAGAGGTGGGGGAACTGAGCTGGAAGAGACTGTGCAGGTAGTATCATCTCTGTAACTCCTTAGGGTATGAAAACTAGAGTGAAAGCGTGGGGAAATGTATCCTTTACAGACTACACCAGTTTTCTGGAGACTAATAAAACTCTCAGTCACTAAAGGATTACCATGGTTTAAAAACAACAGTAATAAAAGGACCAAAAAAAAAAAAAAAGAGTTTTCTCAGTACAGCTCCAATTCTCACTGCAGCTTTTCCTGCAGTTAGATCATTTACAATCTTTCTCATATCTAAGAGGGGAATGACCGCAATCACTTTTTCCTCAGTTAAGTCATTAGTAGAGTCTTGCTTATTTTCACAACACAAAAATGTCTCCAGACCTCTACCCTTCTGTCAGCTTAGGTTCACACCAATGAACGTACAAAGTTTTGGGAACAGGAAAATGGGTTTCATGGGGAAATAGGGAGAAATTAATAATTTAGTCTTGTGTCTTTGCTTGTCCTGTGCACTGCATATATGCTAAATTTCACCCCTCTCCGATTGTGTGCCCTATTTTCAATAAACTCTTGAATGGTTTGAGATTCACTCCAAGAGGGAAGGAAGAGGAGAAGGTGCCAGTGAGACTGCCCCAACAGGTCCTTCCCCAGATGAGCTTTTGCAACGTTTCAAACCACAGCACCTTCTCAAGCAAAAAAGATTTTGGTCTTCAAGATCAGCCACCTTTAAAATGCAAGATGTAGTAAATGAATTTCAAATGCCTATCAAGCAGAGCAAAGGTACCCTTTGAAAGGGATACTGTGAGGTACAAAAAGCAGAGTAAGAATAAGTTAGAACAGCAGCTGCACACGTACTTAAGGAGAGTCACATGTAGGTCTAAGGAAGGATTATCAGATTAAATTTTGAATATTAACTGGTTATTCTAAATAAATAGTAGCAGTATATTAGCCATCAAATATCTTATTTCATTTATAATAACTCCTATAGGTGCATATCTCATAATAAAATGGCTATAAAAATAAATTCCGTTTACAGGCACTAGCTTAAGAATTCTTGGAAGGTATTTTCAGGATTTAGAAACATGATACTTATTGTTTTAAAGAAGTGGATTATAAAAATGGATTATTACAGAAATTGATTTTGTACAAAGTCTTCGCCTTTACCGAGAAAAATCACGTTTGAGAGGTATATGTTGAACAACTGCTTTTCAGTGACTACACTGAATATTGTAATATTTGCCATCCTATTTTCACTTCAAAATAGAAGCCTATTCTACTTCGCTTTGTATTTTCACTTTCAAGCAAAACCAGCTGACTTTTCATGTACTTTCAGTTTTAAAAAACCAGTCCCTGGCAATGATTTAATCTCCCCTCCAAACCAAAAGAGATTAGATTACAATTACAAAGCACTGAAAACAGGAAATGTTGTAAACTCTGACACGGTATTAACTACACTGGTTCAAATGACACTGAAATTTTCTTAAACATGGTCAGTCACTACTTATCTACACAGCTTTTTGAGCCTTGACTTCTAGGAGAGTTGCGTGAGAAACAGCTTCTTTTACCAGTGAAGTCATGACCAGGCTGTATGGATTAAGCAGGGATATTTAGGATACTTCCAAACCATGGCACACTTGTATTTCATTACTGAAGGAATTACAGTAATAAATCTAGAAACACAATACAGAAAAATAATTCTTCACTGTAGTCTCCTTGTTGACAATGCTGGAAGTCCAACTGAGGCAAAAATTTTTACTTGGTATGTGGATCTTCATAATATATACGTTTCATCTCAATGAATTCCTCCAAAGACACAAATCAGGTAAGCATCCACCACCAACTTTCATTAGACAAACAGACAATCTGGCTGAATTGTCACCAATTTACTGAAACAGTACTCAGGGCACACCACTCTCCATAAAGTTTCTTTTACACGATTTACTAAGATAAATACTAAATAATACTAAGATAAATACTAAACTAATACAAGAAAAAAATAGAGTTCTTTAAAACAGTAGCTTCAGCAGCAGGTTTGGGATGAACTACTTCACCAACTGTGATGAGCTTTGCTCTCCGCCTAGCATCACGCATTCAGGCTTTAACCAGGCAATTCATTTTTTAAAAAATAAATATTAAATTTACTTTAAATATACATACACTGCAAGTACCAACATTAAGTCAGTGGTGTGCAAATCAGCAGGAAAAAGAAAAAAGACAGCCCTTTAACCATGATTAACTGGATGAGCAGGTGAATGACGCGCCCTCCCAGGGGTAGCACATGATGGGCAGTGTGGCAAAGGAGCCTCCGGGTGGGCAGGACGGGGGACACTCTCACAGGCAGCTTCAGAACTGGGCAGGACTGAATGAGACTAATGGAGAGGAGCAGTGGCAACCAAAGCCCTGGGCAGACTATCTGTACTGTGAGACTGGAAGAATGGAAATTGCACAAAATCAGAGGGAAACGATTTCATTTCTGTGACAAAAGGGGCCAGTATGAGTGCATTAGCCCATGGTACCTAGGGTGAAGGCACAGATGTCATCATAAGCTGTAACCCAGGGCAGATGGAGCAAGGGTGGCCTCAACAAGGAACCAGGAGAGCCTGCTGAGGCAGCAGAGGCTTGGGACCAGATACAGAGAACTGGAGAATATGAAGGAGTTCGATTTTTAGGGCAAAAGTGTTGAGCGGGTAATGTCAGGAGGAAAGAAGAGCTGGGGAAAAAAGAGGAGTCCCCTAGATAGGCCAGAGATGAGCAGAAAACTGAGACTGGCTCGAGACTGTGGACTACAAGAAAAGAGGATAATACCACAGGGAGGGCTCCTTCTCCATCCCTGGCCCTTCTAGTCTGGACACGCAGGGCTGCTGCCACTCAGCCCTAACCCTCAGTTAGTTTTTTGGTTTGCTATCCCAAATCCTTCTCAGCTTAGCTTACTCTGATGAATCAAATCTCTGTAAGTCATAAGTATAGGGGGAATACAGGCTAAGTTTTCATATTTTTTTGGCTTCTAAACAATAAGGAGAAACACTAAAAGCTGAAAAAAAAAATATTTGTTTGCACCCCTCTGTTGAACTGTGTTTGCCTGCAGTTCAGAATATCAAAGATCTGGTTTTTTACTATTATAATTACACACACAAAGTCTAAGCTCTGAAAAGAAATAAGTCATCTCAAATTACAAAGACATCTCAATGTAACAATACAGTCTTCCTTTTCCCACTAGGGGAAGCATTATCTTTATAGCAAATACATTGCTTAAAAAAAATGCCCCGAAATACTAAATCCACAGCTCACATAATTTAATGTAAACTGCAGATCCGTGCAAGCTCATATGCTAAGTAAATTAAGAGAACAATATACTGGGTCTGTCTTCTTGCTTAACTGCCCCAATACATATGTTCTGTGTAAAATGTAGGCAGCGCTGAGCAGCTGCGCTACGTGGGAGGGCAAGCAAGAAAGGTGAGGAAAAACGCGGGAGTTTTCTTCAACATTGACTGGTGTGTTGGCAACACACATCCCTTGCTCCGAGAAACGTTAAAACTCCCCTCCACTCCTGAACAGTTCCTCACTCAGTTCCACCTCATTCACTGAAGAGTTTCAAAACTGCCTCATAACTGCAGTCCAGGCTCAATCCATTCAGGCTCAAAGATGATCAAAAATTCACAGCTATGGGCAATACGAAGAATCTGGGAGAATGGTAAATTTAGCTACAAAGAAAGAACAGCATTGGACGGAGGTAAAGCCTTTTTGTGAAGCGCTTTTTTAAAACTTCCTGTTTCTCCGATGAAAGAAAATCTTTGTTAATGTTTCTTCCTTAATAAAAAATCTGGTTTTTTGCACTTTTTGTTGTTAAGATTTGAAAAAAATGTAAACCAAGGGTCAGGAGGACCAGGCAGCTGTGCTGTACAGCTAGTGCACAACCCTAGAAGAAGAGCTAAAGATCCTCTAAACCTTTTGTACATTTATTTTTCACTCAGTTTGAGGTGCACTCAAACAAAGCCATTTTGCTTATGAAAATCTCCCATAGCCTCCCTCTTTAAACAAAAACCTGAATTTTTAAAAAGGACTTCCCTCTTCATCCCACAAAGGGGGAGATGGGGAACAAAGAAACATATGAATATAACATGTCACTAGGTTTGATTATTTTTCCAAGTATTCACTCATGCCCACTGAACCTGAGTTTAATTGCCAATGTTTGAGACAACTACAGGACATCATTTATTGCCAGCAGTCCTTCAGTTCCTCTAAAGCAAAATGAACTTCTCTGAGGTTATCTTGTAGCTCAGTGTCTACATGCTGAATTGTTGCTGGTGTATATCAGCAGTTAAGTGCCATGTTTCCCCTTAAAGTTAAAAAACTAGAAAATATTATCTAAAAAGAGAGCCCCAGAAGCGACTAAGCCTGCTGTCTCCAGGAGGGATCATCTGTTCATCACCTGTTCCTCATAGTGCTTGTCAAGTCTTTCTTAAAACTTACCAATTTAATGACCATCCCAAATCCTTCTCCTAGCAATTTAAGGATTGTTTGCTTATCTGCAGAACAGAGAGAATTTATTCTTACTCACTTCTCAACAACTTTTTATATAGTTCAAGACCTGTGCTTTCCTGCTTTCCTCTCATTTCAGAGGAGCGATGCCCACCCTTTTTTCCAGACAGGATATGCAAGCCTCCCATGGAGGACTGAATGCTACTGCCTCCCTCCGTCACTTGACCAGACATTTGCGCATGGCACTCACATTACGAAGTCGATGAGACATGTTAAAATAATTACTGAATTCACTATTATCTGCTGCTTCACCACTCGCCACTTGTTGCTGCGTTACAGAGCCACTGAACTGATTTACCACGGCTGGTGCCAGCATGAGCTGCGGGGGTGTTTATTTACACGGGTGCTTCCACTCCCTTTAGTCATCCAGGGATCTTTTTGGGGAATTTGCAAATAACAGATTAGTCTGTATTAGTTCACGGGTATTCCTTTCCCACCTTTTAAAGAAAAGCAAACCAAAACATGAGGAGGAACTTCTTTACCTTGAGGGTGCCAGAGCACTGACACAGGCTGCCCAGGGAGGTGGTGGAGTCTCCGTCTCTGGAGACATTCAAAACCCGCCTGGACGCGTTCCTGTGCAACCTGCTCTAAGGTGGCCCTGCTCTGGCAGGGGGTTGGACTAGATGATCTCCAGAGGTCCCTTCCAACCCTGTGATTCTGTGAAAGCAGGCATTAACAGCTGCCTTCTGCAGTGTCCTACCTCAAAGGTAACTGCTAATGACTGTAACATTGCAACAGCCTACTCGCTGAATGTGAGTCTATCTCAGTCAAACAGTCATTGCCACGACAAGGAATCAAAAAAAAAAAAAAAAAAGACTTTTTAAAAGAATAATTTTTTCTTTTCCACAAGCTAGTGAGCTGAGCTGGCTCAGAGTAAGACAAACACGGCAACAAGAGAAGTAATGAGAGTGTATTGCTAGGAGTAAGAAGATCGGATCAGGTGTAACGTACAACTACACCTCAGTAGTTCTACCAGGCTGGAAGTTCAGGCTTAAGTCCATGGGGCACTGCTGTAGGTCCATCAACACTTGATGTTAGCACAGCCACCGAAAGTAGACCTCTAACTCATCCCCTCTTACCAGCACCACAAGCCCGCAGTGGACTGGGTTGATGAAAGTCATTTTCCAAGAACTAACAGAGCAAAGGATTTTTAAAACGTCAAAATTTTTGAGCCATATCACCTCCCTGCCCTGCTTTACCACATAACTGGATGAATTCCTGTGGCAGCACAAGAAGGGGCAGAGTTCAGGAGTGGGAGTAAGCTCCTGGGAGTGGGCAGGGGCAGGAGAGAGAGGCTGCTTCGTCTGATGGCTCTGCAGCTTAAAAAAGCTAGACTGTGAGTGCTGCCATGAGTCTGAGTCATGAGGGTCAAATGATGTTAAAATATCCATCTAATTTAAGTAGGTTCTAGCCTGCTCCCTCCCCAAGATAGCTCAGATTCCTGATGATGCATGCATTAACCACCTGAACATGGAAATCTCACTCATCACGCGGTTTTAATCTCCAATTACTATGGCACAACTTCTTGCCTTTGGTTTTCTCTCACTGTTTGCAAGCACATGGAGTATTCTCTCTTTATTATGCCCTCTGTTCATTTCATCTCAGTCTGATCTTTCCAAATATGTCCCTACTTCCTCACGGTACTTATTTATAACGGTTCCTAGTAATTTGGCCTCTCTGCCATTTTCTGTGTAGTATGCTCCAACGCAGTCTCTTTGGTGAAGCTCTCAACTGTTTTCCCATTATACTTTCTATTTTTCCCATTGCATTTGTATAGTTTATGCTGCTTAAATGTACAACATTAATTGTTTAGTCTTGTTTCCGACAGGATCCTACCAAAGCATCCCTGAGTCTATTGAAGAGAATCTACTTCAACTTAATTCTTTCAACTATTTTCTACTTCTTTCTCTTTCAGAAATTATGAAAACTGTAATTCACAGTCATCACCAATGATAATTCACAATTCATCCCCATTTTTGTAATCTCAAAAGTTCCTCTCAACAGGTGAAAATCAGATCTAAAAGAACAGTACCCTTAAAATACTTTCTAGTATTCCCTTTTCAGAATAGAAAGTTACTCTGAATTTCCCATCTTCCTATGACAAATGCTAGGCCATGCAATTGCTGTATCTTTATGTTAGGACTCATTTTTGTAGGATGTATGTTAATAAACAGGATATTAAGGAATAAAAACTGTAAGACAAGAACAGAGACTAGGAAAACACACACTCACAAAAAACAGCATTATGAAACTTCATGAAAATTGTGGCATGAATGAAAGAGCATTTCATTGTCTGTCTATTCTGATTTCTCTGCCGCCCCCGCAAATATTCCTGGACAGCAGGCACATTCTCCCTCTTATTCTAAGGACGTGTAGCTAATCCATTACAAGGCATGGTCCGCTCCACAGCGCAAGCTGTAGTAAGCTGTTAGGTTAGCACCAAGCCAAACATTAACCCTCAATGAAAAATCCAAGACGCTGGGGGGGAAAGGGAGCGGGTGCGAAATACTTGCTGCATTACACAGCGCACTGGGTAATAACACTACTTGAAGCACATGAGGGAAAGAACCTGGAAGATGTACCTTGTCCTAGATGTTCTAGCTGCACTTCAGGCCTAGGTGTGGAGTAGCTACAAGCACCACTTGCAATACTTACATTATCCATATTAACCTCTAATTAATAATATAAATATCTCTTTCAATTCAAAATGTGGAAGCCTACATGTTTGTTCCAGACTCCAGGCCAACCAAAAAAAGGCCCATTCCTTTGATGTAAGATCAGAGAATGCTGGTTAGTCAAGGAGGCTCTATGATCTCAAAGCTTATTTAGCTTGTAAATTCTCAGGCAGTCATCATCATTTGTTCCACAGTAAAGACCCATTTAGTGAAGAAAAAAAAAAAAGGACCCAATGGGAACTTACTTGCCTGTTTTTGGTTATTGAGAAGACTTTCATTGATATTCCTGGCTTGGTATATTTTTTCCACTGTACACAAAGATGACAAAGGTCATGCAATACAGCATTTAAAATTTCTCATAGAAAATAAATGAACCATGACTCATACATGGGTACAGCACGTTCTTTACTTTTTCCCTAAAGTAAGAGATAGTACCAAGTTTTTGTTTGCAGCTGCACAAATGTAATATGAAAGATCTATATTCCTGAACATATGTTTCTAAAATCTACTGTGGAACAACTGTGCCGAAGCCTTCAAAACTGAGCGTACATGAGGCAGTCTGGAAGAACATCAGTAATCTTCAACAGTAAACATCTAGTGACGCACATCTCCAACATGTTGCAATATAGGAGATTAAGACAAAAGCCATCTTCAATTAACAGATCCATGATGGCATCTGACCATTAGTCTTCCAAGTATTAGTCACATTTGGTCAGCACAACAAGGCTGCAAATATTAGGGCTCCCATATGTTTTCTCTTCACTTTTCCCCTATCCTCTTGTCTAGGAAGTTCTTTGATCATCACAGACTATTTTTTAAAAGCCGCTGGAAACAAGAAGTGGGTCTTGGGGAGAAGGAGAGGAGAGGGGAGAGGCTTGGCCAGCACAGCAGCTGATGGGGAATAGGGGAGCTGGTGGGGAGGAGGAGGGCTAGCTCTCAAGTAGGAGGGTTTGGGGACAGGAAGGTTTGAGGAACATCTCTGTGTTGCACAGACGTGCAGAAAGGGTGTTTCTGGGGGCTCAAAGGCAGGAAGGATAATGGAGGTGTTGAACCTGTAGCAGAAGGGCTAAAAGCAGGGTTATGGGACCACTGCCAATGCGGTCACCTTCCCCTCCCTCCTCTGTGTCCCCACTGTCACCTTCCTCCCTACTGCAGCAACAGGGTTCTCTCTCAGGGAAAGAGAGGACACAACAGAGGCTTACTTCTGTCCCCTAGGGCGCTCTGTTTGATGCCAGGAATGTGGGAGCCCTCTGAAGAGAAATGGGTTTATCCTGGGCAGACAGGGGCCCAATGCCTCCCACTTGCCTAAGCCAAAGCAACACAGGGGAGGGAGAACACAGCATCAAGGGCACCCAGACTCCCAAGTGAGCTCCAGCATCATGGCCGTCAGCCACCTGGACACAGCTGCTTCCTCTCCAATCTCTGTTTCAAGTGTTTTATGATAAAATTTTTCCACATGTGAAGTTCTGTGCTCAAACCCATCAGCCTTAAATCTGAAGGGCAATCATAGCCCACACAATTTTGATGCTCCTGCCTCATTGAACATACTCAGATGCACAGAATTTAATTTATTGCACCCTATATTAAGTTCAGTAACTAATTTACTAACTTATTAACTGAATTAAAAAAAAAAAGTAGGGCAATGAAATATCCTTCATCTGCAGGCTTAGGTAGCTTTCATTTGCTGAAGCAATTTTGTGCTTCATAAATCAAGTTGTATATTTAACCAATTTTGGTTAATATGTATCAGGGAGCACAGCAGACGCAGGGGGTGAGCCTTTAAGGCCAACCTTTTAATCAACTCCTCACCTTCAACTATTCAATCTCTGGCTTTTCAACCCATGCTGAGGTTCATCCTGCTGTCCTCAGGCTGGCAGAAAGTCACAATCTTATGAAAGCGCCCAGGCAACAAGGCAGAAACGCAAGCTCATCTCTGTTATGTCATGTAAAGTTTTGTTTAGCACAGACATGAATTAAATTGCCAGATTAATTTAATAGAGCAGAACACAAGAGTGAAACGCATGACGGCTTGCGTTCCATTGCTGCGTGACACAGCGTTGCCCCTATTAACTTCAAATTATCTCCTTTTATGGACTGCAAGCTTTTTGTATTTTTCACAACTGTAACTGGATGACGGGTTAAATACTCGGAAGAGCGCAAGAATGTTTTTTCTGCAGCCAACACAGAGAGGGGAATCGCTGAACTCACTGCTTCTAGAGAACAGGAAGCTGTATTTTGGGTGCATCTGATTCATGCTACTTCCCACCGTTACCCTTAAGCAGCCAAGATTTGTGTCGTCGCCCCCCCATGCCCCTGCCATGGAGGGCACAGGAAGCTCTCTCAATGGCATTGCCTCCCATTTTCCACCTGGTTATTCTAACACAGGCATACTTAATTAAAAGTAAAGAAACTTCCCCAAATTCATACGCCTATAGTTTGAAACAGGTTGGTGAGAATTTCATTTGACAACTATACTCCCCCTTCCACATTCCCATCAGCAAAACTAGACAGAAAATCTGCCCAGAAGTATTTCCACAGCTTTTCAAAACTCGAAATATCACTGACCATCAGACAAAACCAAGCGTGTTAGTTCAAGCCCACAGGACAAACACCTCTTTCTGCGTCCTTACCAGCAAAGAGTGGAACCAGTGCCTTGTCCAACTTGTTTAGCATAAATAGCCGCCACGCTGGATGCTCTCTCCATCTATCGCCTTCATTGCTGAGAAGGATACTGGGAAGCAAAATGCTTCTCCCTCCCTTGTTTCTACCTTTGATAACATCAGAGGCAGGGACAGAGCCAAGAATCCATTCTCCTCACACCACCAGAGCCCAGCATTGGGAGCAAGAGGTATAGAAAGATCATTAAAAGCTCAAGAGTGCACCTACCAAACAAATAGAGGAAAGCCTACACAAAGGCATCTTCTCTTCTCTCCTCATCTGCTGGAGCCATCTCTCACCTACAAAAGCAACTCTGCAGGCACTATTGCAGCCTGGAAGTTTTAACTTTCTCTGCAATTCTTTCATCTAAATACAAAGAGGGGCTCAAACTACAGAGGTGAGGAGGTTGAGTGAAACAAAGGCATCGTTTGCACTTAACTCAGACCATTCAGAGCTCCGGCCTCTCAAACAGTTTTGGAAGCAGCTGCTCTTCAAAAGACCTTGCTTCTGTGAAATCCTTTTCAGGCCCAAACATCCTGATTCTCAGTGAAATTAGGGCCTGCACAAGATTCAGATTTTGACCTAAACTTGTAAAAATTTTTAACTGAGTAATGTTCCATTTAAATACTGAAACTCATTTATAACTTTCCTGAAAAAGCAAATGCACTGCACTTTAGTCCTGAAGTGCCATACTCTGCCCTTGGCATATACTATAACCCATACTATACCACTTGGGATCCAACGTAACAGTTTATGGGAAAGCAATTAATAATTTCTCTGTATAATATTTTTTCTTGACTTCTCCCCCAAACTATGCAGGTCCAGCAGAGGAGAGGTGATGGAGGGAGAAGGGGTTGGCAAGTTTTGTCACCCTACATCTAAACCAAGTGCCTGAAAATAGAAGCTGATGTTTCAACGCCACTTTGACCTACTTCATATGTACAGTAAATAACTGGAAACAACATTTGCGTTTCCTCCTGGCGACACACATTGTTCAAGCAAAACTCAAGAGGCCCGGCCGCAGCCCCAGCCAGGAGAGGGGACCTCCAGTGCTGCTCCCCTGCGGACAGCACTTCTGGCACAGCTACCGAGGGGAACCTCGGTCACCCCTTGGTGGCATGTCCCATTGCTGAAAAGCTGAACAAACCACCTGGCGAGAGTTCACAGCCTGCTCCATCTGATCGGTTCTGCACTTCAAAAAAGTTGGTTCACAGCCAGGAATGAATTTCTACAGATGACTGAGCATCACAACAAATCTCTCCATCTTCTGCTTCTGGTGTATGGCATTTTCTTTATTTTGCCTTCTCCAACATATAAAATCCATTTAAAGCATATGTACTTTATTAAAAAGAATTAAAGCCACACAAAACCATTGCACATACAGTCCCTTGAGGAACAGCTGAAAGAATTAACGTGTTACAAACACCATAATAATAGGAAGACGCAGTTTAAGATATTGTTGTGGTTTGGGCTGGGCTGGCCACTAAAACGTGATATATGTACTGCAGAAGTCGTAATGTAGGCATCTATCGGTTTCCTATTAGCTACAATCAAAACTGCTCTACTGTGAAAACCAGACATACCTGCTAACAAATGTACACCTGACTCACCTGGCAGGCACCCCAGACTTCGGAAGAAACAAAGCCTGGCCCTCAGCACACATGTACACACAGAGGCACCTCTATTGCTATAAAATTATGAATGGAAAATTAGAAGCAAAGGAGATAAAGGCAAAGCTAATACCACAAGCGTGCATTAGCAGTTTGAGTCTAAGGATGTAAACTTATTTAGGGCGAGAACAAGATTGGCATTATATTGGCATTACTTCATTTTAGTACTGTTGCTTAATCTGTATATCTAATTCTCCACATAAAGCTTGACTTTGTGCTAAATAAGAAATGCCTTTACACTCCACCAGCAGGCTCTGTCCCTTCTACAAAAAGCGAACATCCATTTATTTCATCTAAAGGTCAAAAGTTAAATGCCTTTGGGAGATCCCATGCAACCTTAAAATAAAAGTCGCATTCCTAAACTCCGAACTATCTAGAATGCAACACAATGTCATTATTATTCCTTTGAAAATGTAAAACAATTACTCACTTATATTAAAAGCAAAACTCTTTAAAAGAAAAGGTCCTAAAAAACAGTGAAATACCACCAGTGACAGTTTTAAATCCTACTGTTCAAAAAGCACAACTTTTTTTCCTTGCAGTTTTATGCATGAGGGAAGTCACGACACCCATAAACGTTTAAAAGACATGTGATGCAATTCTAATATTTGTTCACTTTGAATTAAAAGAAAACAGTTCTTATTCAAACACGAACAGTAGCCAAAGCAGCTACCCCCATCACTCCTCAAACTTTTTGGTCATTCTTACTAAACTGTATGTTTATGCCATGATACCTACCTGCAATTGTTCATCGATATTTACTGATCCCATTTAGCAAAATCAGAAAACAGAACTCCAACAGAACCTGAACTTTTAGCTGTCAGGTTTCTTCTGGTTTCTTTCTTTGTTTCTTAGTCTTAGCATAGCCCTAAGTCCAATGTTCAAGATCTAACCTAAAGCTCACTGAAACCATGGGGAGTTTTCCTGTCTTTATAATCTTTGAAATTGTTACATGTACAAGCTTTAAAACACCTGTTATAAATTACACTCAACCCTCCTAATTTCCCCTTTCTACTGTATTTCTGCGGAGCTTATTAGCAGATTGAAAACTACGTATTTCTTTTTGTCCTAAGGGCTATATAAAATCACACCACGCTGCTTATCCAGCTTCACAGTGTCAAATTACTTTATTCAGGAAGGGCATATAATGATCCTTTTGGACAACTAAGCCTTTTTTTTTTCCTAAATTAATTACTACTTTAAACAGATAATTAGAAAAATCTCATGCTACACTTTGTGTGTTTAATACATCTATAAAGCACACCAGCTTTAGGATTAGTTTTTAGGTGCTCACTGCCGTCAGTAGACAGGTGGGTCTACCTGCTACCAACGGTGCATAGAAGGCACCATGTGTAGGAGGACATACCTTGTCACAGTGCCAACGCTGATCTTCTGAAAGATGCTCTCTAAGTAGAAACACACTTAGGAGAACTTCAAGTTTTACACATTTAATAGTAATACACAATTTTCTATTACCACAGATAATTCAAAACAGGTTGCAAAAACACACATCTGTCTACATAAAGCCTAAAAATAACTGTGTTGCAGCTTTACTATTGCTTCAGCTGAATTCATAGATTTTATCATTCTCTAGTTGCTTCAACAAAGCTTTTATCTAGTTTTAAAAGCTTCATATTTGTGAGATGGAAAGCAGGTTCGCAAGGAAGTCCCGCAGCATCTGACCTTTCCATTTTCTCACAGCGATTTTAAGCGTTGGAGGGGACAGCAATAAACACAACACAGAACCCCGCCGAAGTAAAAACCCACTGAACAATTTCCAGGGAAAAAGAAAGACAATTGTTCCATCAACTCTTCCATGCTTTCAGACATACGAGTTATTTCTGGCAACAGTTCAACAGAAAGACAGGAACACCAAAAGAGGAGCACAGGCGAAGCATTGATGTTGTAATGGGTGCATCAAACAGATTAAGCAGCTTATAAACTGGGAACTGCCTGCTCATCAGCAGTTAAAAGGCAAAATTCTCAAGTACATACAATGCTAACGCCAAAACCTGTGGTATGCAACATATGCTTTTCTTGCTTATTACAGGCAAAATTAGTAGCCCTACCAATGTCTGTAAGGTCAAATGGCTTCATGTGAAAAGAGAAAGGTAGACTAAAATGATAATCAAACACACTGGGACTGGACTATTAGGGCAAAGGATTGAGGAGGAAAAGGATGAAAGGTAATAGAAATAAATAATGTAAAAGGAAAGTAACCAATACAGTCAGGGGAAAGACACTGGGGTGAGAAAATTAGAAGAAAATGCAGAGTGTGCAATTTCTTTACTGGAGCAAAACAATAGTCCGGATGAGACATGGAAAAATGAAGTTCCATTTCACCACTGCTATCAGTACGTAACTATGAAGTCTTAGAGAAAGGATTTTAAATACCCTGCCTTCTTCCCGCCCTGAGAAAGTGATGGGATAACTGAGAGTAGCAGGGAACTGGTACCTCTCATCACAATCTCTGTGGCAGAGCTACACATCACAACCAACCTTCCTTGAAAGAGTCAAAATGGAACCGCGTTGACGTTTTTCTTGTTTTATTCAATTCACTTTGTTTTTTCAATTACTGTTGAAGGGTTTAAATTTACAACTTTCTCCTTCCATGCTAAGGCAAGTTAAGAAATGCAAACTTCTCAGGTGCTCTGTGAAAGCTCCGTGTACGCCCTGCCCTGAGCAGATGGTTACTTTCTTCCTCAGCATCTCTCTCCCTTCCGTTGCTGAATTTCTATTGCTCTGAAGCAACCCAATTACTCCACACGAGCCTGGCCTGGCTAAGCTGGCGCCACCATCTCTCCCTTGCAGCTTTCCTGCCTAGCAAGGGAAAATTTTCACTTTTCTTTTCTGAAAATAGGCATGAGCTGTGAGAGAGCATGGCCACCTCTGTCAGCACCGCCCCCAATCAGGTCAATTTAAGGAGAATATGAAGTCTCAGCATTAGGCTCTGTTACCATAAGGCAGGCTGCCAGTGTGATTGCTGCTTGGTTGCTGCAGGTACTAGATCAGAGATCTGAGGCAGACAACTGCCAAGCCACTTTCTGGTTAAGGCACTTGAGTAGTGGCCTGGAGAACAGGATCCAGCCTGTGCCTCTACCATGAAATCCCTTGACGATGCTGCACAAATCATTTACACGCTTTTCATAGGCAGTCACTAATTATACATTCTTCATTTTCTACGTATCTGGTGTTGGATCTTATCTCAGACCAAAGATTTCAAAGACCTAAATTCAGCTGAAGTGTCCACAGAATCAGAGAATGGTTAGAGGTGGAAGGGACCTTAAAGACCATCTAGTTCCACCCCCCCTGCCCTGGGCAGGGACACCTCCCGCTAGACCAGGCTGCTCAAAGCCCCATCCAGCCTGGCCTTGAACACTTCCAGGGATGAGGCATCCACAGCTTCTCTGGGCAACCTGTTCCACTGCCTCACCACCCTCACAGGAAAGAATTTCTTTCTAATATCTAATCTGTATCTACCCTCTTCCAGTTTGAAGCCATTACCCCTTGTGCTATCACTACATGCACTTGCAAACAGCCCCTCCCCATCTCTCCTGTAGGCCCCCTTCAGGTACTGGAAGGTCGCTATAAGGTCTCCCCAGAGTCTTCTCTTCTCCAGACTGAACAACCCCAACTCTCTCAGCCTGTCTTAATCTTGTGTTAAAAGCAAACTATGAAATGCTACCAAATGCTAATTAGGAGGTACTTTTGACGTGACCTTCTCAATGCTTCCTCTCCCAAATGGTTAGCAAATAGCTATGAAATCTTTAGGAAAGGTTCAAGCACCACTCTGGCTCACGCAAACAGAATGGGGTGACTGGCTGAGTGCAGCAATACGCTGCCTCCTTCCATCTTGGGGTAAGCTTCTAAAAATCAGTGCACGCGTTTTCGAAGCATTCAAGTATTACTGTAATAATAAGCCATAGGAAGCACATAAGAAGCTGAAGACAGTTATTTTACACTGAAAGGGTTATCAAGCATTGGAATAGTCTGCCCAGGGAAATGGTGGAATAGTCATCAATGGAGGTATTTAAAAGACAGGTAGACATAGTGCTTAGCGACATGGTTTAGTGGTGGTTTTTGTCAGTGTCAGGTTGATGGTTGGACTCAATGATCTGAAAGGTCTCTTCTAACCTAGACAGTTATATGATTCTGTGATTCTGCCTTTAAAGCACAACTTGATTATGACATCTTAAGTAAGAAACGAGTGTAAAAAGTGAAGAGTAAGGCAAAAAACCCCCTGCATCCTTCCTCACTCGATGAGCACAGTCTGTTCTGTGTACTGAATGAGATGGGATCCCATGAAATCCATCAAGCAATTAAAGCCTAGTATGATGCTAAAGGGGCCCATGTTTAGGTTGCACAGAGCTTGACTATGAAAACAGAATATTCTTTAAACATTTTCTCTGTACAAAGACACATTAGTGTTATGCCAGCATATGGAGAGTGGTAAGAGGGAAGTGCATTTGGCTATACATCATGCAAACACATTTAACGGCCACCACCGCTCCAAATGCAAACACAAGGCTGCAGTTTGGGGAAGCCAGCTAATAGCTGGCTGCAACCACAAGGTCAGCCCCGCTCATCCTCCACCCCTCCCCTCTAGGTCAGTCCCGCTCTGATGTGAAACCACACCTTGGAGCTGTGGTTAACACAGTTCCTGCAGCACAGCCCAAATCCCTGCTGCTGTTAACAGCTGCGGTCTGGCCCCGCTCCCGCTCCCTCTCCCGTGCTAACGCCGACCTTCGGGCAGCCAGCCGTACCAGGAGCCAACGCTGGGAACCAGCTGGGCTGAAAGGGGCTCCGGATTACAGCAAAACGAACACTGACGCTAACATACATGAGGAAAAGGAGTGGAAACGTCTCTTTTGGCAGCCCTGTAGGATGCAGCCACTTTAGCATCAGCCGGCGACTCAGACCAGCCTGCTTCCCTATCCTGTCCAACCCTGTTAAATTAATCATAATGCATTTACAACACAGACCAAGTCTCTTGGCTCCCAGTATCTTGCCAGTGTGGTCAATCTATTCCCCTAGTCCTACTACGACAGCTGAATGAAGGCTTGCTCAGAAGGCTGCCTTTTCTTATTACTCTTTTAGGAAAAGCAGCAAATCTATTTCCGCACCAATTGGTCCTGCAATCCCTACTGCACTGCTGCCTGATACTATCAGGGCAAGCAGTTGGCAGCAGCTCGGGGCTCTCTTACTCTGAACTCAACAAAGGAAATGGTCTACAAGCAAAAAATAGAACTTACACAGGTAAGATTACATCCACTCGGTAGCCAGTTTCGGTGTTTCTTCTGAATATCTCAAATACATTGCACTTTCAAGGGAAAAAGAGAGCAAAGCAAACTGACAGGATGTCTGCTTTGCATTTCTATCCTCATTTCTGTATTTCAGCACCTGAATGCAGAAAAATTTACTTTTGAAATGATGCTAGAATGTTTTAGTCTGTGTAAGTATATTTAAGACAGGTAAAGTATTTAGGTGCCTACCAGAAACTACAAGTAGTGAGGAAAATGAAGAACTGAAGCTGCCTGCTCTACTTTCTAAAATGGATTGACACAGCTTTTCTAAACAAAAAACACATCGGGGTGCCTAAAATTTTTGGGATGAGGTGTAGTTTCACGCCTTTTATTCTGGAGCTCTACATTTATCTCACCCGTAATTCAACGGGTGGAGTGTACATCAAGTATCCCTGAGAAACAAAGTACTACAGAATACAGATGTGCCTATTTTGGAAGCAGTTGGATCACTTTTCCCTACGAGGTCAGGGTTTTCGGACCAAAAGAATAGCTCCACTGTTTGCTATCCAGCTGAGAACAGCCTGGATTCCCTGTCTTGTTCAACGCTGTAAAATTAATCGTAAAGAATTATATCACTGCCCCGCTATTTTCAATTAGCAGTGGGGGAAGAGGAGAGCAGGTAAGGTACTCTCATATTATGACACTGAACTTTTTGTAGTTATTTATAACAATCCAAAGCTTATCATTTGTTGGCAAGCCTTTCTTTTATACATTTACTTCATTTCCACTTCTTTCAGTGGAAAGGAATTTCATGTTAAAGAAACTGAAAAAAAAAATTTAAAAGTTAAAATTTCCAAAAGACTTTTTTTAATCACTAAAATAAATTTAATATGGAGATGGTGGCTGTTTTCTCCTCAGAAAAAATGTCATGCTTCATAAGGTATGTGGGCTTAAAGCTATTCTGTCAGATTACTTTTATTTTCCTCCTCTACAGTGGATATCAAAATTCGAATCCATTACCTTTACTCGTCCAAATAATTCTGTGAATACTTGCCTTTCTTGTAGGAAAAAAAAAAGTTTTTTCTGTTTTGGGGTCCTAGACAGAAACAATTTAGAAGATATGCTTTTAAATATACCGTAATTAAAGTTAGGAACAATTTTGTTCTCTGAGAGGGACACAAATAATCGGACAAAACAAAAGCTTCAGAAGGAAACCCCCAGCTAATCTGCTGCACTATCCTGAACCCTCTGACAAAATTCCATGTGATCATGTGTCTTTTTTCCCATTCTGATATTTAGCCTCTTCATTTAATTTTTTTATCTCTCTGGTTACTCTAAAAACACCTAAAATGAGAACAGCAAGAGATAACACAGAAAAAAGTCAGACAATGCAGAGCTACACGTTAAGTGATGGGTGCGCGTGCGTGCCAACTTTTGGGAGACAGGCACTCCTTTTATTCCTGAATCTGGTGATACTTAAAAGTTAATCTTCAAACTCAGTCAAATGAGGCTTTATTATGCATTTCCAGATTTCGTATAATCCTTATGACAGAATATCACACAACTGGCTTATATCCTAACTTTGAAGACCAGTAAGTTTTGTTATCCTTACTTCACCTTTGGGAAAGAGAGATACTGGGAAGCTAAAAATACTTCCTAGGGCTGCCAAAGCAAAATAGGGAATGGATTTCTGCTTCCATGCGCACAGCCAGCCACGTTCACCTGCAGCTCCGCTGGATACTGCCTGCAACATCCTCCTCAGCCCACCAGCCCAGCAACAAACTGACCTCATCTGAGGAGAGATAAGCAGCTGATTAGCTTCACAGAGCCAGGCTATTTGCTTGGACAGGGTATCTGAGCAGCCAGTCGGAGCAACTCAGGGAGACCAGTTCCTTGTAATGGAACGGAACCAACAAAAAGGGGAAAGGGAAAGAATGGTACCCAGAAAGCTTCCATGAGCTCTTCACTGCCTGCAGACTGCAACTGCAAGGGCCATATCTAGGACTCCCCAGTGCTACTCTAGCGCCCAGCTGGGAGAAGCTCCTTTTAAATATGCAGGATCCATCACTTCAGGCTGCGGTACCCGAACCAGTTTGCAACTCTGCTTGTAGCTGAGGGAGCAGGTGGACGTGCAATGGGAAGGGAACCACTGGAGAGGCAACGACCGCATTGGATTCTTCAGACAAAAAGTGACAGCCCTCAAGGGATTTGTGTGGCAGTGTACGTCCAGGGGCAATGTTACAGGTTTATTTCTGAAACAGACTCTCTCCCTTTGGACAGGATGTAATGTCCACAACTTCATACCTAAAACGGTTTGATGAACATGCCACAGAACAAAGCAAACCAGAAAAATAAAAGCCTAGACTGCACAGTGTGAAAGTTCATAATTTAATCTGAAAAAAAAGAGGAAAAAAACCCAACTTTATTTTTCCCCCAGAGTCAGAATCTAGGCTATGCCAACTTTATTAGCAAGGGAAAAGAAATTCATTGGAACCTGTCACTCTTCCTTGATTGTCCATCTAGATCCATGGTTCTGAATTAGAGGTAAGAAGTTCTCACAGGTTTTAAAGGCATTTGGGAGGGGGTAGGTTTTAATCACACTTTTCCTGAAGAAAAGTAAAAGAGAGTGAGGGGAGGAAAAAAAAAAAAGTATCTGTAACATAGTTGCTTACCAAAATGAGGTTTTATGTACATTATGCATAATGTGTCTCTTAGTCTTAAAAGCAGTGAGTAGTGCTAGATTATGTTTGTGTGAAATTAATTATAAAATACTTCTTATTATTGCATGTAATGTTGACAGGGTTCTAGTAACAGATACTTCTGTGAGTGGGGACCAGTGGCCTATGGGTATAACAGAGAAAAAGCAAATGCTGAAAGAGATAAAAGTATCGTTATTGTTAACTCATAAACAAAAATGAAGATTTCAGAAACAAATATGTGGACATTCTTGGTTCTATAATAAAAACAAAAGTTTCTGCTGAAAAAATCTTGGTCAAGAGACATAATATGCCAATGTATAGACACGACAGTGTAGTTAGCACAGGACTGAGAATAGTACAGACTGCAGCGCACAGGCATCCTGTTTGGCTGAGACTGCAGGTTCCAAAATGAAGTTGTTTATTCAAACTATTTATAAATTTAGAAAGAATTCTTATAAATAAAAGTATAGTGGTAATATTTTTATCATTACTCTAGCAATTATTTCACTGCCTAGTCTGAGGCAAACATACATAATGTACATTGCTTTTGAATTTTTCTCCAAAATTTTTCTTTCCAGTATTTCTTGGTGAGGCCTGGAAAAAGAAACAGGACAAAAACCAAACTGAAACAAAACCAAAAGTCACCTTTTATTCCTAAACATTTTGGGCTGCCTTTTCCACAAAACACATGTATTCCTGCATTTCACAGGGGTTCTAGATGCTGCGATCTGTACCAAATGTCAGTAGTCCTTAAAAAAGATACAATACATCAGCTGGGCACAGATACAAAACTTTATGGGTTTCATTCAACCTCCCATGCTTAGTCCTTCTTCCCTGAAAACACCTCTGGACTGAAAGGCCACCAGAAGATCCCACCCAGTAGTTGCCTCCTTTGCGCTGTCAGAGTTACATCAAGGAGAAAAACAAGCACCAAGTTCCAGAGTCTTTGAATCTAGTTTGAAGCGTTCACTTAAAAGTTGGAAATGTTAAACCAAACCCTATAGAAAACGTTGCCTTGTGCTCTACAGATAACATTCTGGAAGACATCTCTTTGTTAATGTCTTTATTATTTATTTTTTAAAAAAATCTCTCTTTGATGACTCAGCCTACAGCCTCAGGAGGTATTTTTCCCTTCCTAATTTACCTTAATCGCTTCACCTAGTTTCTCACCTATCAACACATCCAGAAGCATTTAATGGCTTCCTGGCATTAAATAACAGTGTATATTTTCATGTGTTCTGTTATATTTTAATTGACTAAGTTTTAAGGAAGCTATCACCCATCATCACCAAGCCCCAACAGTGAAACAAATATATATGAAAAAAATAAAGTGGTTACAGACATGACATTGGACTTTCAGCCTAGGGAACAGGGTAACGCTGGTTAAAAGGGCGGAAAACAGGCACAGGACATATGACCTCCCTGTTTTTTTCTCTCTGTAAATCTGTTAAAATCAAATAACCCTCAGAAAACCAAGATGAGAAAACTAACTTTTACTCTGCTGACCGAGACCGCTAGCCTACTTCTCTGCACATAATAATTCTTCAGTGACAGAAGTCATTTCTCATGTCATAAAACAAATCGCTGAAGCGCCCTAAGAGTAAGAAAAGACACATAGATCTTACTGACATTTTCTGGTGTTTTTATAGCTTGTTCCCTCCTGTTTCTCATCGCCTGTAGGTTTTGAAGGGGATGCAAGAGGCATTGCTCTTGCTCCTTACTGCAATCAGATAGAGACTACAACTTCGACTCCAGGCAGGAACAGAGCAGCACTACCACCTCAAGCTCTGCTGGAGATCAAACCTCTGCGATCCCAGCAGGACAGGTCATGGATTATCACAGAATCTTAGAATGGTTTGAGTTGAAGGGACCAGGAAGACCACCTAGTTCCAACCCCCTGCCCTGGGCAGGGACACCTCCCACCAGACCAGGCTGCTCAAAGCCCCATCCAGCCTGGCCTTGAACACTTACAGGGATGGACCATCCACAGCTTCTCTGGGCAACCTGTTGCAGTGTCTCACCATCCTCACAGTAAAGAATTTCTTCCTGATATCTGATCTAAATCTACCCTCTTTCAGTTTAAAACTGTTACCCCTCATCCTATCACTATCCTATCACTATCATGGGAAGCAGATGCGACTGCCAAGTGTGTGATGTGGGATATGCAGCCTGCCAGCTGATCAGCGCTCCTCTGCCTCTCCTGTGGGATGTGGGATGAAGGGCAGCAGCTGCTGGTCCTGCAGGAGCACAGCCCTGCCTGCCGCTGGCCAGCCAGAGCCTCAGCCATGCTCCTGCTTCAAAACGCAGGTGCTGGCAGGCAGAAGAAGGCAAACGGTGCTGATTTACCTGCAAGGCTTTACGTGTAGGAGGCAAAAGCCAGGGAAGAAAAAGCTAGCACACCTTTTTCATATGCCACAGTAAAGCAGGTGTATGGAGAAGGCTGAAACACCACCAGGAGCACAGCACGCGTGGGATGGCATGGAGGCACATCTAAGTGCGGCTGGAAGGAAACACATAGATCGCTGCCCAACACCAGGGACAACTATGAGATTGGTTAATGATGAAGGTTCATCATAATTCTGCCTTTAGCGTGGTGTGATTCAGATTTTAAAAATGCTTTCTTGGCAGCTTCCATCTAATACTATAAATCTAAGCACAGGAATTCTGCACCTTACACTTTCTAGCATAGCAAATAATAGTGACGAGAAACAGATCATTTTACATGTAATATTATAAATTCTTCTTTAACCAGTGGTGTTGTACCCAATCTTTACACTTTACCTAACATTCTAAAAATTCATAAGTTGTCTTCAGGTACAGAAAAACTCATATAAGATGCTCATGTTTAAAGTATATCACAACATTCAATTCTTTTCAGCAATACTTCACCCAATATACGTGCAACCTCGCAGAGAACTTATCCTCCGTCTTCATGACTGATTTGACATGATTTATATATCTTTCGATTGAGGACTGTGAAATAATTTTCTAGACAGCTGAACCACATTTGTCAGAAATGGAGGGGCGTTATCCAAAACAATACAAGACGTGACCTAATCCCGTATGCACCTTCCCATATCAATCAATTTCATACATTTCTCCTGGACAATATAGTAACACACTGCGCCATGTGCAAACCCCTTCCGTGTAATTGCCCATTACCGCTGCAGTGATGGCACGCATCTGAGCGAGCACGGGGAGGGAAATGCAGAACTTTTCATGTGTTGTTCATTAAATGTTTGGACTTTAATCTATGGTAATGAATGGGGATTTATGAAAACAGAGAATTGCTTATGGGTCCTGTGATACAGGATAAGAGTCCAGCTACAATAAACCTCAGCCCCGCAGAAGATAGATACCCAGTATGTGGACTTTTTGGCACTGCATTAAGTTTTGCGTGATGTTCTGTTTTATAAGCTAAAACAATTCTTATTTTAACCAACAGAAGACTATTTATTCAAATAAATGTTATTTATATATTGACGTTAAACAAATCTAAAATGTCTTCTGCTGCAATGCAATCCAGACTTACATGTCTGTCAAAACACAGATCTGTCTCATATTGTGTGAGCAACTAAAATCGTGCACAGAAATGGTAATTTGCAAAGTCTGGGCCAAAACCATAATACACTGTCTTTCATTTCAGACTGGACCGTGTAGACGCCAGTTCAGGCCTTAACATAGGTTCAGTTGGTCTTGATAATATCCTACATCTGTTTTGTGTAGTTTTACGTTCTGTGGGCTTGGAGCCATCCAGCAACAGGGTATCTACAGGATCCTTCTCCTGTTGCTCTCATATTCCCAAGTCCATTCCAGCACCAGCAGCTCCTGTGGCATCGGTGAGTAAGTGCATCTGAATGCAAGGAAAGTGATTAGAACAAAGACCTTTTAAGAGGTATGTATGTTACCTTTGCAAAGACTGTGGTGACACAAATGGGTACAAGGCAATCACTTGGTAGGCTCACTCCTTTGAGGATTTTATTTCAAGACATTAGGAAGAAGTCATAATTCCTATAATGACAGCACACAGAAGCATCCTTACGAAACCTTCTTCCTCGTTTTTGACCTATGCAGTTTTCTGGTTTGCCCCGTCACCATCACCTTTGGTGTCCTTGATGCTCTAGGAAAAATCCTTCCATAGCCTTAGCACATTCAACTCCTCTAAAAATGAACTAAATGGAAGCTGAAATCACTAGCAACTTCGAGGAACTGACCCAGCACCTGACAGGACAGAGGGCACTGAACAAGAATCACCATGAGGTTGGCATTTGCCTGCCTGGCCACCTCAGGGGCTACCACCCAAAGCTTTTCTATGCTCATGACACATCCAGTCCACACAAGATCACAAGCTCTATCCCAACCAAGCACATCATTCCTGGAAAATGCATCAAAAATCAGCATCCACTGTTTGTCTGACCAGTGTGAATCAGAGCACACTTTCAAAGGCATGTCCCCAGCAAGATAGATTTGTTTTTCTGCATGATTTGAACTATTATTTTGACATTCTCAGGGGCATGAGCCGAGACATTAACCCAAAGACTTTAGGCACTGGTACAACATTTGCTATATCAACGAGGCCCATAATGGGAAGTAAGTTTTAAAATAGTAATAGAAAGTCACAGACAGTAGGACTACATTGCGTAAGAATTAACATCACCACAACCCACGTCTGAGTCTTCTCCCAGCTGAGATTTACCAGTAATGATCAGAAGAACAACCCCTCCCAGGCTGGGACTGCCAGTTGGGGGGTCCTCGCGACTAGTGGCAGGGGCCAGGAGCCAAAGTCAGCTCACACAGTTGTTCTACAGCTAAGAAAAACTGTAAGTGCAGGGCTCTAGTACCTACTCCTTTCCCTCTTTCCTGACTTTTTGTAATACCAGTTTTTGACAATCTCTTCTAATCCCTGGCTTCCGGGATGCTTCTTGCCCTGGCTTCTACTCCAGCCCCTTGGGATCAGTCACGCAGCCTTGACTCCTCAGAATCACTGTACCATTTAAAAAAAAAAAGGATAAACACGTAGACTTCCTAGGATAACTTTAAGCTTTTTAGTTTCTTCTCACTTTCATTTATACCTCTTGCTATTCCCCATTTTTTCTCTAAATATTTCCATGTTGATTTCAAAAATGCAGCTGTTCTTAACAAAGACACAGCCCCAATATTCAGCTGAAAAAGGTAATATGACAGTTTCAGAAAAAAACCTCATAATTTTCTGAAGCAAAGCTGTAATTTTACAAGAATTTACATCGTTTTAATCTTCCTTTCCTATTCTTACAAACTGTTAAAAACACATGTGCATTTACATCTAGAAAATCTTCTGAGTTTTGGCCCTGAATACTGCTTGCACATGCATCTTGGCTTTATGGCAGCCAGAATTTATCTTTTTTTATTCTGCTAGCAGATAACTGACTTACCATTGCCATAAAAGGGACAGAGCTTCAAGCACAATACGAAAATTCCTGGAATGTTTGAGTCTACCCTCACTTAGCTGATTTTTCCCTTAATATGTGCAGAATGAATACAAACCATTAATGTACTAATTCTTCTTCAAAATTTTATTCTAATTCTTTTCAGCCCCTTAAATCCATACCAGTGTAATTTTTCAGCCTTATTTGGATTTCATTACACTCTTTGCGACTTGTTTCAATGCTTTTAGATTATCAAATATTTCAACAGAAGTCTTCAGTAGACTAGAAAATAAGTTTTCTTCCACTAGATAAACAACTGGACTAATAAGACCAAAAGACTTACAATATCCAGTCAGCACATAGTTATCCAGTGAAAATGGGCTAATTTGTTTTATCCCTTAGCTACAACTGAAACATTTGTCATGACAAAAAAAAAAAAAAAGCGCCTTTCTGCTTACCCCATAAATTATCTATTAAAATAGAACCAGCTAATAAAACAATACATTTTCCCCTAAATTAGGGGTTATTTGCATGAAAGATAACAGACTTCACTGTGAATTTTCAGCAGGAATATCTACAGAAGTAATCCTCACGTAAGAATGGCATCCACTGTATCAATGAATTAGAACACTTTCATCCACTAAACCATTTAGAAATGCTCTACCAGATTCATGTCCCAGTGTTAAGCCCCCAGGTTTATGCCCCCTCATGTATAGAAGACATATGAGAGGGCACCTTGGCCAGAAGGAAGGCTGAGCATCTTGGCGAAACCACAGACCTCCCATGTAGCCAGAGAGATTATAAATCCCACAGCAGCCAAGACAAACATGGGCAGAGAGAAGGCTGGACACTGGTTTTTAAAGGTGGTAGAGGAGATGCAATGTTAGTTGCCTCAAGTCACTTTCTTCCAGCAAACGCTAGGGAACACCACCAGACTTCTGGTACCTTTTAAAGAAGTTCAACATGTAGAACTGATTTGTGGCTTTTATCATATCTCAATTCAGAGATGAAGCACAGAGTTTGCAAATCGAGCTCTTCAGCACATCTCTTCTGCTCCCACTTTAAGAGCTGGACTCCACTGGGGTGACAAACTTTACCTAAAATCTTACTTCTGCTTCCCAGTTGTAGCATTTGAAATGTTCTTTAAGGTATACATTGTTACCTGCAGACAGGATAATTGATAGTTTCCCCACGCTTAATCTATAAAAGGCTCTATCTCTACTGAATGCAAAAAACTCAACTCACTAGGTTTTAATTTAAAATACTCTAGTTCTTTTTACTAATCCTTTACTAATCCTAATTAAACTAATTCTTGTATGCATTTTATAACTTGGATAAGTTCCCTCTCAGCCATCTTGAAAACCTTCATCTCAAAACGCTGTCTCTGTCACTGCTACTTGAGGATGAAAGCCACGAAAAGATGAAAGAAAAGGAATTATTATTTTGCAATTTGTTTACTCCACACACTTGACAGCGCTTTGTGTTTTGTGCTTTATATTGTTCTGCTGAAGATGCACACCCTTCCTCAGACCCTGCAAGAGGCTATTTGCCAGCAGCAGTAAAGGTGAAGGCAGCAGGAGCACGCATAGGGAGAAAAGGCAGAGGAAAGGAGGGGAACAGAGGATGTTTAGTGGTTCTTCTCTTGGATCCACCCAAAAAAACCCTCCAGCCTACATAAAATTCCATAAAAGTAGCTGAATAACTTTGCTAAAACCACAGTTATTTAATTAGGCTGGCACAATGTTGGCAAACCTTACACCACTTTCCTCAGAACACGTGTGAGGAGAGCACCCTTTTGATATGCTGCGTGAAGATAACATAAGAAAAAAATTAATAAAAGAAAAAGAAAACCCGTCTTTTTCCAACTCTTCTCTGGCTTCCCTCATTTCATCGTTGGCCATGTCTTTTTTATTATGTTACTGTAAAGCAATCCAGGCCAAATCACAAAAAAAAAAAACCCAAAAGGATGTTTCTTTGTGGGCTGTGTGGCCAGGCTGACTCATCTCCACCCCAGTGCATTCCCAGGCTGCCGGCTCCCACGGCACCTGCAGCCTGCTCCCGCACCTTGCTCCAGCACTGCACCCCATGCCACTGCGGCACCCCAGCACGGCTATAAAAGCAGGACGACAATTCTCATTTGAACCCTTAATTACAAGCTTTCAGACACTTGATGACTTGGCAAACCAGAGGTGAAAAGGGGTATTTCCTACCACCACCACACAATCCCCTACGCTGAGTTAATACAACCTCAAGGCTTCCAAGTGTTTTTGGCGCGTGTTGGAAATGCAATGGAAGCAGGCACAATGTAAGAGATTTCCTAAAAAAATACATATTTGAGATATTGGATCAATCAAAGTGACAATAAGTCAATCCAGAGCTGAACAGAGTACAGCAGAAGTACAAGGGACTGGAAGCTAAACTGCTTGTGAATATATACTACTGTACTTTTTCTTTCAATTTAGAAAAGTTATCCAAACTCCTCCTTCTTTAAGAGAATATGTCAGGGATAAAGGAAGATTAAACAGTCATTTTCTTGGTATTTAAAACATTTACTCAAACCTGCTTACTTATATACATGTACTTTCTCAATACTAAATAGAAACTTAAAGCTAAAATGGACACTTTTTCCCCATTAAATCTTTGATCATTCTTTATCTGTTTATACATACCAGAGAATAATAACAGACAATAGGTTTTTTGCACTATCTACTTATGCTCTGTATGAAAAATGGATTTGTCTTTTTCTTTACTCCAAGTTGCTTCAGATTAGAATGGCATAATGATAATAATTGACACATTGACATTTTCTGTTGTTCTGTATTTTACTTCCACGTTGTCCAAGATACCACTATATAAAGACTCTTGGAGGGCTAATGCCACATACTTTTCTGATGTATTAAATCACCAAGAATAAACCCAGCCGGTCGCAACCCAGAGAAGTCAAAAATTTATCTTCCCACAAACATCATTAAATTGCAGCAGTACTTCACACCTTCAACTACCCACTAAAGGCACGGGTCCCTATTCCAGTCAGGCCATAGCCCGTGCCCAAATTCTTCCCTTTGACCAAATTCTGCAAGGTGTTAAGGGCCTTTGTGATGGGAAAGTCAACAGAAATTCTGGGAAGGGAGCACTACGTAACTTTTAAACACTGATGAAGTAAGTCAATTTATTCTCATGTTGAGGTTGTTTAATCTTCCTTTGTTTAGTCTAGTTCTATAAAAAGAACAATATTCATAAGCCTATCCCTAGAGATGGTTTCTGACATTTTTAAACAATTGTCTTAGCTGCCTGCAGCAGCTATCCTACATTTCTCTACCTGATCAAGGTAACTGACAGTATATACATCCAGCCTAACCTCAGGCACTATATAACCTAATTATATCCCAGGATTATATACGCCAAACTGAGGAGCTGCAATGAAACACCGCAGTAGTCCCCCAGGCATTTGATACATACAAAGGCTCAGAAGTGAAAACCGTGCTACTTAGGATGACAGTCCAGGAACGCACTTGCGTGTGCTGACGCTCAACAGCTGGCTCCAGGAATGAAGTGCATGGAGATGAGTCAGGACAGACTGCTCAGGGAGGCTCAGGGACCACGTTCTCCAACACAGCTGGCAGCAAACAAGTACATGTTCCCACAACAGCCTACCCTTCCCTCCTGACTCTGGCACCTCGTACCATGATACTCCAGAAGAGGTGGCCAGAAGCAGAGGGGAAGCAGGTAGGGAGGACAGCGAGGCAAAGGATGCTCCACTGGGAGCAAGGAGTCACCAGGCCTCCCCCTTGCTCCCAGATGTACGCATGCATTTTGCTCTGTATATACATATTTACCAAATGACCCTCCACTTCTGAGGGTGGACAAGGAAATCCTCAACCGCCACTTCCCCAGCAAGCACTCCTCATCATGGGCTGGAAGGACACCTTCCTACCCACACTGTCAAGGCCCTCTGTGGTGCACCCTCAGCCACTCCAGGTCCCATACCCCTTCCCGCCAAGCCACCTCGCTCCAACAGGAGGAAAAGGGAGTGCTGTACTTCTCTTCAGACCCTCCTGCACCCCACCATTCCCGGGCAGGGGGAACCAAACCTCATCTCCCACTTCCCTGTAAAGTCTTCTAGCCCGAAAGGTGCTTAATTTACTGGTAGTCATTTGGGTCTCTCCTTCTGGCCACATCATCTGAATTGAAGTGACCATATCTCCATCCTGAACTAAAACCTGTCAGGGTTTGTTAGACATGCTCTTGGTATGGACAAGTCCTTGAGGACATTCAGGAACAAGGATGTCAAACGGCCTTAGGGGGTAGCTCTCTCCACGCGGAAGACAGCGGCAGCCTGAGACACAAATGGCTGCAGAAGGCAGGTGCCCAAGTCATCCTTACTTCACTAGTAAAAGGACACCCAAGTGAAGTGCTGCCAGTCATTCAGACTCGCTCATACAACTTCTCTTCAGCCACACACCAAAAGGCCAGGTCATTTCTTTTATCTGCTCTCCGCTTACCTACCCTGTACATCTTCATCTCAATAAACCATGTTTTTTAACAAAAAAGGAATAGAAAAATTGTTCAGACTAGCTGAAAGCAATTATTTTTTTTTTTGCTTTTGGCCTAAAATTGCATGTGTCAGACTGCAGCCCCAAACACAATTTAAAATTAGGAGGGGGGACAGAAGGAAGGCATGAGGGCGACACAGCAGAGCTGCCTCTGCCAAGCCAAGATGAAGCACGGCTCCCCAGACGGGGCTTACCCGGGGACAGGAACCTCCTGACCTCCCACCAGTGCGTCCCCCCAGCTGCCACCACACGCTCAGCTCAAACAGCGCTGGTGGAATTGGCATTGCCCTTGTGGAAAAAATTATGCAAGCTTTTATCACTGTTTTGGCCTGCCTTCTCCCAGTAGCTGGACAGAGTTTGCTGTCATATCTGGCCTGGCTCCTGTTTTGCCAACACTAAAAGTGGAAAGGGAGTTGGGTTGGGATCTTGGAGAGATCACTAAGCCCACCACTGAGCAGGGCCAGACAGGGAATCTCCTTCATTCCCCCAGCATTACATGGCAGCCAGCCCACTTCTCTGGAAGGCGACTTGCCCCCAGGCCCAAGCGCAGCCAGAAGATCTTGCTCCACTGCAGAAAGCACAGGGATGGGCACTGCAGCGGCATCGAGAAGGTACCAAAACATGAAACTGAGATTCTCATAGCACTGTCATCTCTCAACCAAGCAGTACTAATGTTAGGAAATGGACTTTCTGCAAAGGAAATAGCAGCCTGAAGAGTGTCAGAAATGAGAGCCCCTGCAGAGATCCATCAAAACAAGCTTCTCCTGTAACCGCCTCACGGGAGCTGTCTCTCAGCCTGACCTGGAAACATCTTAATCTACTGCCCTGTCTTCCACACTGTTGTCCTAATAATTTGAAGATTAATCTCCTGAGAACAATACAGAATAGTACAAAAACTCGGATCAGCTATGATTAATATTTTAATTATAATTGGTCGATGATCTCCAGAGGTCCCTTCCGACTCCTATCATTCTGTGAAAAAAAAAAACCCACTGAGCTTCCAATGCCACATCTGGATGCACTTTATAGTGCCACATACAACCTGCGGGAGCTGCAACCTAGTAGCTCCCTTTTCTGCACTGAAGCATGTCACCCTGACAGTAGCTGGCTCAAGGCTGGCTTTGCTACATCAAATGCCTGTGTGAGGGCAGTCCTTCTACATCTCCTTGTATGTATTTAATCATGGATATGTCAGTGATAAAAACAACCATTCACTTTGCCAGCCCTGTTAGACTGCAGAATCACCACTGCCAACATAGCATGGGCTGCTTCTGCTATGTTTGCATTCACAAGCCTCAGCTAGTTACCCCTGCACAATCACGATGCACTTTTAAAAAACATTTTTCCTGTAAGAGTGACCAAGCAGTGGCATAGGTTGGCCAGAGAGGCTGTGGTGTCTCCATCCTTGGAGATATTCAGAACCTGGCTAGACACAGCCCTGAGCGGCCGGCTGCAACTGGCCCTGCTCTGAGCAGGGGCTTGGAACAGATGATCTCCAAGGCGCTCCCCAGCCTTAGCGATTCTATGATGAAGGACAATTAAGAATATAACAAGACTGTGGCAGCAAAAATAAGGTATTTCTTTTAAAACTAGCTAATATAAGCTATTTTGGCACAGCAAAGAACCAGCATCATTTTTTTTTTCCAGGAGAAAAGTGGTTGCTCCATTCAGCCTATCGCAAACAGTACTGCATACAACCTTGCCTACCACACAGCCCTCTGCTAACACAACTACTTTTTAAATGTAAACACTGGGAACACGTTCATCTGAGGACAATGTGAGCATTGGGCCAGCTCTGCCGGCTCTCCAAAAGCAGAAGTATGAGGCCCTGCCCAGGTGTACAGTGGATCACACCACCCAGCCACAATCACTCAGAAGCATCAGCCTGGCTCGAGGACCTCCAAAGAGAAGCCCCTGGACCACCACCCACGCCTGGTATCTGCCAGCCAACAGCAGTCTCCATCACCTTTTGGGTGGTTGCTAGTGACAGGCACCAGGGTGGAGCTGGGGACAATGACAACAGAACTGAATTGACTGAAAGGCCACCCATGTACGGCTGACAGTTTACCTAAGGCAACAAAACTGCAACTTCCACAGCACACTTGTGTTTCCCGGTGGCGCTGATGAGGAAGTGCAAATCTGCAGCCAGCGTAGCACAGAAAGAACAGTTAATTATGGGAATAACTCCATAATATAATTAACAGCACCAGATTACATTTTAAGGAATCTTGATTTTAATAAAACAATTTATCCAGCACATAAAGGACACTTCTAAAGCAGAGCCTCTTCAGAGTTGCTATAGAAGACCTGAAATTGTATAATTTATATGAAACTTTGTATCTTCTTTTAATAAACAAATCTTCTTCCCTATGTAGCTTTCTGCCTTTGACAGTCATGGTTTACCCAATGACTTCACCTTCCAGTGCAAAACCGGAACATATCTCACAGGCAGATATTCATACCTCTAGGAATCCCAAATTCAGAACTCAAACCTGAATCATTTACTTCAAAAGATTTTAATTAATTAAAATTAATTAAAATCTTGAAAGGAATACAGTTTAATCAGCTTAGTGCCAAGTGATGGGTGAATCGCCTAAGAGGTGCATCACCGAGTGATTTACTGCAACCACAATAAGCCTGATAGCATCAGCCTAGGAGCAACAGGTAAGACATCAGAAGCTCACTGCATTTCTTACTTCAGCTGATTCAAGGCATACGTACCATCCCCATGGTCACACAGAGATAACATAATTCATTATAGAACCTCATTTCACGTGAAACTGCAGAAAAAGAGTTTAAAAAGAACCTCTCCAGTGCTTCCTTCACTAACTGCTAATACAAGATCCTACACTGATAGCAGAAAGCATGACAAAAATCCATCTACCCACGGCTACTCAAGGGTTTTCTGCACCCCTGAATTTCACTGCTACAGCATCAACCTAATCAAATGCGAGAAACCAAGGAGACACGAAAAGCTGGCCTATTTAAAATGACTGTGTCAACTACCCTTTACTTGGAGGTACAGAAGGAACTGCACAAAAACTTCAGGAGAGCCAGGAGAGAGAGTCCTTTAACCTAAGGACAGCGGGTAGCTAATATCTCAGTGATAAAATTAGCTCCCTGAGCAAAACTTTCAGACCACTCGCATACTTTCGATTTTAAATGTCTGTGGCTGAATCTGCTTCCATCGGGAAAGGTGCCAAAAACTCGACTTTAACCATTAACACCAGGAGCCTCCCTGCTCTCCAGCCTACTGCCCATCGCGGGGGGCAAAGGCAGCCAGCACGGCACGTCGAGCCCAAGCAACCAAACACCACTTCTTTTTTTTTTTCCTTTCCTTCCCCCGCCTACAAAAACTCACCTTTTCCTTTTTTTTTCTTCTTCCTACCGCGGAAAAGCAACTTACTACTTTTTAAGTCCCGGGCGGGTGCGTACTTTCTGCTCCCTGCCCAGCCAGCGGCGCTCCGTGCCGAGCCGTGGGGGAGCGGCAGCGCGGCGGGCCCCGTCCCGCGGGCCCGG